>BLBF01000005.1:7453321-7487969 GCA_015471245.1 Laticauda colubrina
GCTTCTACCGGCCGATAGAAATGTCTGGTGACTCTGCCTTTGGGGAGCTTCCATCGGCCAATAGAAACTGCTTCATGGCGAGGAGTGTGCGTGAGCGCTCTCCCCAGGCCACTTCTACTGGCCGATAGAAATGGCTGGTAACTCTGCCTTTGGGGAGCTTCCATTGGCTGATAGAAGCGGCCTCGTGGCGACGGGAGTGCACACGGGGCGCTGTAGGTGGGGGTGTGCCTGGGGGAGGAAATTAAGTCACCCCCGAAAAGATGTCCTAGCTGTTTTTTGGGGACTCAAAAAAAAAAAAAGACCCGGCCTTATTTTATGAGAAACACAGTAATTTATTCCATTCAAGAAATACTTGAATTAATTAATATCCACTTTTATATTCTACACAAGACCAGGGCTGTCAAACTCAATTTCGTTGAGGGTTCTATTTGACCTCAGAAGCCAGAGTGGGCATGACCAGCTCAATGCCACTTGTGTCGGGGGTACCTGTGGTGGCCTGAGTGCTCTACCAGAAAAATCAGGTTCCCAATGTGGTGGGAGCCTGAATTAGTAGAACTTTGACATAGACCAGTTCAAGAAACAAACGGCAGGGATAATGGAAACATTCTTCCTTGTAATAAGGGTTAATAATAGTATCTTAAAAATCTGAAAGTTTGGCAGTTCAAGAAAAAGACACAGGATCTTAATTTACTTATCATAGAACACCCATCATGGATTGAAGAGAACAGAGGATTTTTTCTACTTCAAAGGATTACTTGCTAGATCAAGGCCAGTTGCCATTACATCTAACTGAACCAGAGAAAAGGGGACTTTTGCCATTAAGGTGAGTTATAGTCACTTATAGTCAACTCTAGAATTTGGAAGAGTTGATAGGGTAGAATTAAAATAGTTAATTTTAACATTGTTAATCTAAGATCATGATCTATGCATATAAACATATTTACTATTGTTAATAGAGCTATGATGGTTTAAAAGAAGTTGAAAGAATTCAACATGAAAGTCATGCAATGGAGTAGGGTCCCACCAAACAATATTGAAATTCTAGGAGGCCTATATTACAAAGACCACAATGAAAAAAATATCTTCTCTTAACCTCCTGAGCCCCAAATAAATGTAGTTCAGAAATCCTGCTTTTCATACCAATCACTGTTCTTTTTACCACTAGATGAACTGCTTGTGGACCCAGCTCGATTACGATTGCCTTTGGAATCTCCATAACTTTCCCTCCGACCACCAGGAGAAACACCTTCAGCTGAGTTGGTTCTTTTAATAGTGCTAGTATAAAACAATAATACTGATTAAAGACACAATATTAGCTTGTATATGCTGAACTCTTTCAAAGTACACCTCCCAAACAATTATCCTGGTAATTCAGCAGCCCCCACAGAGAGCTATCTTTTTACCCAGCTGCTGGGGTAGAATGAGAATAACTGGAGCTGGCTTTAGGACATCCAAGAGATAATTGAGGCAACAGGTTTTTGTTCCTTGGCATAGTGGTTTATGGTTTCATGATTTATGATTTATTATTGTAAGCCACTCAGAGTTGTGTTTAAGATGGCATCCATACAAATCTTTTAAGCAAATAAATCTCTCTTAAACTGAAATTACTAATCTGTAATTTCAAATTGAAGGGGAGTAAAATAGATTAAAAGACTTTCAACATAAATTAAGTTCCAGAAGAATAAAATAATATAGAAAGAAAACTGATTCATGTGGACCAGATATTTAAATCATATTCTGATTCTTATTATTAATAGAGAGAACAGAGATTCTTAGTACAAAGTTATCCAGAAATATAACATATGCATGGGTAGGTCATCCACACAGCAAATTGACAATAAAAGTCCATACAAACTGTACCTTTAAGGCCAATAGCAGAGCTAGCCCTGTACAGTACTGAATACATTCCAGTAGTCTGAACATTACAGTATGTATGGAAACAAAAAGTGTTTACTTGATGTATCAATGAGGCTAATAATGGTCAATCTTTGGCACGAGTCATAGGAGCAATTTCAAATTTCTATTCAAAGAAAATATAAACTGTTTTTAAACAGTGAAACTCACAATTACCACACCAGAAATCACGTACCATTACGTCTCCAACTTACAAGTAGATTTACAACCATTCGTTTACTAATCGTCTGAAGTTACTACAGCACTTAAAAATATGACTTATGACCAGTTCTCACTCATATCACCATTGTAGCATCCCCATAGTCACGTGATCAAAATTAGGTGCTTGGCAAACAGCATGTATTTATGATGGTTGCAGCCATGGTTGCAGGGTCCTGGGATCTCCCTTTCCAGGGGCTTCTGACAAGCAAAGTTAATAGAGGAAGCCAGATTCTCTGAACAAGCACATGGTTCATTTAACTGCAGTAATTCACTTAACAACCTTAGCAAAATACTCATAAAATGTGGTGTGACTCACTTAACAACTGCTTTGCTTAGCAATGGAAATTTGGAGCTCAACTGTGGTTGTACATTGAAAACTGCCTTTATTCATATTCCATCTCAGGTTATTAGCCCTCATCCACCCAGAATGTGCACATCCTCTCTTCATTCAAATGTTATAGTCAAAAAGGCAAAATATCCTCAGTTTATTGATGACATAATGCCGCAGATCCATAGATAACCAATGACAGCCATTTCATATAGTAGTTAATAGCAAAGAGGACTAAATAATGCTTTGTGGCATCTACAACCTAATCACCCAATGTTATTTTTCAGACCACACCAAAAAATTGTCAGACATTAGATAGAATCAACAAAAAAATAATCAAAGCAATCACAAGTAATTCTGTTCCTAAACTAGGCCTAAAACAAGCCTGAAAAATCTTGAACTAATCAATGTCCACAATCATCCCCTTTTGACAAATTCAGATAAACTAAAATGGGTGGATGTCAAGATAGCATCACTGGACAACTTTAAATGTCTGACTCAAAAGCTATAAGCTATTCCATGCAATTGCACCTGTTGGAAATGGATAGCAGATAATATACAATATTTCATTAAAAAGAGGATTTTAGTTGGTTTAAATGAGTAATTTTATTTCAAATTTGTAAAATTTGTCAAGCAGATCTTTGAACTCTCTAATATATTTTCCAATGTAAATGGTAAATCAACATCAACCTAAAAATTATGCTTGTTGACTTCTTGAGGATGCAAGAGCGCTACATAATGCCCTTCACTGCCAAAAGGTATGATCATTTTATTCCAATATGTTTTTTGCACATAATATTACAAAGCAACTCACATTCTACTGTACGTTTGATTTTCATTTTCTAAGACAAGAAATTTACATTTGTCTTGAACTTTGCTTGAAACTCTTCCTTTGATAAAGCCCCTGTCACACTGCACCAACGGATGGGAAGAGGATGTAAAACGGAGAAAAACACTTGTCATCCGTTGATTAACGCGATGCATCTGTACTCACTGCCTCCGTTTTTCATCCTCTCTATCCGTCCAGCATCCGTCTATTACGTTTCATCCGCTCAGAAAGTTTTGAACTGCTCAAAACTTTTGAGCGGAAAATGTATCCAATGCGTCCGTTCTGCATCCGCTAGGCATCTGTTACGCATCCGCTATATCCGCTAGGCATCCGCTGCGCATCCGCGCAACTCCATCTGATCCAGCTGTAAACGGACGCAGGGAGGAAGTGGAACGGACGCGGAACGGATACAGAACGGATGCCTAGCAGATGCAGAATGGAAACAAAGCATTTAAAATGGAAAAAACGTTTGCAGAGGGGACCTATCTTGGATATTAAGGATGTCTAGAGGATGCCTAGAGGATGCAAAGGGACACCTAGGGGAAAACCTATACTGCCTATAAAAAGGGAGAGCAACTCACCTGGATCTCACTTTCAGACCAGCAGCCCTGCGGTGCAGACCTCTGCAGCCTTCATCTGACTCTTGCTCTTCCACAGCATCCAGTCATGTCCACCGTGGATCGTAACAAAGTCCTTTTGATAGCCACCATCCTTCTGCAACAGTGCGAAGCCATCTACAGGCTCTGTGAACTCTACTACGGGAAGAAAAGGAGGCGGCCAAGAAGCGTCTGGGTCCGAAGATGGATCGCCAGAAGAGCAGAGGACGGATTGAACAACAAGCTGATGGTGGAGCTTAGGAACGAAGACACTCGTGCATTCCAGAACTTCATGAGGATGCAGCCAGCCATATTTGACGAAGTTGTGCAGCAGCTGACACCCAGGTTGACCAAGGCAAACACCAACTTCTGGCCCAGCCTGGAACCTGGGCTCAAGGTGGCACTCACTCTGCGCCACCTGGCCTCAGGGACCACCTACAGGAGCATGCAGTACGGCTGGAGGGTGCCACACAACACCATCAGCATTGTGGTCAGAGAAGTGGTGCAGGCCATCATCGAAGAATACATGGAGGAGCTCCTCCAGTGCCCCTCCACTGAAGAAGGATGGAAGAAATTTGCAGAGCAGTGGTATCAGAGGTGGAACTTCCCACACACCGTTGGAGCCATAGATGGCAAGCACGTGGCCTGCAAAACGCCAGCCAAGTCGGGGTCCACTTATTTCAACTACAAGGGCTTCTTCAGCATCATCCTCTTCGCCATGGTCGATGCTGACTACAACTTCATGTACATCGATGCTTCAGGCAACGGCTCATCTTCAGATGCCCAGTTATACAACGCCAGTGACCTCAAGGAGGGGCTGGAACGCAACCTCATTGTGGGCTTCCCAGATCCAGAACCCCTGCCCAACGACACACAAGATGTGCCCTACTTCATCGTGGGGGATGATGCCTTCTCCCTCACAACCTACCTCATGAAGCCCTACACTTCCAAATGCCTCACCCGTGAAGAGAGGATCTTCAACTACAGGCTGTCCAGGGCAAGGCGGGTGGTGGAGAACGCCTTTGGCATCCTGGCCAACAGGTTCCAGATACTTCTCACCACCATGCCGCATCGCCCAGAGACCATGAGGAGGATCATGGAAGCTTGCTACATCCTGCACAATCTCATGCGCACCCGCTACCCAGTCTTGTAGAACAGGCTCGTGGACCTCCAAAAAGGCAATGGGGACATGGAGCCTGGGGAATGGAGGCAAGGGCAAAATCTGATAGACACTGAGGATGTGCAAGGCCCCAACAGAGCCTCACATGAAGGGAAGAAGCAGCGCAACCTCCTGAGACACTGGTGCAACTCCCCAGCTGGAGCAGTGGAGTGGAAAGACAGGATGATAGATGACTAATGGATGCTTCCTTCAGCCTGTCTCATCACACGGATGAGATTGGGCCATGTATGTTGGGTTGGCCTACAATGAACAGGGCATTTAATAAAGAGTTGTGTTTATGTTGACCTGTGTGGATGAATGATTACATTAGTATTGATAATAAAGGGCCATATGTGTGGCACCTGGGAGGGTGGACCATATAGTCCCACTATGCTTGCACTGGAGGTTTATCTATCCCACAGCTATCTTAACCCATCCCAAAGGTATCCCTGCCCATCCCACTGCTATCTTAACCCATCCCTCAAGCATGCAAAGGCTTAAACCATTTCTAAAAGTTTCCACCAAGACTTTATTAAAAAAAAGAAATGAAGCAAGTGTGTGAATCAAAGATAGACTTTATTAACAAGAAGCTATAAAACAAAAATGAGTCTCTGGCACTCCTCTTGGTCGTTCAATCTCAGGGGTGAAGGGTCCAGGTGCTGTGGAGGTGGCTGGTGCTGAAGTGCTTGTCTGATCCCCCGCATCATCAGCTCCTCCAGAAGCAGAAGCAGCAGAAGCTCCAGCCGCAGAAGAGCGAGCCCGTGCTACAGAAGCCCCAGCAGAACCAGAGTGAGGGCCAGGGGGTGGGATGGTGGCCCTGTCCCTCTTGCCAGGGCTGGCAGCAGATGGCTGAGGCTTTCTGTTCTTCCCCATGGTTGTGGGGTTGCTGGCTGGCAGGGAGGCTGGCAGGAACCAAGGCTGGCAGGCAGGCTGGCAGGCAGGCTGGCAGGCAGGCATGCACCAAGGCTGGCAGGAAGGCTGGCAGGAAGGCTGGCAGGGAGGCATGCACCAAGGCTGGCAGCAAGGCTGGCAGGCAGGCATGCACCAAGGCTTGCAGGCAGGCATGAACCAAGGCTGGCAGGAAGGCAGGAACCAAGGCTGGCAGGAAGGCATGCACCAAGGCTGGCAGGCAGGCATGAACCAAGGCTGGCAGGCAGGCATGAACCAAGGCTGGCAGGCAGGCAGGCACCAAGGCTGGCAGGCAGACTGGCTGGCACCAAGGCTGGCAGGCAGGCAGACAGCAAGGCTGGCAGGGAGGCTGGCAGCAAGGCTGGCAGGCAGGCATGCAGGCAGGGCAGGCAAGGCTGTCAATCCGTCCGGCAGCAGGTCTTTCCTTTGAATGGTGACCTGCTTCCGAGCTGCTTCCCTTATATCCGTGGGGCTTACGCAATGCATCCTCCCCGCATGCGCAATTAACGCTAGGCATCCGTTAGGCTTCCACTGTGCATCCACTAGGCTTCCGCTCTGCATCTGCTTCATCCGCTGTGCATCCGCTGTGCATCCGCTGTATCCGTTCCGCATCCGCTTTGCTGAGGCCCCCCGGAAGCCCTGAGGATGTGCCATCCGCTTTCATCCACTTCCATCCGCTAGGCTTCCATTCCGCATCCACTTTCCATCCACCCTGCGTCCTCCCCCCATCCGTTCCTTTCCGTGTTATCCGCTCTGGTTATGCAAATTTTTGCCCCTTTTGAGAGCGGATAACAACGGATGGAACATTTTTCTCGTCCGCTGTGTCCTTTTTACAAATGTTTTGCATCCGTTGGGCAGTGTGACAAGGCCTTAAGGAAACATGGGTGAAATCATGTTTAAGCATGATTTTTGACTGTGCCCACTTAATGAACATACCATCCAACTCAATTGTTAATTAACTTTCTAATCAGCGTGCCAAGCAAATATTAGTGCAGCAACAAAGGAAATAAAATTAAGCCCTTCTAAATATAAAATTATTCTCAGAGGGATGTATGATAATTTACTTCAACCATTTTTCTCTTTTACACTATGATTTTTTAGACACTGCCAAATAATGAAAAAGCTGATTTCATAAAGAAATATGGGATAAAGGTATTACATATATGTTGCGATATTAATAAAAATCCCTCATCTTGGAATAGTTTTTATTTTTCATGCACTGAATAGACTCACAGACCTGTTTAATCCATGGATAAGGTGTTCATAAGCAAAAAAAATAGTGAATGCAGTAAATCAAATGTCATAAATGTGAGTCAGTTGTCAAGCATCTGAATTTTGATCACATGATCATGGAGATGTGGCAACAATTTTAAGTGTGAAAAATGGTCAAAAGTCACTTTTTTCAGTGCTGTTGTAACTTTAAATGGTCACTAAATGAACTGTTGTAAGTTTAGGACTACCTTAACATGAACAGACCTAAAATCTTCGATTTTTTTCTCAGGTTTTGGGTAGGTGAGGGACTGACTTTTTAAAAATGAAGTTAATTTTATTTTAACACTTATATTTTTATATTTTTGTCTCAAATGGTAGGAAACCATGTGATTAATTTTCAGTAATAGAAGTAATGTTGAATAAGAAAGAATAGGAAAGAAAAGGAAAGAAAAAGGGAGAGGCTACAGGTTACTGATCCTTAATTTAAAACAATATAACCCTTAATCAACAAGTGCAACAGAAACTTATGTTAGACAATAGCATAGTAATAACGTATGTTTTCTACAAAAAGAGACCCACAAACAATGAATTATTATATATAATCTGGAATACCAGACATTTTTTAAAATTCACAATATGTCATTGATACATTAAACCAATCCTCTGTGCTCATTGTTACCGAGAACAGACTACTGGAAATAATGTGATAATACAATACAATGGAGGGTAATCATATGCAGTAGAAAGATGCTTAAAAAGTTTCAACAGGAGAGAGACATACTTTAAAGAACAATATTTCTTAAACCACAAAAAACCTATCCCACCTTGAGTTAATGTTGATTACGAGGCAATCACACATTTGATATAGCTTTGGAAGTTTTTATATAATAAGATACTGAACCTAAATAAATAGAATAAAAATAGATATAATCATAATAGCTAATTTATTATTTTTGTAACTGTAATGAAGACTGATACTGATACACCCATACAAGTCTTTATTTAAAGTTAACTAATGAATGTGCAATTCAATCCGGGTGCAATTCAAGGTGCTAGTTGTCACCTTTAAAGCCTTTCATGGCTTGGGACCAGCTTATCTAAGGGACCATCTCCTACCCATCACATCTACTTGACCCACCAAAACGGGGAGGCAAGGAATGTGTCAGGCTACAGAACTTTTCCCATTCACTCAACTAGAATGAACTTCTGAAAATGTATCCAAACATATCACAAAGGAATTCTTTATTGAGATGAGACAATTCCTGCTGGAGTTCAAAGCAGCGTCTGAGGTCTCTCAGGCATATAGGGATACATAAGGGAGCTTAGAACCCCTCCTCTTATCTCGATGTGTATTTAGTGAAACAAAAGCCAGTATGTTAATTCCTCCCCAACCCTCTTGTAAGGAACTATCTTTTCACAGTTTTCCAGGGCATACCTAATTTCCCCCCCAACCCCTTTTTAGAACAAACTATTCAAGAGATTCCCAAAGTACAATGTCACTGTGGAATTTTTATGACCTTCTCATCTCCTGGTTGTGCCTCTCAGAGGTGATAGTTCTGGCCATCTGGCTTTTCTCCCTCCATCGTATCATGTGTGGGTTATACAAATTCGATATAAGATTAAATATATTCAGGTTACATCAAGAAAGGATTTCTTTATCAGCCTCCCCCACCCTTTTTCTTCTTCCACTGAAGAAATGATAGATACATGGATCTGACACAATGTTTGTGGGTCCCATTGCCAAGGCAGATTCCCCTGATGGGACCCAGAAGAAGGGCCTTCTCCATGGTGGAGATCATTCCCCCCAGATATTAGGATGCCCCCTACTCAAATGCTTTTCCCAAAGGCACTGAAGATCTGGTTCTGTCAGTGGGCCTGGGGAATGCAGAGCAGGATGGAATCCATTCGATGGCTCATGTGATATGTTGTTGCCAGGACGGTGTTGGGAAGTTATTTTATAATATATTATATTCTATTAATTAATTATATGATTCTCTCTTTTATTAATTTTATTGTTTTTATATGAGGTTTTATATTCTTGTAAGCCACCTTGAGTCGTCATGTGAGACTAGGTGACAATATAAATTTCCAAATAAAATAAAATAAAAATAAAATGTAAGTTATTCTCTTCATAAAGAGTGAAATTATTTCACTGACTTTTATTTTAGTAGCCAAACCTTTATTCCTTTATTTTTTTCTCTTTGAGCCAATTTACACAAAATAAAATCCAGCACATATGCAATTTGTTTGTGTTCCTTTACTTACAAATGGAAAATGATGGATTTGGCCATATGCACAGTTCTACAAAAACTGAGACAAAACCTAATCACTTTAAGGTCTAAGAGCACACCCCTGAATCTGGACATGCTGGAGATAGTATAGGCATTCTTGTTCCCTTCTTTATTATGATACTGAGAGAGTACGGATGCAGTAATTTAACATCTCTTCCCCGCTTTCTTTCTCTCTGTCCCATTCATATACAGGACAGGACAGAAGTTGCATTCTTAATTTTATACTACTGTATATGAATATGCACATGTATAAAATAATTAAGTTGCACAAACTTGTTTCATCCAATACTGGACAACACTGCGTAGAAGTGATTGCTATATTAAATCACAGCACGCCTAAGAAGTCTGAAATGTATCTGTAATTACTGTCAATTTTCCTTGTTTTCATTGCACAAATGCATATTTGATGCTGTTATTAAAATTCACCATCTTGATTATTGTAACAGTAAACAAATTTGTTGGGAATATCTAGTGAGATATTAGAAGCTCCTAAACAGGGTAAAAAATGAATATAACTTCCTACTATCATGAAATAATGGTTACTGCACAAGATAGATGTTTGCCATTTCCTCAATTAGTAGAAACAGAAAAATCTGCAAATTGATTTGTGGAATTAGCATTTGTCACAGGTACTATTTTTTTAAAACTTTGGGGAGATGGACGCTAGTTTAGAATGCATGTAGCTATGTGATACAAGTCTAAAATGAACTCTTTGCTAATAAATGACACATTCAAAAAGGTTAGCTATATCTTTCTAGCAAAACTGAAGGCAGATCTTACTGTGATATGTTATCTGAAGTAGAAACTGGGACAGGGGTTCATAAAACTGATGTGGTTCTCTTTATATATCATGTTCTACTCCACTATCATCCACAGATCAGTTGCTGGGTACCAGGCAGAGTGAGCTGCCCAGTTAAATGAGATAAGCACTTTTGCTCACCTATTCCACTATACAGCAATTTGTTTGGATTGCTTTAAGAATTTAAAAGAACATAAACCCACAGTCAAAACATCTCTAGCAAACAAAAGTTATCACTGGAAGAGAGCGTGGTAAGATGGAAAACTGCTCAGAATCTCAGGAAAGAGAGCATGCTTACACACCCCAAAGTGGCCAATAGGGGTCAGGCTCTCCCTATAGACTTGAAGTCAACTGAATACACTCCTAAATGACTCAACTGGCAATCACATTTGAATATATTCATGCTGCCAATATTATCAGGTAATGAGGAATGCATCACTCTTTTACAATTTAGTTGCAGTTCCAACATGCTTTTCCTCCCAAGAAACTGAAGTATATCTAATCCAAATTCTGTATGATAATATTATTCTCAAAAATAAGAGCTGTTGATGGGTTTCAGCTATAACTTGAAAATGGCTTGTAATTTTACCTATCAAAATCTGATAAAATACAGTATAAATGTTTTTGTAAAACTATTTGAAATAAAAAAAAAATTAGGTATAAAACTACTTAAATAAAAAAACATTCAGGAAAAAATAATTAAAAGCACTGTGAATAAAATAAAATTTCCAATCCTTTTGTTATAAACCAAAAAAGAAAAAGTAAATAATTCAGAGTAGGTAAGTTTATTATAATGAGAAAGTTATGGGTACCCTGGCCTTCACCTTTTTACTGGTCTATGAGTGGATGTAAATATTTACATGTTAACAACATTAATATATTTTCTATGGCACTCGATAGTGAAAGAATTAAACACAAATAAAACATCTGAAAATAGTCTAATACATCATCTCATCAATACAATGATTCTTATTAATTATTAACAAAATTATGTTTGTTATATTACTTTTTAGAAGGCAGTCAGAAAATGAGTTAAGATTGGTACTGCGGTAAGCCATTGACTGAAAATAGTAATAGCACTTAGACTTATATACCACTTTATAATGCTTTACAGCCCTCTCTAAGCGGTTTACAGTATCAGCATATTGCCCCCAACAATCTGGGTCCTCATTTTACCTACTTCGGAAGGATAGAAGGCTGAATCAACCTTGAGCCTGGTGGGATTTGAACTGCCAAACTATTGGCAGCTGGCTGCAAAGGTAGCTTGCAGTACTGCATTCTAACCACTGCGCCAGAGGCTCTTATTACTTAATATAAAATATTATGGAGAGAGAGAGAAACATGCAGTAATTTTAAAACTGAAGATAAGCAGTATATTAACAACTTGATAATACCTTTTTGCTGCTGGCGATACAATTTCTTTCCTGGTTCCTGATGGAGAAGGTAGAGAACCACTAGATTTCTTTGGTAAGACAGTTCCATTATTGACAGTAGTCTTTAAAGGCAGTGTTTGAACTAGTGGTCTTGCTGTGAAATGAAAATAAATAAACAACCAAACAAATAAATAAATGGTGAAATTTACAAGTTCAGAAGTGCACACAATACTTGAAGTAAGACCTGATTATTGCAGAATAAAGTGGAAATATGACTATCCATTATTTGGAAAATTCTCTTGTGGCAACTGTATATATATGTATGTATGTATGTATGTATGTGTATGCGTGCTGTTCAGCTTCCTTCGGGTAAAGGAAGCTGAACAGCACACATGTAAGTACCCGCAAAAACTTTAAAAAACATACATACATGTATATATGTGTGTATATACATACATACATACATACATACATACATACGTGTGTGTGTGTGTGTGTGTGTGTGTGTGTGTGTGTGCTGTTTAGCTTCCTTCGGGTATTATCCCACGTCATTGTAGTTCTGTTAAAGTTGTAGCAACGTTTCAGCAGAATCTCATCTGCCATCTTCAGGTTTCTGTATAGAGTTAGTTCCTGGTTTCAAATTTGAGGCTGGTCCATTCTGATTGGCTAGGAGCCTGGGTCTGTGTTCATTGGACTTGGAGTTTGATTGATTGGTGTTTCTGGTTTCTTCTGTCTGTTTTGTGGCTTTGATTGGCTGGCAACACTCTGTTCTTGTGTTGGAGGCTTTCAGTGCAGCTTGGCTCCATGTGAAAGACATCTTGCGTGTCTTCATTAGCAAGCTGCTATTCATTAGCAAGCTGGGTTTCACCTGGGTGCCTGGTGGGGGGGTGTTTGAGTTGGAGCTATCAGAGGGAGTCTGTTTGTGCCCAGGTGTTGGCCTGGCTTGTGGTGTGGGGATCTTTCTATTTGAGAGTGCAGGCTTCCAAATGATTGACAGTCTGGTGGAATCATCTCTTCTATTCATGCTGTCAGGTCTTTTTTCAATCTCTATGGCTTCTCTGATGATTCTGTGGCTGGGGTTTTCTATAGTGGCCAGGGTTTTAGTGCCATTGATGTTGATGTTGTGACCTGTGGTTTTCATGTGTTGGACTAGTGAGGAGGTGTGTTCCAGCTTTTTTACTGCATTTTTGTGTTCATCTAGGCGGGTACTTATTCTTCTATTGGTCTGTCCAATGTATGTGGCCGGGCATGATGTACAGAGAATTTCGTATATGCCTTGGTTTTCCAGGTCAATTTTGTCTTTGGGGTTCCTCAGGATGGCTGCTATTTTTTTGTTTTGAAGGCAGTCTGTTTTGAAGGCAGTCTTGATGTGATGCCTGTGTAGTATCTTACTGATTTTATCTGTAGTACCTCTTATGTAGGGCAAGACAGCTGTTCCATAGGTCTGTTGGTCTTCTAGGTCTCTGTTATGTCTTGGTGTGTTTTTGTGGATCAGGTTGGTGATTTTGTTTTTTTGGAAGCCATTGGCTGTCAATACTTCAGTTAGGGTGCATAGTTCAGTCTTTATATGTGTTTTGTCTGCCAGGCGTTTGGTTCTGGTAATTAGTGTTTTCGCCACGGAATTTATCTGTGCTGGGTGGTGGTGGATTGGGCGTTGAGGTAGCGGTTGGTGTGTGTTTTCTTTTGGTATACGGTGTGTCCCAGTGTGCCATCTGTTCTTTTGTAGATTACCATCTAGGAATGGTAGTTGTTTGTTTATTTCTGTTTCCATGGTGAACTTGATTTTGGGGTATGTGTTGTTTAGGTGTGTTAGGAAATTGTTTAGGTTATCTTTTCCATGGGGCCAAATCACAAATGTGTCATCGATGTATCTTAGCCACAGTTTGGGTTAGTGGGTGGCATTAGCCAGGGCTCTGGATTCGAATTCTTCCATGAACAGGTTTGCAATGACGGGTGACAGTGGTGATCCCATAGGGGCTCCTTCAATTTGCTTGTATCTTTGTCCTTTGTATATGAAATATGTGTTGGTAAGGCAGTGTTCTGTTAGTTCCATGAGGTCTTTAGATGGTTGGTATTTATTTTTGATGATTTCAAGATTTTCTTTTATTGGGACTTGAGTGAATAGTGAAACCACGTCGAAACTTACAAGCAGATCTTCTTGTTCCATGTGTAGATCTTTGATCATTTCTAAGAAGTGGTATGTTTCAGCAGAATCTCATCTGCCACCAAGTCCAATAAACACAGACCAAGACTCTCAACCAATCAGGATGTAGAAAAAAACATCCTGGCACAGCAGTAGGCTAGCCTCAAATTTAAAACCAACGACTGTGATAGCCTGACCCACATACGAACTCAATACAGAAGCCTGATGATGGCAGATGAGATTCTGCTGAAACATTGCTACAACTTTAAAAGCACTACAATGACGTGGGATAATACCCGAAGGAAGCTGAACAGCACACACATACATACATACATACATACATACATAGATACATAGATACATACATACATACATACATATTCAGTTTGTAATTTATTACTATTGGAAGATCCTTATAAGGACTGAATCTTCCATTCTGTATCTGTCCGTCTTTCTTTTTTAAAAGATAAAACATAGCATTTTTAAGAAGTTGGTTTGCTATTTTCAGACCATTTCTTTGATTTATTGAGAGAATTTCATTTTATTAATCTTTTAAACTCTTAATGATTCCACCCAATTGTATCATCTGCAAATCTGATAACTTCTCCATGTTATTAGTAAGAAATGCTGAAGTATATAGCCCAAGACTGAATTCCTAGTATTTCCACTCAACACTCTACATCATTTTTATATGAAATTACTGAGCACAATCTTTTGAGAATAATTTGCAAACGAAGTGTCTAGTATCTCACCTTCAATTCAAATCTGATTAACCTGCTAATCAAAATTTCTTGAATGTCTTGTTAAATGAATGCCTTGTTATATGTTATATATCAATATATAACATTTCCAGAATTTAATTAGAAATATACCTATCCAAAATGTGAAGATTAGATTGAGAAGACACGTTCTTCAAGATTCTATACTAAATTTATTACTAGTTCTAAAGTTTCCTGTTAATTAATGTTAGACAGGTTGACCTTGTTCCCTGGTGTCTGCTGTTCCTGTTCTAGAAGGTAGAAACAATATTTATTTGCATCTTATTAATACAGAAATTCACTCATTTGCCAGATTTTCAGAAAATCCCATCAGAGCCTTCAGCATATTCCTTCTAGCCCTGAAAATTGGAATTTATACAGAGCAGTAGATAAGGAAATTTCACAACTGATGCTTTGTTATTTGCTTTATACTTCAGCTACATGACTGTGGCAAAAACTGGTTAAATGGTCAAATAGCCCATCCTTGATATGGAAGTATAAAAAGATTTTGAGAAACAAATAATCTTCCTATTCCTATAAAATAAAATGTAGGACAGCACCAGGTACATAAAATATGTCAGTTAACATGTTTAGTTGTTTTACTAGATATATAAGATAATGAAAAAGGTCAGGTGTTGTTTTCTGTGCCATGATATACAAATATTTAGAGTATAATACTGCAAAAACACAGAAAAAATTGGTATACTTTAACTTACTTTCTTTGCATTCATTAACACAACCAAAAATATTCAGATAGATGAACATTAACTAACATTCATAAAAAACAGAAATATTAATAGAATGTATTCCAGCTAAATTTAACAGAAAAGTAACCTGAGACCTGATTAGAAATTTGAAAAATACTTATCTGGGTACACTTCTTAGAAACTTTTTTAAAAAGTATACATTAAATTCAATATTCACGTTAAACCAATAACTATCCAACTCAGAAAAATATTATGCAAGAAATATTCTCAGATAATTCCGTTTATCTCATCATAATAACTGGTTAAAATATTTTCATTGTAACATATACAGGTGAACTTGAATGGGAAGTTAATACCTTTGGTAGGTCCTTTCCTGTTCTGCATGGCCTGTTGCTCCTCAGTAATATTTAAACGCCGAACGACATCTGCCAGAGCGGACTTGAGCAACTGAATGTCGTCTTCTTGCATCTGAACACGTTGTTCAAGTGAAGCTATGCGGTCTGTCACCTCCATGCTACTGGCAGCAGAAGCACTGTCATCTAAAAACACATATGTATTTTATTTAATTGTATTAATTAATTTAAAACATTTATATTGCTGCTTATCATCTAACCAGCTTTGGACTGCACTCAATTAAACGTTAAAACCTAACCCTTACTTTGAAGTCCTGTTACATTATGCTTGCTTCAAGCTAAATATTGATATGTCTGCAGCCTAAACATAATTGTAAAAACTATCTGGAGAAAGGTCCCCAAAACAAACAGAGAAAGATCCAGTTATGTTGCTGCTTTTATTAGAAAACAACCATTCTTGCCAAAATGGAATTCAGTTAATTCTCTTTTAAATTGAAACATTCTGCCAGTAATTCATAGAAAATAAAATTTCCCCTTCCCTCTGTAGTTTCTGTGTATGTGGTCAAAATGTAATTCAAAAAGGTGCAGAAAGGTGAATCTCTCCCATTAACTATAAATATCTTCATATAAAGTGTGTGATCCAGATAAACCTGGACAAAAGAAAAATACTACAGAGATTATTTCCTGGTATATTTGTTATAGACTAAAAAGCAGGATCTTTATATTAATTCTTGCCAAGAAAACTGCAGGAAGCCTCTGAGAATTGGAAACAATAAAATGGAAGGGAAAAAAAAGATTTAGTTCATCACGAATGCCCACGTGCTTGCACAAAATGCTCAGTGTAAATGGAAATACATCACACCATACTTTTTCTTACTTTATTAATATGTGGTATCATTGCAAACATTCTTCCTCACAGTGTTTAGTTAAGCATTGTGAACAACTGAATAAGAAGGTAAGAGGGGAAGATTAAACTATCTTTTAACTGAACTGAGCAAGATTTGAAGAAATATAAACTACAGATAGTCCTTATTTAATGACAGCAACTGGAAGTGCCAGAATTTCCATTGCTAAGCAATATAAAGCACAACATTATGTGAGCAGAACCGAAGTCATGTTGGATGGCCCATTGAATTAAATAAGGAAGTGTGTCTCAAACTCAGTAGCTCTGCTAAATAAGAAAGTGTTCCAGTTTGTGCACAAGAGAAAAAAAACAAGATGAGGCTAGAACAATGAGGAACTGTAATAAAGTGCTGAGGTGTCAGAAACCGTGTAACTGCTTTTGCTAGATAGGGAGCCAGCATAAACCTTCAAAATATATGTGTCAATTTGAAAACAGAAAGAATGCGAGCCAAGCCCTCGTACGAGGGGGCGGACAGTTAGGGTATAAAAATGCTGCCTGAATTTTGCTCTGGGTTCCTTCAATGCCTGAGGGAACCCGTCTCTGCAGACATGTGAATAAAACCTTGTTTTCCTTGGATCAACGAATCTTTTGGTGGGTTTTTTATCTGCTTCCACCTCACAATTACATGACTGCCTTGATTACCAGTGAAGATACAAACACTTCCAGTTGTCATCGTTAAGCAAATCATTATAGGTCATTAAGCGTGAACAAAGCCATGAGCATGTATGCAACACAAATGGGGCCATAAGCACATGTTCAATGCAAATGGAGCCAGAAGCGCATGCACAACGCTCACCATGACGCTAGCACAAGTGTGGGTGGGTGTGCACACATGTGAGTGCACTGGCCAACCACTCATGTGGCCCAGTAGTGGATCCCAGCCCACAGGTAGGAGACTCTTAGCCTAAGCCTACATGAGATGAGGACTATGAATACACAAACACATGTACATGTAGACACACAAAATAACTTAAAGATATGTATATACTGATATGCATTGATCGTATTTTGAAAACCATTAAGTAATTTATACAGAATTGTACATTTAATTTTTGATTTGTATAATTTGTTCAAGGTAATCTGTGTACTTGTCCAGTCTGTTCATGTAAATTCAAGGCTCCAGAAATTATTGAATTTAGAAATAGTAGAAAAATGAAAGCAGCAAAGCTTGAAACAAAAGAAAATTTCAGATCATAGTTTTCAAGCAAAGTTAGGTCAGCCCAGAGTTTTTATATTTCATTCTAATTACAGATGCTGATGTTGTACATTCTCTCCTCTTGTGTGTGTAGAAAGGCCTGTGAAGCTTAACCACAATTGGCTCATAAACTAAGTCAGTCTCTAACTAAGCAATTTCTGCTGTAAGCTCCAGAGTCTCTATAATGAAAGGTGGAACAGTTTGTTTTTCTAGCAATGCTAACCGAAAGCAAAAAAATATAGCCTGGTTTTTCAGGACTGTAGATTATGTGATTATGAATAATGAGACATCAAATAGTTTCATGACGTGTAGTTGCACAACATATATCACATATGTTTTGAAGCTATAACTGTGCAGTTTTCTGGATTTTTGAGTGGCATCCAATTATTCAATTGGTAAAGCTTTATGTTTTTCTATTAATCTTGCTTTTTCATCAAAAACCTGATCGAAGTAACCAAATTATATTTTTTAAATAACTATATGGAATTTCAGTGGTCAGAAATCTCTTTTGAGCAAATAATTAAAGAAACAAGAATTTGAAAAGAATTATAGTTATATGAGATAAAAATGTTTTATTTGGAAAAACTTTATTCCAGGTTTGTTTTGTTTTATTTCATTTTTGAGAAAGGTAAACTGTTATTCTAATGTCATTCTTAGTCATATTATTTGTCGGAGCACATTTGTGAGTGTGGATATGGTTTGATTTATTTTTTTGCACTTAGTTTAAATATTGAAAGCCGCTTGCAAACATTAAAATGCCACACACAGAAACTACAAATTAAGCATCATAAACTTAAAATTAAGGCAAACTATTCGAAACTAATTTTTATATCACTATCAGTCCCAGCAAGTGAACTTGGCAAACAGCATTTTTCGAAAAGTGGCATTAAAACCAACTTATTTTTCTATCACTGAATCTCTTAAATCTTGTTCTTACAAAATGGAAAAAGTTCTGTTTTTACTTTACTTATTAAAAATGCTTAATTTGCATTTTTATCATTATGATCTTAGAAACTACCATTATATTACTGCTATGGATCAGGGGAAAGAATTTAATGTACCATGGAATCAGATAGTCATCTAATTTATCAATGTATAGTTTATGACTTTATGTTATACACATGATTGTGAAAAGTATTATTTTGTTTTTCTTATATGTTATGGAACAAAAACGTATTATATTTACGGAATAATGTAGCTCCTTAACTTATAGATAGTCCTCGCTTAACAATCATTCATTCAGTTACCATTCAAAGTTACAGGAACAAATAGTACTTACACCTGGTCCTCAGTTATGGCTGCCACATGAGCAAAACTTAGGCAATTGGCAACTCACTACACTTACAACAGCAAGAGTACTTCAAATTCTTCCACCTGCCTATCACCCACCAACAGCAGAGCACCAACATTATCAAGATCAAGGTAAGTGATAGTACTGCTGTATACCACACTGGTAAGGCCATTTGAAATATAGTGTCCACTTCTGGTCACAATACAAAAAGGATGCTAAGGTGCTAGAAAGAGAGAAAAACAACGAAGATGATTAGGCTAAATCCTGAAGGCTAAATCCTATAAAGTACAGCTGAAGGAAAGAGGTATGTTCAACTCAAAGGAAAGAAAACTAGAGGTGATGTGATAGCAAATACCTGAAGGGCTGCACAGGGATAGGGTGCCAATTTATTCTCTATGTCACCAGATGAAGGACAAGAAGCAATGAGTAGGCCAGGGTGTCAAACTCAAGGCCTGCAGGCTGTATCCAGCCTGTGGAGTGCTGAAGTCTAGCCTGCAAGGCCGGCCTGGAAATACCAAAGGACTGATCCACAATGCCTCTGCCAGCCAAAATGGGTCACAGGGAGGCCTCACAGGACCCCTGTGCAGCCCGTTTTTGGCTGCCCGGTCTCCTACAGCACTCTGATGGCCAAAAATGGGCTGCATGGAGGACTCGTAAGGTCCCTGCGCAGCCCGTTTTTGTCCTCCCTGGCCTCCAGCAACACTCTGCTGGCCAAAACAGGCCACCAGGAAGACTTGCAGGGTCTCCAATTGGCCACATGGACTTGGCCCCCACATGGTCCATTTTTGGCCACCCTGGCCTCCAGCAGCACTCTGCCAGCCAAAAATAGGGAAGGTCCTGTCTTCCTCCACCCCTGCTCCTTGCTCCCACCCCTGCCAGCCTACAAAAAACTACAATGCTGATCCGGCCCTCAAAGAAATCCAGTTTGACACCCCTGGAGTAGGTGCTCATCAGAGAGATCCAACCTGGAAATAAGGAGGATTATACTGGTGATGTGTGTGTCTGAGATGTGGACAGTTTGCCAATGTTTGTAGGTTATAATACTATGAATTTAATTTGTAGATTTTCTACATATCTGTGACAGTCATAAAGGCAATTGTACATCAACAAAGATACCTACATTGATGATTTTTAACAGTAATGCTATAAAAAATTTAGCACTGTGGTCTAAGGAGGTTTAGGGGCAGAGATCCTAAGTTCACAACTGTTCAAAATATTTTTTCTCCACCCCCATAAGCAATATTTCATTGGCACAAAGGAAGCTGTCCAGAAGGTAAAAACAATGAGCACTACAAGCTGGGGAGGATATTGTCAGCAATATGTGGTGGCCTCACAGTTCATTTCAACCTGACTCAACAAGTTTCCCAACATCATTAGGGTCTGAGCTATGTAATCAGGCCTCAGAGACCACTTACCCTGAACAGCAGTACCCTCTGAGAAGCACTTTCTGCTACTGCACTGTTTGGCAAGCATTGCTTCTAACGTGGTACTGAGCTCTCAAGCAAGAGTAGCAAGGAGTTATGGCTTGATCAAGCTTGACCAAGAAAGACAGAGCAGGAGGCAGGAGGGGGTATACCTGAGAGGAGAAACAAGGAGGTGGTCAAAAAGGAGAGCCAAGTCTGATCATTCAGCTGTGAAGACTCAATGCTCACCAAGGAATAAGAAAGACAGCAAGAGAGCTAGGAAATCTGTGTAATAGGTTTCTCATAGTGTGAGGAAGTAGGTAATGATTTATTAAGTATTACAGGGCCAGAACATCTGCACATTTCCCCTGTATCAGGAAAACACATAGCAACATCCCCATTGCTTCAAGAAGACAATCTAAGAATTCTCTCCCTTATGACATATTCACTGAATAGGCAAAGGAAGGAAGAACTTTACCAGGACAAGCAATAAAAAGAAGGAGAAATTAGCAACAAATAAGACTGAAGGAAAGAAAGCTTATTTTGCTCAACCAGGAGAGAGAAGAGAAAGAAAAGGTGGATTGGCTAACACTAAATGGATGCAAAAATATTAAATATTAACAGATTAATACAATAACACATTGGGGTTCTGATTAATAAAAAAAATCACATGCTAATTAATGAAAGTGAAATGTTTTTGTTTGCAGCTACATTTCAGCAATAGCTATTTCACAGTTATTATGGTCCATCGCACAGGCATCCAGGTGTTTAGACTGGATTTGGCATTTTAATCCACCTATCGAGTCCTTCCCAATGATCTTATTGCTATTATTTTATTTTATGAATTTATGTCATATTGAAATATTCTTCATTTTTTCTCATTAGATATTTCATGTACATGTCTGAAAGATCTTCAAAGATATTGAAGTCCTTCAGCTAATTAACTCATCCTTATAAGGCACCTGTGATTGTTGAAGATTGAGACTCCTTGTTTAGCGGCTGAGCAAAATAATTGGAAAGCCACATGAAAGTTTGTGGCCTGAGGTTAGCCAACTTTGGTCCAGACATTTTTTAAAAAATATTTTCCTTCAGAGTATGTGTAGAATTTTAAAACTAAGACAACAAGATGCAACAAGAACAATATTTGTATCCACTTTCATTTCTGAAGTTAAACAAGAAACATGGCTAAGGATACTAACTCTGCCTCCTGATTTTTGTCTTTTCTCTAAACAGCAAATGAGAAAAATGTTACAAAACCTTAACATGCATTTAAAGTGGTTTAAGACTTGTATTGTCTTTTACAGTTGTCATAATAGCTGGCTTCACTTTCACAATTTTTTTTACTTTTTACAGTGGCATCTTCTAGATCAAAATTAGCTACATGCATGGTTTCGATATACTTTTCAATTAGGAGGTACAGGCTAAATAGCAGTGGAAACTTGTAGCAGATTCACAGAGGAACACCTAGTTTTGTTTAGAATCTGGCAAAAACTTAAAATATTGGTTTGTGTATGAGAGAAATTCCATGAAAAATAAAATTTTGCGACAGCAGATCTAACCATAGCAGACCTAACAGTATAATGATTAAAACATATGGTTCATTGTTAATAAATTTTAATACTGAATTATAAGTAACTATTATAGAAAGATTGATCAAGAAGTTGCTTCTTTATTTGTTCTGTTATACTTTGTTTCCTTATCCCTGAAAAAAACCCTAACATATTGAAGTTAATATTACATGAACTAAATTAGTAACATTTATGGGGAAAATGATACAAAACTATAGGAAAAACCTATCCTCCTAATCCAGTATGTATAATTAGTCAGCCACAAATTATTGTAGATGATATGCCATATTCAATTTAGTTGTGAAGGATGGTGGTGTTCACTGGTAAGCTATCTCCAGTACAAGGACTTCAATAAAAAAAGTATGATATACAGTCTATAATATAGACAACTAGAAATCAGCTATGCCACCAATTTTTTAAAGAATATAAACAGCTTCCTATTTGACCAATATAGCAGTGATTCTTCTTTGTCAAAAAAAGAGATCGATTCACTTGGATGAATGCTCAACTTTGAACCTTCTTGACATGGATGGAAAAAGATAAAAAAGAGGACCATAAAGTCACTCAGAATCCAAAACATTAGTGCTTTCATTAAATCACTCAATGGTTTTCATCAATTATCATATATAAGCGTAGACTGAAAAGGATACAAAAAAAAAACAGCCATCTTTTTGTATTATACTTCCATCTTTGAAAAATTGACAAGCTGTGTCTGTCATGATCAGCTAAACATTGAATTTTAAAAGCTGTGGCAATGCCATGCTCCCATGCCACTGTGTTGCCATGAAATCAGCTAGGGTTTTTTGTTTTTGTAGGATTGGCATTATAAAACAAAATCTTCAGACAAAAAGTGAATAAAAACAAGATAATCTTGTGGTAAGTACAACTGTCTGTGCAGATTCTCAGTCATCCAGGTCATAGTTGCCCCAAAGGTGCTTTTTCAAGACGCAACTGGACTTTCCTTGTTTTTCTTTCAGTTCTCCTCTGTGCTGCATCAAGAGCCCAGGATGGGTTGACTCCTTCCTATGATGTCATTTAACTGAGTCTGTACTAAGATATAAAAGCCAGCCCCCGGGAGAGACCCCAGCTTTTGACTCAGCTCCTTTCAGTCAGTAGCTGTGTCTCTGAAAGCGTTCTGTTAGATAGCAGTCACCAGCGATCTTCAGTACTTTTTCCTCGCTTAAAGCAGGGATCTGGGCAGCTGCTCTTCCAGAAGAGCAGGGCTCTCCTACACGTTGGGAGCAGCGTTACCAGAGCTCTGTACAGGCAAGCTGGACTCCCCCACACCTGCGGTTTTAAGTGATTGTAAAAAAGATCGGCAAACTGATAAGAGCGCAAGCCAACTGATCGTGTGGCCGGCAGCTGCATTTTCCTTTGCTGACTTCGCTCGGGGCTCTTTATAGCCTGAGCAAGAATTTTTCAATTTCGGAGCCTGTTTCCCCTAGTCAGCAGCCATCTTGGATTGAAGCCTTCCACCATGAGGTGAGTGACCATTTTGTAATCCCAGGGGCCATTTTATACCCTAAGGGCTTCATAAAAATTTCTAAACAGTTTCTTTCGAATGCAAGAGCCTTTATTCTACAAATGGAGCAAGATAAGGCTCAGGCAGAGCTTTCCCCCTCAGTGGAACAGTCTCTTAAGCCCAATAAGAGAAAAAGATGTAGGCAAACACACTCAATCAGTCCAGAGGGAGGTGGCTGCTAAAATCAGTTCTCAGGCTCTACCCCTAAGAAGGCAACTTGGACTGAGTTGAGGGCAGAGAAGTGCAGGCATGCAGTCCTAGAAAGACAGTTCAACAGAACTATTCAACAGAAAGGAGTGCAACTACAGCATGTTTCAGGTGATACCCATAGGCCCCAGCCAAGCTCTCCCAGGGGAGGAGAAGTTATCTATGAGCCTTTCCATCCTCCATCCTGGTCTCCTGAGGCTCTTGCAGTACAATCAGATCCTCAGGATTTCAGCAGATCTGGGGCTTATTTCCAACAGGTTTCTGGGCCCTATGCTCCTCCCCCTCCCTCCAAGCCTTGAACTTCTCAATCTAGGCCTGAAGCCACCTTCACTCCCACAGCAGCAGGCCTTCAGCCTTCTACCTCTACCTTTAAGCATAGACCAGGGGATATCCAAGATGTTTTCTCATTGGCCATGAGGCAGGGGTTGGCTGAAGGCTTCGAGCATATTTTTCAACCTCTGGAAAGGGTTCAGGCCCTTCTCCCTTCTCAATCTATACTTGCCTCATCACCCTGATTTATACAGACCCAGGACTTCAGGGTCCATTCTTCTCTACCAGAATGGGAGGAGGTTGATAAGGAAGGAAGGGCTTCACCATCTGAACACCAGTTACTCCTCTCGTTCAGAGTGTGAAGAGGGCGAGATATATGACCAAAATCTTTCAGAGGAAGGATTCTCGTCCAGAGCAGACATCCTCTGCTTTGGTTTTCAAATCTAGTCTCTTCAGGTCATTACTCAGCAAGGCTTTGGTCATTGCCAAACTGTCACCGGAGGAAGTGGCTCCTGAGCCACAAGGAAACCCCCCTAGCCAAGGGGACTCACTCTTCTCCAAGCCTGTAGTGCATGCAGACATTTTGCCTTCTCCCATTTTGTTCCTGGACATGGTCAAGGAACAGTGCACTTCCCCTTCGGCAGGTCCTCACCCATCTTCTTTGGATAAACGTTTCTACAATGTCAGAGCAGCTCTGGACAATGCCCTGGCAGTGCCTTCTGTTGACATTCTGGCTCTGGCCTCATTCTCATCTTCTGGCATTCTCATGGAGCCAGAAGATATCCTGAAACCGGATGATAAACATTCCGAATAGACCCTCAAGCGCAATCACCAGGCCGCTGCATGGGCTGTTCGAGCTTCAACGGCAGCATCCTTTTTCACGAGGGCATCCATACAGTGGCTGTGCCAACTCCAGAATAGATTGCCTGCTTCTGACCTTCGGTCTCACCAAGACCTTAATAAGATTATCGCAGCAGCGGAATTCACTGCAGATGCCACTCTCAATTCTGCCAAATTTGCATCCAAGGCCATGGCATCATCAGTAGCAGCAAGAAGACTTTTATGGCTCCGAAATTGGCAGGCAGAGTCACGCCTAAAATGGAAGCTGGCTTTCGTTCCATTCGCAGGTGATAAGCTTTTTGGCGATGCTCTGGAATCTTATCTTATTGAAACCAGAGATAAGAAAAGAAAGCCAACTGTCGCCCTGCTCCTTATCGTCCTCCTGACTTTCGAGCGGAGACCTCATCTCACTTCCCCCGCTCTCAGAGGCCATACTCCCAACGCCAAGACCAACACGTGGAAGCATCTGGCAGGCAACAACCTTCTACTAGTAAGCATCATGTCTCTCGGGATATTTCAAGGTAAGTTCTCATGAATCAGGCCATTCAGCACTTCTTGAAATCAGAGCTATTCAACCTGTTCCCTCTCAATGGAGATGTGGGCTTTCCTGTCGCCTTTTCATCGTTCCCAAAGCCTCAGGGGGGGGTGGCAAGCCATCCTTGATCTAAAATTTCTCAAACAATTTGTAAAATACAGGCAATTTAAAATGCAAACTCTGCATTCTATTTTAGAGAGTGTTTGGGAGGGCAACCTCCTCTCTTCCATTGATCTCACGGAGGCTTACCTCCATAGCCCAATTTGACCTCATCATCGCCAGTTTCTCTGTTTCTTTTATCAGAATACCCATTACCAGTATCGAGCACTTCCCTTCGGACTCTCATCGGTTCCAAGGGTCTTCACAAAGGTTCTGGTAGCATTGATGGCATCTCTGTGTTCTGTTCCAGTGAGGATCCAATGCTACTTGGAAGACATTCTGATTCTGTCCTCTTCCATCCATGAGGCTCATCAGGATCTGCAAATTACCCTGTGATATCTCCAGAGCCATGGATTTTCCATCAACAACAAAAAGAGCCAACTATCTCCCACAACCAAATTGCAATACTTTGGAACAGTCATCGATATCACGTCATACCAAGTTTTCCTGTCCCCAACTTGTGGAAAGAGCCTTGCAGAGATCATCAGCCAGACCCAGCAACATCAAACTGTCCCCCTGTCGCTGCTGTCCAAACTTCTGGGGAAGATGGTCTCCTGTATTGGCATCGTCCTATGGGCACAGCTCCACTCCCGACCCCCCCAATGGTTCCTGCTTTCCTATCAACAAACAGGAACCAGCCAGTCATCCATTAGGGTCCCACTCCCACCGCAAATCTGGAGATCTCTCAATTGGTGGCGTTCCCCGTCAATCTGGAGGGGACTCCTGTTCAGGGACCCAGACAGGCTAGTGATAACCACTGATGCCAGGCTCCTGGGGTTGGGGTTCCCATATGCACGGCCAGATTGCTCAGGGCATTTGGTCCAGGTCAGAGCAGACCCTTCCCATAAATTGGCTAGAGCTCAGAGCCATTTTTCTGGCTCTCAAGCATTTCAGGCAATCAGTGACCGGCTTATGTTCTAGTCCTTATGGACAACATGGCCGCAAAGGCTGATGTCAACTGGCAAGGGGGGACGAGGTTCAAAGCCCTCATGAGAGAGGCTCCACTGTTGGGGTTACGGGCAAAGAAACACCTGTTGTCGATCTTGGCGGACCACATCTCCGGGGTCGACAACTCCCAGGCTGACTGGCTCAGCAGAAGCCAAGTCGACCAGGCAGAATGGTCCATTCTTCCAACTCTATTCAGGGACCTTTCCCTCAGATTCGGAACACCGGAGGTAGATCTCTTCTCCACTCCTCAAAACACCCAAGTCACCAGATTCTTCACCAGGTTTCCTTGCCAGGGAGCAGAGGGGACCAATGCGCTTTGGTGCAGATGGCCCAAGGGTCTCCTCTATGCCTTTCCCCTGCTTCCCATCATTCCGGCAGTAATTCGGAAGATGTTGGAGGAACATCTTCCTGGCACTCTATTGGACAAGGAGGCCCTGGTTTGTAGACCTGTCAATCTATCTGTGGCTTCTCCTTGGAGGATCCCAGCCCATCTAATCTCCCTTCACCAGGGGGCCCTGCTTCACCCAGAGCCCCAGTGGTTCAAGCTGACCATGTGGCACATAAGCGGTAGTGGTTAGAGGAGGCTGATCTTCCAGAAAGGGTCCTCACTATCCTGGCATCTCGCAAGCCTTCTACAAGGCGCATCTATGATGCCACCTGGAAGGCTTTTTCCCAATGGTGCCTCAGGGAAGGTCTTTCTCCTGCTTCAGCCCAATTGGCAGAAGTTCTTAGCTTAATTCAGCATGGGCTGGAGAAAGGTTTGGCCCCCAACACCTTACGCAGGCAGGTTGCGGCCCTCTCCTTGGTCCTTTCATGGGGTTCGTTTCCTTCCTTATCCTGTCACCCTTCAGTCAGGAGGTTTTTGAAAGGGGCTTCCAACCTCCACCCACCAGTGGTTCACAGGTATCTTTCTTGGGACCTTCATATGGTCCTTAATGCCCTCACGAAGCCTCCCTTTGAACCCCTTAGAACAGTGTCTCTCCGTTTCCTGACTCTGACAGCAGTGTTCCTTGTTTCCATCACTTCTGCCAGGAGGGTTTCCGAGCTTGCTACTCTTTCCATCAGACAGGACCTTTGTTCCTTTCACAATGCTAGGGTTGTTCTTCATCTGGACCCCTCAATTTATTCCGAAGGTTAACACCTGGTTTCACAGGTCCCAGTACATTGTGTTGCCTGACTTCTGTTCTCTCCTGCACCATGACTTAGAGTGGCAGTGGCATACACTAGATGTAAGAAAGGCTCTTAGAATATACATTAAGCACATTTCCTCTTTCAGGAAGTCGGAAGCCATGTTTGTTTCCCTTTTCCCTTCTCACTTGGGGCACAAGGCCTCTTCTCCTACTATTAGCAGGTGGGTCAGGTCATGCAGTGAGCAGGCCTACAAAGCTGCGGCCCTTCCGGTTCCCCGAGGTCTGACAGCGCACTCTACCAGAAGCGTGGCCACTTCTGCTACCTGGGTGGCCCAAGCATCCTTGGAGGAGATTTGTTGTGCGGCCACGTGGACATCCCCGTCTCCTTTCATCAGACACTACCATCTGGATGCTTTTGCCTCGGCGAGTGCAGCCTTCGGCAGACGGGTGCTTCAACGAATGGTTCCACAGTCGGTGTGATGAGCCGGATGAGGACCCACCCGTGGACATGCAAGCTTTGGTATGTCCCATCCTGAGCTCTCGATGCAGCATGGACGAGAATGGGCATTGGTAGAAGTTACCGTGAACACCCTTTGTATCTATGCTGCAAGAGAGATAGAGAGAGCCAGGATAGGTTGATTCCTTCTTATGATGTCATTGAGCTGAGTCTGAGTCTGAGTCTGTACTAAGATATAAAAGCCAGCCCCCGGGAGAAACCCCAGCTTTGGCGAAGATACTTGACAGACTGAAAGGTGTCTCAGAAAGCACAAAATGAACATAAAAATACATCTTACCCTTTCTGGACAAATCAAGGGAGGGGCTGGGCTCTCTCTCAGCATAGATACAAAGGGTGTTCACGGTAACTTCTACCAATGCCCATTCTCATCCAAGAAGCTTCTGCAGCTTTGATTGGATAGTGAGGAATGGAAGGATTTATACTTCTTACAGAAAAGAGGTACAGAAAGGAGATAGCTACTTCACACAGATACGGATACCACAAAAGCAGCAAGTCTAGGTTATTTAATTTTGTTACTATTACCTTTTGTGCCTAGCCTGGCAAAATACACGATTTCTATTTTGCATGTCAAAATAACTTGTGACTTGTCTAGGTAAGTGATGACATATTGCTTCATCCAAGGGGGCAAAATGTCACTGTATTTAAGCTGGGTTCAAATGTAATTGAAGATTTCATTCAATGATAACAGAGGGTAAGTAGAATAACTAGGAAACAGAAGATACAGGCAACAGGAAATAAATGCTTAAGAATTGCTAAAAGCCATCATCTGGTGGACCTATCATCAAAAAATTTATTTTTGTCGAAATGGCCAATTAACTACGTTAGCTTGGAACATGCATTTTATGACAAGCCATATTGTTTATTCATTTATTGGATTTCATACTTGCTGCAATCCTGAATATTTTGAAATTTCTAACAATAAAGACACAGAAATGAAATATTCATGGTACAAATTACAAATTATAAAAAAATGCCATCACAATAATCACCATCAGTCCTGTAATGTAATTAGTTTTTGGAAAGAATAACTCACTCAAGCATTACACTATTCCAATATATAGGTGTTGTCATAGAAAAGAAGCACCTAGACTTCCATAACTATAGAGAATTGGGGGGTTCACAACAGTTTCTCCTAGGGAACATTATTTTGATGGGTCAATTCAATCTGAAATCAGTAGTCCTGGGATTACTTTAGTTCAGAATAGTATGGGGGCTTTAATGATCATCAATTTGCATTGCCACCTACTCCCAAAAAGAGCCAAAAATAACCTCCTGGAATCAACCTTCAAACCATTCCTAACCTCATGGAGAAGCCAGAAGGAGCATGGCTCCAAGATACTAGTGGTGAGAACACACTAAACAGCACTATTCACTAGGAAAAGCATGAGCAATATCATCAGTAATAAATAGCACAGATCATATCTTCAACTCCCATCTATATCAAGGCCCCTCCAATGTTGCATTATAAGGGATAACTAGTTGGTATTTAATACAATTTCCTTAGGGCATTTCTCTGTTTCCATTAATGCTGCTCCAAGAAATATTTTGATTCCTGAACTTGATGTTAACTGACAGTAATTGTTGAAAAACCGAAATTATATGCTGTCAGCAAAAAATTTTTGCTACTAAATCCATATTACACTCAGAGCAAGACATCTCTACTAAACTTCTTCCATCAGCTTCTAATTAAGACTCCTCAAATGCTTTTAATTCTTCACTGTCCCAATTTGGTACTAGACAATTATTAGAATTATTAGAAATATTAATACTGAATACTCAGTGACACAAATCTTTGTAAGCTGATCTAGCTTAAGTTTTTTATAATGTAAGTTGTTTAGAATCACAATATCCTTATCTTTTCAGTGCTATTTCATAACTTCTTAATTTTCATATTACTTAATTTTCGTATTAATTTTTTCTTTAATCTTGTCCTTTCCCAAGCTCCCATTGCTGTTTATATTCTCTATGTTAGAATTAAAAATAATGATAACAGACTCCACAGAGCTAAAATAAAACATTTAAGACACTTATATTACCATTTTTAATCAACATCTTGTCCCCATCACTGAAGTGAATCAGCCTAATTTAACCCAGAGAGACTGTGTGCAGCAGTCAGTCTCAACTGGACTAAGGAATCATCTAACTTTGGGTGGTGGTTATGCCTTGTATATCTAATTACATGATTGCAAAAAGGCAAAAGTGAGCTTTCATGTGTGTCCACTTCACAGACTAGGTCCCAAATTACCTGGATCAAGTCTGTGACAGAATGGAACAGTTAAGCCTTGTTTGCATGTCACGTGATCTCCCAGACAGATAAGGGAAATGAAGTAATCTAGTAAAGAATTTAGCTGGAGTAGGTAAGATTTCTCACATGCATAGTACTCTAAAGGCAAGTTGGGCAATAAAAGATCAAATAGGTTAAGAAGAAAAATCTATTGTTGGAGTTTGGAAGGAAAATATGATCGTTTGCAAATTAAGCTGGATCTCTCATTTGTCTGTCTGTCTGTATTATCCAAGAAGTGAAATGTCTTCGAAGAAAAAAACAAGGAAATCCAGTTGCCTTCTGAAAAAAATACCTTTGGGACAACCATGACCTGGATGATTGATAATCTCCATAGACATTCAAATGCAGTGGCAGGAGCAGGGAAACATTTTCTGTATATTTGCTTATAAAGGCCTGGTCCCACTGGCCGACGGACGCAAAACGTATGCATAAAGGACACAGCGGATGAGCAAAATTTCGGGGGTGGCTCCATCCATTGTCATCCGCTCCAAAAAGTGGCAAAAATTTGCATAAACAAAATGGAAAAGAACGGAAAAGAACGGACATGGGTAGCATGTCGCGGGGATGTTAAACGGATGTTCATTGGAAGCCTAGCAGATGCAAGCAGATGGAAGCGGATGACACCTCCGAAGGGGTTCCGGGGGAGAATTGCGAAGCGGACGCATAGCAGAAGGGGCGGATGCATAGCAGATGAAGCGGATGCATCACAGACGCCTATAGGAAACAAAGGGGATGCCGCGCGGATGTATATCAAATGCAAAGCATTCACTGCGCATGTGGGGAGTATGAATTGTGTCAGCTCCACAGATATAAAAGGATGCAGCACGCATGAAGTCAGCATACAGGGGAAAGACGTGCTGCCACATACATCTTGCAGGAACACCATGGTTCGTCAGTCAGGCAAGAAGAGGAAGCCCGTGCCTACTCGTTCAAGCCCTGGCAAGGTGAAGAAGGCCAGAACCAGCATCCCCCCCCCTGGCACTGACTCTGAAACTGCTGCTGCTGCTGCTGTGGTGGACCAACCCCGAAGGCCCTCAAAGCTCTGCTGCTGAAGGCCCTGCTGCTCAAGCCCCTGAAGGCTCTGCTGCTCAAGCCCCTCCCAGAGGGAGGAAGAGGCAAGTGAAGGAGAAGGGGGAGAGAAAATAGTACACCGTTTCCGAGGACCATGGGGATGAAGTGCTGGAATGGCTGAGGGAGAACGAGTACCTCTGGAGAAAGGGCCACAGACTCTATCGCGACACCAAGAAGAAGCAGGCAGCTGGGAGAGACAAGGCAGAGAGCCTGGGGTACACTGCAGAAGTACTCCTGGGATGGTGGAAGCACATGAACACCTGGTATGGCAAGCTACACCTCAAAAAATCCGGGCAGGCTGCTGACAAGCTCACTGACCGAGAGATGTACGTCATGGCCAAGTGCAGTTTCCTGAAGGGTGAGATCCGCCACTGAGGAGCAGCCCCTCTGAGGCCCCTCTCCCTCAGACAGCCCACAGACAGCCAGCCCTCTTCCAGCCAGGAGCCAGCTACCCTGTCCAGGCAGGTGTCTTCAGAGGGCCCCATGGCAGAGACCCCCCCGACAGCTGCACTCCCCATGCTGGCGGACTTGGAGGATCCCCTGTCAGAAATGGAGGAAGAAGCAGCAACCACCAGAGGCCAACCCACACCCACCTCCAGAGAATGCAGGCAGAGAGCCAGACTGGAGGGCCAGAACCACAGTGTATTGTTGGAGATCAGGGACACAATGAAGACCAGCACAGAACTTCTCTCTCAGCTGGTCCACTTGGGCAGAGCATTCTCAGGAATGCTTCATCACTTACGTGAGCCAGACCCTGAAGGACCTGCCCGAGGCCCAGTACCAGGTGATGAAGCAGAAGATCACAGCCCTTCTGCACAACCCTCAAGGCCCAGCTGAAGCTGCTCCCACCCAGTCCAGGTCTGCTCCTCCACCCCAGGCGATGTCACAGCCCTTCCACAGCTTTCAACAGCCCCTCACCTGCCAAGGCTACGACTACCAAGACTTCCCACAGCAGAAGCAGAACTTCCCAGTCCAGGCCCAGGTTCATCGGATGCCACAGATGCCACTCCTCACCCAGCTGCAGACCAGACAGCCCCACTACACTCCTCCCTACCCTTCCTCCACCCCACAGCCAAGCCTGTCAACGGACAATCTGTCATCAGTATTGGGCCTGAAATCTCAAGTCCTTGATGAAGGGCCTCTCAACCTCACGGGACTGAGTCAGCTCTCGGAGAGCTTCCTGAACACACCACCACCTGTTGTACCATTGGGGCCAAAAACCCCAAAGGTGCCTCAGACCAGCACTCAAGTCATAGCCACCTCCACAGTCCCTGCCCACTTAACAGCTGAGACCATGGACATAACTCAGAGTGACTGAGAATAGTGTCAGAGATTTAGTTGTTTACTTGTTAAGTTTATCTTTCCTTAAGACGCTTTACTTGGTTCATTTGGCTTAATACAGTCATAAAGTTTACCTAAGAAAGTTAATAAAGTTTATCTTTGCTTAAGACGCTTAGTTTACTGGGTTCATTTTGTTTACTTAATAAAGTGTTGGTGAAAACTTTGAAAAAATGGTTAAGCCTTTGCATGCTTATGGGATAGATAAGGATAGATAAATAAACCTCCAGTGCAACCACAGTGGGACTGTATGGTCCACCATCCCAGCGATCCAGATGATTTTCTCCCCCTTTTTATGGAAAATATCGGTTGTTCGCTACGGGGCCTTCTATATACTCTAGACATACTCCAGACATCCTAAATATACGAGATACATCCCAGATACAAACGTTTTGTCCGTTTTTAATACTTTATATACGAGATGCATTCGCATACATCCTTTCTATTTCCGTGCTACTAAAACGCTGTGTTGACGTTTTGTGTACATTTTGTTTCCTCCCTCTTTCCGTTTTCAGCTGCAGCGGATGTGAGTTGAGGGGATGGCCAGAGGATGCAGAGAGGATACAGCGGACATTTAACAGATGATAATGGACATAGAATGTTTGTTGCCCGTATATGTTGCGGATGTACATCGTACGCAGCGGAAAGTTCATCCATTCACAAAGTTTTGTGCAGCTCAAAACTTCTTGCGCAGATGAAATCGCAGTGGACAGATGCATTTTTATGTTTTACATCCTCTTTGCATCCGTAAGTGCAGTGAAAGCTAAGTGCCACATTTACAACTAGTTTTGTAAGACCAAACAGAAATTAAGATATTCCTAAATTCAAGGTGAGAAATAGAGGACAACTCCACAGAAAATTATCTATTAGGAAGCTAGGTTTCATCTGGGTGCCTGGTTGGGTTGTGTGTACATTGGGCAGACCAATAGAAGAATAAGTACCTGCCTGGATGAACACAAAAATGCAGTAAAAAAGCTGGAACACACCTCCTCACTAGTCCAACACATGAAAACCACAGGTCACAACGTCAACTTCAATGGCACCAAAACCCTAGCCACTATAGAAAATCCCAGCCACAGAATCATCAGAGAAGCCATAGTGATTAAAAAAAAGACCTGAAAGCATGAATAGAAGGGATGATACCACCATACTGTCAATCATTTGGAAGCCTGCACTCTCAAATAGAAAGATCTCCTCACCACAAGCCAGGCCAACATCTGGGCACAAACAGACGCCCTCTGATACCTCCAGTTCAAATACACCCCAACCAGGCACCCAGATGAAACCTAGCTTCCTAATAGATAATAGCCGTCCTTTCACGCGAAGCCAAACTGCACTGAAAGCCTCCAATACAGGAACACAGTGTTGCCAGCCAATCAAGGCCACAAAACAGACAGAAGAAATCAGAAACACCAATCAAACAAACTCCAAGTGCAATAAACACAGACCAAGACTCCCAACCAATCAGGATGTAGAAAAAAACATCCTGGCACAGCAGGAGGCTAGCCTCAAATTTAAAACTAACGGCTGTGATAGCCTGATCCACATGCAAACTCAATACAGAAGCTTGATGATGGCAGATGAGATTCTGCTGAAACATCGCTACAACTTTAAAAGCACCACAATGACGTGGGATAATACCCGAAGGAAGCTGAACAGCATATCTCTCTCTCTCTCTCTCTCTCTCTCTTTATATATATATACACAAACACACACACACACATACATACATACATGTATGTATGTATGTATGTATGTATGTATATATATGCTGTTCAGCTTCCTTTGGGTATTATCCCACGTCATTGTAGTGCTTTTAAAGTTGTAGCAACGTTTCAGCAGAATCTCATATATATATATATATATATATATATATATATATATATATATATAT
>BLBF01000005.1:7503410-7569468 GCA_015471245.1 Laticauda colubrina
AGAGAGAGAGAGAGAGAGAGAGAGAGAGAGAGAGAGAGAGAGGGAGAATGTATGTACCACATATTTAGTGGAAAGTCCCATTACATTTAATGTTTAGATTCTAATCTTATTTTTATATTATTTGTATCCTGCTTTTATTATTTTTACGTGAAAATACTCATGGTAACTTAAGGCAGCGAACATACCCAGGACACCTCCCTCCTCCTGTTTTCCCCACAACAATCCTGTGAGGTGAATTGAGCTGAGAGACAATGACTGATCCAAGGTCACCCAGTTGGCTACATATGTTGAAAGTCTTAACTTCACACAAAGAAGTAAACTTGGATACTTTTGAATAAATTTGCCAGGAGTGTATATATTGAGCTATATATAACAGTTGAGAGTTATTAAACTGCGAAAACTTCAACTTTACAGTGTATGGTAACGGAATGGAATTTTTGGACAACCTCCAAATTGCTGGACGAAACCAAACAAACTGTTGTACAATAATGCAGAATAAAGTTCACTTTTGTTTAACACTATGATATATTCTGGATATATCAAGTAACACAAAAGCTTAATCGCACATTCTGCTAAACTGATATATTTTATCATAATTTAATTGAATATGTAATTGGGGTTACACAATACAATAATTCATAAACTGATTTATAGCAGTATCTGAGTTTAGACAGTAAATCAAAATAAATTACATGATGTATTATTGTAAATCATTGTAAAAAGTCCACCTACCAGCCTATATTGTGATGAGGAGAGACTATTTAAACATTTTAATTTTTTTAATAATTTCCTGTTCTTTTTCAAAATTAAAGGTCAAGGGAATGATACATTTTAGGTGTACTTGAGCTTTTTCATTTCTGCTGTTTTCAAAACCTATCTTTTACTAATCAAAAATATTTGATATTGTAAGTTTCATGAGGCTGAGTCCCATGGTTGGACTCAAGAAATTGCTTGGACTTTTTCAGAAATGGCTTTTTTACCATTGCCTCCTTCTTAGGGCTTAGAGAAGTTGACTGGCCCAAGGTCACCCAACTGGTTTTGTGTCTAGGACTAGAATTCACAATCTCCCAGTTTCTAGATTGATGCCTTATTCACTACACCAAACTAGCACTTATATAACATACAATAAAATACAAGCAGGTATTTTCAAGTTGAACAGAGAAGGTGTTGATGAACAGAACAGTTCCTTTTAACAGCCATTTAGCAAGATGATTTCTGGAACATCAAAAAAGTTATGGATCATAACATTTAGATACATCTCTTATTTATTGGTTAATTCTTCTAAAACATATACTGAACAGGTTGCTAAACATAGCTCTGTATGTGGTACTGCATGATTAACTGTTGTCATAAAGAACTAGTTTCTATTCAAATAACATTTAGCTCCGGAGTCCCTGAACTCCAGTCCATGGACTGGCACTGGTCCATGGCATGCCAGTAACCAGTCTGCACAAACAAGCAAAGCCCCATCCATGGGATGCAGGCAGCATACAAAAAATACAGAAAAAATAAAATAAAATAAAATAAAATAAAATAATACAGAAAAACCTTTCTCCATGAAACTGTTTTAGATGATTATTTGTGATACAGAAACTGACTTAGGATACTGTGCTAAATGAAGTAGTTTGTTTATATTTCCATCAGGATGTTGTGAATCAAATCATTCCCCCTCAACACACTTTGTTTCACTTTGTAAATTATTACTCTAACTACATTTAAAAAAAAGCAAAAGTAGTCCATTTCCAGATTGAGAGGTACGTAGCCAGTGTTATGTTTTTGTGGGTTAGTCCTGTATTCATCTTATTCATACTTGATGCCATGCCAACCAGCATACATCATGGTGTTGAACAGCAATGAAGATGCAATGCAGCCCTACTTTACACCAATACATACAGGGAAGCCTTGGGACATTTCACCATTAATATAAACAGAATTTCACGATTCTTATAGTTGTAGCAGGAGACATCCTATTTTAGCGGACATAGCTTCTGTAGTCTGTAGTGACTGTTCACAGTTTTTTTGAGCTCACCCAAGATACCACATGCTCTAATCTCTCTCTCTATTTATTATTTTGCTGTGGAGTCTGTAGAGTTCTGAATTTTGTAGACTAGATAAGATTTGAAGGGCAAATGAAAATTCATTTATTCGTAAATCATTGCCAAAACAAAATACGCAGTTCACTAGCCAAATTCTCTCTGTATGTGAGAGAAAGAGAGACAGGCAGACAGACAAAGAGAGAAAGAGAAAGAAGGAAAGATTAATTCACAGTTCTGCATATTTGTTCAGCCAAGAATGACATATTTAGGATGCTGGCCACAGGAGAAAAAGCTAATGCATGGTGAAATGACAAATCTTTTCAGGGTCTTTAGGCAAGCACATGTCATTATTTTTAATTGTTCTAATGCAAAACCAAGCAGCTCTTTTTGGCTTCCTAACTGAGCTATAAACTGGTTCAACTATCTACCATGGTTTTTAAAAAAGTCAAGGAAAGTTTTGTATCCATAAGTCCTTAGACTTGGTCCTTGGCATCTCTGTAACAGAATGTAGCAAAAATAGGAAACACCTGTGTTTAAGACAGTGATACTGAAGGAAGTGGGGAGAGACCCAACAAAATATATATGGCAGTTGTGGTAGTTTTAGCATGGCCCTTTTGTATTACATGCCACACTGATGTGCACATAAAACAGGTGAGGCATCATTTGTGCCTCTTTAACTAACAACTTCACTATTTTGAAAAACATTCTGCTGTGGACACGCAATGCAATGACAGACTAATGGCTCTTCTATATTAAAAGTCAACTTGCTCAATCCCTAAATTGTGAAGCTTCAAAGCATTATAACAAACTATCAGCTAATTACAGATAGGCTTTGTGCAATTATTTTACTATTTTAAAAAACCTGGAGCATTCTGAACTGTTCTATTTTTGCCTGAAATGAAAGGAACAAAATAAAATTGATGATCCACTGCCATAACAAGATTATCCAACCTGACTTTGTATTGTGCTGTCACCCACAGGGTACAATCTGTGTGACTTTTTATTGTCCTTGAACATTCTTGGAGCAAGCAGAAATAACTATGTTGACTCCCTTCAGTGATAGAACGTTATAGGCTTTGTTCAAGCTATTTCATATCAAACTCCTAACAACTTGCCAAGAATGATCTGAATCTTACCATGCTTCTCTGCTTAAGCCCCTGTCCCACTGCACTAACGGATGCAAAGAGGATGTAAAACGTTAAGAAAAGCTTGCCATCCGTTGGAAAACGTGATACATCCGTTGTGTACTCACTGCATACGTGTTTCATACGCTCTATCTGTCGAGTATCCGTCCACTGAGATTTCATCCACACAAGAAGTTTTGAGCTGCACAAAACTTTTTGAACGGATGAACTTTCCGCCACATACGATGTACATCCGCGACATATACGGACAACAAACATTCTATGTCCATTATCATCTGTTAAACGTCCTCTGTATCCTCTCGGCATCCTCTGGCCATCCTTGCCACTCACATCCATTGCATCTGAAAATGGAAAGAGGGAGGAAATGAAAGGTACACAGAACGTCTACACAGCGTTAGTAGCACGGAAATAGAAAGGATGTAAGCGGATGCATCTTGTATATAAAGGATTAAAATGGACAAAACATTTGTATCTAGGATGTATCTCGGATATTTAGGATGTCTAGAGTATGTCTAGAGTACGTAGAAGGACACTTAGCGGACTACTGATATTTCCTATAAAAAGGGGGAGGAAATCACCTGGATCTCAGTATGAGTCCAGCAGCCGTGGTGTATAGACCTCTTCACCCTTGGTCTTGGTCTTCCACATCATCCATTGTTCTCCACCATGGATCATGACACAGTCCATATGGTAGCTATGAACATTCATCACCACAACCAAACCCTGTTCAGACTGTTCCACCTTTTATACACAAGGAGAAGAAGGAGACGTCTAAGAGCTGTGTGGGTCCGAGGATGGATTGTGAGAAGAATGGAGTTTGGACTGTATGAACAGTTGATGGTGGAGCTGAGGAATGAAGACCGTCGTGCATTCCATCACTTCATGAGGATGCCTCCAGCCATGTTTGACAAACTTGTAGAGAGTCTGAGACCCAGGATGACCAAGTCGACCACCAACTTCTGTCCCAACCTGGACCCTGGACTGAAGGTGGCACTGACTCTGCACCACCTGGCATCTGGAACCACATACAAAAACATGCAGTATGCGTGGAGGGTGCCACACAATACCATGAGCATTGTGGTCAGAGAAGTGGTGCGGGCCATCATCGAAGAATACCTGGAGGAGCTCCTCCAGTGTCCCACCACAGAACAAGGCTGGAGGAAACTTGCAGAAGAGTGGTATCAGAAGTGGAACTTTCCCCACACCGTTGGAGCCATAGATGGAAAGCACGTGGCCTGCAAAGCTCCAGCCAACTCAGGGTCCACTTATTTCAACTACAAGGGCTTCTTCAGTATCATCCTCTTTGACATGGTTGATGCTGACTGCAAGTTCATGTAGATCGATGCTTCAGGCAACGGGTCAGCTTCAGATAGCCAAGTATACAACGCCAATGACCTCAAGGATGGGCTGGAATGCATCCTCATCATGGGTTTTCCAGATCCAGACCCCCTACCCAATGACACACAAGATGTGCCCTACTTCATCGTTGGTGATGATGCCTTCTCCCTCAGAACCTACCTCATGAAGCCCTACATTTCAAGATACCTCACCCGTGAAGAGAGAATCTTCAACTACAGGCTGTCCAGGGCAAGACGGGTGGTGGAGAAAGCCTTTGCCATCCTGGCCAACAGGTTCCAGATACTTCTCACCACCATGCAGCATCACCCAAAGACTGTGAGGAGCATCGTGGAAGCTTGCTGCATCCTGCACAATCTCATGCGCACCCGCTATCCAGTGTTGCAAAACAGACTTGTGGACCGTCAACAAGGGAATGGGGACATGGAGCCTGGTGAATGGAGGCAAGGACGAAACCTGATAGACACTGTGGATGCACAAGGCCCCAACAGAGCTTCACGTGAAGGGAAGAAGCAGTGCAACCTACTGAGACACTGGTGCAACTCCCTAGCTAGAGCAGTGGGAGTTTCATTTATTCTGAAATGTGTTGATCAATGAATAAATTGTTATTGATAATAAAGGTCCATATGTGTGGCAGCTGGGAGGGTGGACAATACAGTTCCACTATGCTTGCATTGGAGGTTTATCTATCCCACATTTATCCTCATCTATCCCACAATTATCCTTATCTATATCACAAGAATGCAAAGGTTTAACCATTTATTCAAGGTTTTCACCAACACTTTATTAAGTAAAAAAAATGAACCAAGTGTCTAAAGCAAAGATAAACTTTATTAACTTTCTTAGGTAAACTGTATGACTTTATTCAAGAAGCAAAATGAATCAAGTAAAGTGTCTTAAGCAAAGATAAAGTGAACAAGTAACAACTCAGTCTCACACTATTCTCAGTCACTCTGAGTCATATCCATGGTCTCAGCTGTTAAGCGGGCAGGGACTGTGGAGGTGGCTATGACTTGAGTGCTGGTCTGAGGCGCCATTGGGGTACTTGGCCCCGAGGGTACAACAGGGGATGGTGTGTTCAGGAAGCTCTCCGAGAGCTGACTCAGTCCAGTGAGGTTGAGAGGGCCTTCATCAAGTACCTGGGATGTGAGGCACAAGACTGATGACAGATTGTCCGTTGACGGGCTTGGCTGTGGGGTGGAGGAAGGAGGAGTGTAGTGGGGCTGTCTGGTCTGCAGTTGGGTGAGGACTGATGTCTGTGACGTGCGATGAACCTGGGCCTGGACTGGGAAGGTCTGCTTCTGCTGTAGGAAGTCCTGGTAGTCGTAGCCTTGGTGAGAGGCTGTTGAAAGCTGTAAAAGGGCTGTGACATCCCCTGGGGTGGAGGAGCAGACCTGGACTGGGTAGGAGCAGCTTCAGCTGGGCCTTGAGGGTTGTGCAGAAGTGCTGTGATCTTCTCCTTCATCACTGGGTACTGGGCTTCGGGCAGGTCCCTCAGGGTGTGGCTCACGTAGCTGATGAAGGTGTTGCGGCCCGAGGATGCTCTGTCCAAGTGGACCAGCTGAGAGAGAAGTTCTGTGCTGGTCTTCATTGTGTCCCTGATCTCCAACAGAACAGTGTGGCTCTGACACTCCAGTCTGCCTCTCTGCCTGCATTCTGTGGAGCTGGGGGTGTCTGCCGCTTCTTCCTCCATTTCTGACAGGGGATCCTCCAAGTCCGTCGGCATGGGGAGTGCAGTTGTTGGAGAGGGGCTCTGCCATGGGGCCCTCTGAAGACACCTGCCTGGACAGTGTAGCTGGCTCCTGGCTGGAAGAAGACTAGCTATCTGTTGGCTGTCTGAGGGAGAGGGGTGTCAGAGGGGCTGCTCCTCAGTGGCGGATCTCACCCTCCAGGAAGCTGCACTTGGCCATGATGTACATCTCCTGGTCAGTGAGCTTTACAGCGGCCTGCCTGGATTTTTTGAGGTGTAACTTGCCATACCAGGTGTGCATGTGCTTCCACCATCCAAGGAGTACTTCTGCAGTGTATCCCAGGCTCTCTGCCTTGTCTGTCCAAGCTGCCTGTTTCTTCTTGGTGTCGCAATAGAGTCTGTGGCCCTTTCTCCAGAGGTACTCGTTCTCCCTCAGCCATTCCAGCACCTCCTTCTCATGCTCCTCCGAAATGGTGTACTGTTTCCTCTCTCTCTTCTCCTTCCCTTGCCTCTTCCTCCCCCTGGCAGGGCCTTCAGCAGCAGGGCCTTCAGGGGCTTGAGCAGCAGGGCTTTGAGGGCCTTGGGGCTGGTCCACCACAGCAGCAGCAGCAGCAGCAGCAGCAGCAGCAGCAGCAGCAGCTTCAGAGTCAGTGCCAGGGGGTGGGATGCTGGTTCTGGCCTTCTTGCCAGGGCTGGCACGAGTAGGCACCGGCTTCCTCTTGTTCCCTGACTGACGAACCATGGTGTTCTTTGAAAATGTATGTGGCAGCACGTCTTTCCTCTGAATGCTGACTGCGTGCGAGCTGCATCCTTTTATATCCACGGAGCTGACGCAATTCATACTCCCCGCATGCGCAGTGAACGCTTTGCATCCGATATACATCCACGTGGCATCCGCTTTGCTTCCTATAGGTGTCCGTGATGCATCTGCGTCATCCGCTATGCATCCTCCCCTTCTGCTATGTGTCCGCTTCGCAATTCTCCCCCAGAACCCCTTAGATGTGTCATCCCCTTCCATCCGCTGTCATCCGCTGGGCTTCCTATGAACATCCACTTAACATCCTCGTTACATACTACCCTCGTCCGTTCTTTTCCGTTATGTTTATGCAAATTTTCACCACTTTTTGAAGCGGATGACAATGGATGGAGCCACCCCCGAAATTTTGCTCGTCCACTGTGTCCTATATGCATACGTTTTGCGTCCGTCGGCCAGTGGGACCTAGCCTTTATATTTTGCTTCTCGCTTAACTTGTTTGCTGCCATTTAAAACCAACATACCAGGAATATTAAAGTAAATGCAATTAAAAGCAAAATTAAATAAAATCCATTTCATCTTCCTTAATAAATAAGGAGAGGGACCAAGAATAAAGCATTGCATTGCCTGGGAGCCACAATAAGACAAGTATGTCATCCCTGTACACACCAATTAGCGGTCGCTGTATGTCATCCCTGTACACACCAATTAGCCATTGCATGTTGCAGTAACTGAAGTTTTCAGGCATTTTTCAAGAGTAGTCATACATAAAAAATGGCTACAACATCCTTTTCTACCCCTATTGCTGTAGTAATTAAGGCTTCAGACTAGAAACCAGGAGAATGTAAGTTCTAGTACTGTCTTATGCACAAAGTCAAACTGGTGACCTTGGACCAGTCACTTTCTCTCAGCTCTAGAAAGGAGGCAATGGTAAAGTACTTTTTATTTATTTATTTATTTATTTATTTATTTATTTATTTATGCAATTATAAAATAACAGGTATAAGTATAAACATAGTTATGGATACATATAAGAAAAAGAAAAGAAATAAAAATAGAAAAGGAACAATAGAACAGGGATGGTAGGCACCTTGGTGCGTTTATACACACCCCCTACAGACCTCTTAGGAAAGGGGTGAGGTCAATAGTAGACAGTCTCAGGTTAAAGTTTTTGGGGTTTGGGAAAGAAACCACAGAGTCAGGTAGAGTATTCCAGACATTTACCACTCTGTTACTGAAGTTGTATTTCCTGCAATCAAGTTTGGTGTGGTTTACCTTGAGTTTGCATCTATTGTGTGCTCTTGTATTGTTATGGTTGAAGTTGAAGTATTCATCGACAGGTAGGATATTGCAGTGTATAATTTTACATACTATTCTTAGATCAGACCAAAGTTGGCGTAGCTCTAGGTTTTCTAGTTCTAGAATTTCAAGTCTGGTGGCATAAGGTATTCTGCAACGAGTAGAGGAACGGAGAACTCTTCTTGTGAAATATTTCTGGACTTTATCAACTGTATTAATATCAGATACATAATGTGGGTTCCAAACTGATGAGCTGTATTCAAATATTGGTCTACCAAATGTTTTGTATGCTCTCATTAGCAGTGTAATATTACCGAAGAAAAAGCTGCATAGGATGAGGTTAACAACTCTTAATGCCTTTTTGGCTATGTAGTTGCAGTGGGCTCTAGCACTTAAATCATTAGAGATAAGAATTCCAACATCCTTGACAGAGTTTGGATCATCAACAAGGTCTTGACTATTCAGCTTATATTTTATTTTCTGATTATTTTTTTTTGCTAATATGTAAGACAGAGCATTTATTTGTTGAGATTTGAAGTTGCCATTTGTTTGACCATTCTGATACATAGTCAAGATCTTTTTGAAGGGTAGCAGCATTGTCGGTGGTGTTGAATAGCTTTACATCATCAGCGAAGAAAAGGCACTTGCACTTAATATGAGCACAGAGGTCATTTATGTACAGTATGAAGAGAGTTGCTCCTAAAGGCTAGGACCCATTGGCCGACGGACGCAAAATGTATGCATAAAGAACACAGCGGACGAGCAAAATTTAGGGGATGGCTCCATCCATTGTCATCCACTCCAAAAAGTGGTGAAAATTTGCATAATCAGAAAGGAAAAGAACGGAAAAGAACGGGATAGTATGTAGCGGGGATGTTAAGTGGATGTTCATTGGAAGCCTAGTGGATGAAAGTGGATGGAAGCGGATGACACATCCGAAGGGGTTCCGGGGAAGAATTGTGAAGCGGACACATAGCGGAAGGGGCGGATGCATAGCGGATGAAGCGGATGCATCACGGATGCCTATCGGAAAAAAAGCAGATGCCACACGGATGTATATCGGATGCAAAGCATTCACTGCGTATGCGGGGAGTATGAATTGTGTCAACTCCACGGATATAAAAGGATGCAGCACGCATGCAGTCAGCATTCAGGGGAAAGACGTGCTGCCACATACATCTTGCAGGAACACCATGGTTTGTCAGTCAGGGAAAAAGAGGAAGCCCGTGCCTACTCATTCCAGCCTTGGCAAGAAGGACAGAACCAGCATCCCACCCCCTGGCACTGACTCTGAAGCTGCTGCTGCTGCTGCTGCTGCTGCTGTGGTGGACCACCCCCAAGGCCCTCAAAGCCCTGCTACTGAAGGCCCTGCTGCTCAAGCCCCTGAAGGCCCTGCTGCTCAAGCCCCTGAAGGCCCTGCTGAAACCCCTGTCAGAGGGAGGAAGAGGCAAGGGAAGGAGAAGAGAGAGAGGAAACAGTACACCGTTTCTGAGGACCATGAGGATGAGGTGCTGGAATGGCTGAGGGAGAACGAGTACCTCTGGAGAAAGGACCACAGACTCTATCGTGACACTAAGAAGAAGCAGGCAGCTGGGAGAGACAAGGCAGAGAGCCTGGGGTACACTGCAGAAGTACTCCTGGGATGGTGGAAGCACATGAACACCTGGTATGGCAAGCTACACCTCAAAAAATCCGGGCAGGCCGCAGTCAAGCTCACTAACCAGGAGATGTACATCATGGGCAAGTGCAGTTTCCTGGAGGGTGAGATCCGCCACCGAGGAGCAGCCCCTCTGACACCCCTCTCCCTCAGACAGCCCACAGACAGCCAGTCTTCTTCCAGCCAGGAGCCAGCTACCCTGTCCAGGCAGGTGTCTTCAGAGGGCCCCATGGCAGAGACCCCCCCGACAGCTGCACTCCCCATGCCGGAAGACTTGGAGGATCCCCTGTCACAAATGGAGGAAGAAGCAGCAGCCACCAGAGGCCAACCCACACCCACACCCACACCCAGCTCCAGAGGATGCAGGCAGAGAGGCAGACTGGAGGGCCAGAACCACAGTGTGCTGTTGGAGATCAGGGACACAATGAAGACCAGTACAGAACTTCTCTCTCAGCTGGTCCACTTGGACAGAGCATCCTCGGGCCGCAACACCTTCATCACCTACGTGAGCCAGACCCTGAGGGACCTGCCCGAGGCCCAGTACCCAGTGATGAAGGAGAAGATCACAGCACTTCTGCACAACCCTCAAGGCCCAGCTGAAGCTGCTCCTACCCAGTCCAGGTCTGCTCCTCCACCCCAGGCGATGTCACAGCCCTTTTACAGCTTTCAACAGCCCCTCACCTACCAAGGCTACGACTACCAGGACTTCCCACAGCAAAAGCAGACCTTCCCAGTCCAGGCCCAGGTTCATCGCACGCCACAGATGCCAGTCCTCACCCAGGTGCAGACCAGACAGCCCCACTACACTCCTCCTTCCTCCACCCCACAGCCAAGCCCGTCAACGGACAATCTGTCATCAGTCTTGTGCCTCACATCCCAGGTACTTGATGAAGGCCCTCTCAACCTCACTGGACTGAGTCAGCTCTCGGAGAGCTTCCTGAACACACCACCCCTTGTTGTACCCTTGGGGCCAAGCACCCCAATGGCGCCTCAGACCAGCACTCAAGCCACAGCCACCTCCACAGTCCCTGCCCGCTTAACAGCTGAGACCATGGACATGACTCAGAGTGACTGAGAATAGTGTCAGAGGCTAAGTTGTTTACTTGTTAAGTTTATCTTTGCTAAAGACACTTTACTTGGTTCATTTTGCTTTTTTAATAAAGTCATAAAGTTTACCTAAGAAAGTTAATAAAGTTTATCTTTGCTTTAAACACTTGGTTCATTTTTTTTACTTCATAAAGTATTGGTGAAAACTTTTAAAAAAATGGTTAAGCCTTTGCATGCTTATGGGATAGATAAGGATAATTGTGGGATAGATAATCCTCCAGTGTAATCATAGTGGGACTGTATGGTCCACCATCCCAGCTGCCACACATATGGACCTTTATTTTCAATAACAATTTATTCCTTGATCAACACATTTTAAAATAAATAAAGCTATTTATTAATGCCCTATTCATTGTTGGGCCACTCAATGTACATGGCACAATCTCATCAGTGTTGTGTGACAGGCTGAAGGAAGCATCCATTAAGCATCTGCCATCCTGTCTTGCCACTCCACTGCTCCAACTGGGGAGTTGCACCAGGGTCTCAGTAGGTTGCACTGCTTCTTCCCTTCACGTGAAGCTCTGTTGGGGCCTTGTACCTCCATTCACCAGGCTCCATGTCCCCATTCCCTTGTTGACGGTCCACAAGTCTGTTTTGCAACACTGGGTAGCGGGTGCGCATGAGATTGTGGGTGCGCATGAGGATGCAGCAAGCTTCCATGATGCTCCTCACAGTCTGTGGCTCATGCTGCATGGTGGTGAGAAGTGTCTGGAACCTGTTGGCCAGGATGCAAAGGTGTTCTCCACCACCCGTCTTGCCCTGGTGAGCCTGTAGTTGAAGATCCTCTCTTCATGGGTGAGGTATCTTGAACTGTATGGCTTCATGAGGAAGGTTCTGAGGGAGAAGGCGTCATCACCCACGATGAAGTAGGGCTCATCTTTTGTGTCATTGGGTAGGGGGTCTGGATCTGGAAAACCCATGATGAGGTTGCATTCCAGCCCATCCTTGATGTCACTTGCATTGTATACCTGGCCATCTGAAGCTGACCCGTTGTCTGAAGCATCGATGTAGATGAACTTGTAGTCAGCATCAACCATGGCAAAGAGGATGATACTGAAGAAGCCCTTGTAGTTGTAATAAGTGGACCCTGAGTTGGCTGGAGCTTTGCAGGCCATGTGCTTCCTATCTATGGCTCCAATGGTATGGGGAAAGTTCCACCTCTGATACCACTCTTCTGCAAGTTTTCTCCAGCCTTCTTCAGTGGTGGGGCACTGGAGGAGCTCCTCCACGTATTCTTCAATGATGGCCTGTACCACTTCTCTGACCACTTTGCTGATGCTGTTGTGTGGCACCCTCCATGGATTCTGCATATTTCTGTTTGTGGTTCCAGAGGCCAGGTGCCGCAGAGTCAGTGCCACCTTCAGTCCAGGGTTCAAGTTGAGACAGAAGTTGGTGCTTGGCTTGATCAACCTGGGTCTCAGACGCTCTACAAGTTTGTCAAACATGGCTGGAGGCATCCTCATGAAGTGATGGAATGCACGAGGGTCTTCATTCCTCAGCTCCATCATCAACTGGTCATACATCCAAACTCCATTCTTCTCACGATCCATCCTCGGACCCACACAGCTCTTAGACGTCTCCTTCTTCTCCTTCTGTATAAAAGGTGAAACAGTCTGAACAGGGTTTGGTTGTGGTGATGAATGATCACAGCTACCATACGGACTGTGTCATGATCCATGGTGGAGAACAATGGATGATGTGGAAGACCAAGACCAAGGGTGAAGAGGTCTGTACACCACGGCTGCTGGACTCATACTGAGATCCAGATGATTTCCTCCCCCTTTTTATAGGAAATATCAGTAGTCTTCTAGGTGTCCTTCTACATACTCTAGACATACTGCAGACATCCTAAATATCCGAGATACATCCCTGATACAAACGTTTTGTCCATTTTAATCCTTTATATACGAGATGCATACGCTTACATCCTTTCTATTTCCGTGCTACTAACGCTGTGTAGACGTTCCGTGCACCTTTCGTTTACTCCCCCTTTCTGTTTTCAGCTGCAGGGGATGTGAGTTGAGGGGATGGCCAGAGGATACAGAGAGGATACAGCAGACGTTTAACGGATGATAACGGACATAGAACGTTTGTTGCCCGTATATGTCACAGATGTACATTGTACGCAGCGGAAAGTTCATCCGTTCACAAAGTTTTCTGCAGCTCAAAGCTTCTTGTGCGGATGAAATCGCAGTGGATGGATGCTTGAGGGATTGAACGTATGAAACACATATGCAGTGAGTACACAATGGGTGCATAGTGTTTTCCAACGGATGGCAAGCTTTTTTTAATGTTTTACATCCTCTTTGCATCCGTAAGTGCAGTGGGACAGAGCCTTAAAACACTGCCTTGGGGGACACCACTGCTGACAGGTACAGAATTTGATAGGATTCTCCCAATTTTGACCATTTGTTGTCTGTTTAACAGGAATGCTTCTATCCAGTTATGCAGTTGTCAAGAGACACCAAAAGATTTTAGTTTTAGGAGTAGTTTGTCGTGTACCACTGAATCAAAGGCTTTACAGGAGTCTATGTAGATTGCATCTATTGCTTTGACCTGATCAAGTTGTTTAGTCCGTATGTTTTTGCAGTGTAAGAGTTGTAGATTACAGGATACATTTTTTTCTGAAATAAAATTGTTTATTAGAGAGTACGTTGTTTGTCTCTAAGTGGAGGACAATGGATTGGTTAATAATTGATTCCATGACTTTATAGGTGGCACAGCATAAGGAGATGGGTCTGTAATTTTCAACTAGGCTAGGGTGTCCCTTTTTGAAGATGGGGATGACCGTGGCTCGAGAGCATAGGTTTGGCAAGGAGCTGGTCTTGAAAGATTTTTCAAAGATTATGCTTAGAGATTCGGCTAAGGCAGTAGATAGCTTTTTTAAGAAGTAGGCACATATTCCGTGTAGTCCAATAGATAGAGATGGTTTTAGATTACGTATTGCTTTTTCAATGTTGTCTTCTGTGAAATTGATATGTATTGGATCATTGTAGTCATCTGTGGTTCGACTAGTAAATACTAGGCATGATACATTGCTGCTTACAAATACTGAGCCAAAGAATGTGTTAAAGAGGTTGGCTTTCATGGTGTCGTTATTGCAGTCTTTACCATATAATCCTTTCAAGGGGTAGAATGGACCTTCAGTCTTTTAGTTTGTTGTTTACAAAATTGTAGAAAGTGCGGGTAGAATTGGTGAGTAGAAGGTTTTCCTCTTATTTAATGTGGTCATTGGTGCATTCAGTCTTTATCTGATGGCATAAATTTTTGTATCAACTTTGGAAGTTGGCAACATGACCAGATTTGTTTCTCTGCCAAAGTGATTTCTTTTTTGGATTGAAGCTTCCTTATTGTTATGGGTAATTTGTTTTTGTTTTTTTCTGGCTTTTGGAGTTGTTATTGGTACATATAGTTTGATTACTCTTTTGACTTAAAGTAAAAATATGTTTTTATGGTCTTCAACAGTATTGCATCCAGTGAGTAGAAATTGCCAATCAAGGGATGAGAGATCGTTAGTTGCCTTTTTTGAAGTTATAATTGGGGATTCCGTCGTCGTGATTATTTTTGTGTGGATGTATGTTGAGACAAAAGTCAATCATGTTGTGGTCACTGTTGGAAAAGGGTTCTTTAATTTGTATTCTGTAAATTGAATTCAAACTAGTGCAGAAGATGAGATCGAGGCAGTTAAGTCTAGTATTGCTGGTTACTAGTTGTCCTAGTCCCAGATTTGTTACAGCATTGTAGAAGGTTGCATGTGTGGGTTCAGTTGTACATTCGTTAAGGGTACAGTTAATATGAGGTAGATTGAAATCACCAAGAAAGATAAAAGCGTGAGGGCAGGATGCTGCCCATGTTCGTAGCGTATTTAGCTTCTTGACATGTTCGATGTCATAATCAGGGGCTCTGTAACATAGTAAGAACCAAAATGTGATATTTAAGGACAGTTCATAGACGATGGTCTCAGAAAGAGCAAGCTCCTGGGTAACTTGGATGTTTTTTAGATGTAAGGACTTTTTATAGAAGATAGCAACACCACCTCCTCTACGGATTTCACGATCTGATTGGTAAACATGATAGTCTCTTACTGTGGTAATGGAGTCAGGGAGAGATGCGTTGAGCCATGTTTCACAGACAAATATGATGTCAAATTTAGCCGTATTTAGTAAGAGGAGAAATTCAGGTATTTTATTCACAAGGCTTCTTGCATTGAGTAGCTTGCATTTAAGGCCAGCTGTAGTTGGAATTGAGGTAATATCATCCTTCTGAAAAATCCTACCCAAAAAACTGCAGGAACTTGTCCAGGCATTCTCTGGGATCTGGACACAATTGAATTGGGGGGGAGGGGGAAATACCCTATTTTATTTCTATAATTGAGAGGCAAAATCGAAGCTTTAATCATTCAATAAATCCCACTTAAGACAAAAGGAATAAACAACTGAAAAATTTACCCCTGCTCTCTAAAGTGTTGGCAGGCACATCCCTGATGATCTGAGAATGCAAAATTTAAAAATTAATGAAGAAGAAGAACCAGGTTTCAGAAAAATTGTATGGGCCTGACATCAAGCTGTCGGCAAGCCTGCCTCAGAGATGTATGAATAGAGTTTTTTGTATAGACGTTGTTTAGATTAAATATCTTCATCCGTCTAAGCTATACCTGATCTTTGAACACCATGGTGTTCCTGCTGAGAATTTACCATATATAATATGTTATTCCACATTATATATTTATTTTATATACTTTGGGATATATTGGTTTTGTGCTATTATCTTGTTATTTTAATACAAATTTTTGCTTTTCATAATGCTTGGACATCATATTAAGGTTGGAGAAAGGGTTTAATTATAAAAACATCTGGGCACAGTGGATCACTCAAGGTAATATAATGCACAACAGATGCACTGAAAGCATATAATGCATGCATACTGCAGATGCTAATCAAATCTTGATTTAGTCGTTGTCTGAATGGCTGATTAGACAGATATCCTATGTATGTAACATTGAATTCTTAGAAAGATGAGAAATATACATAAGATTTCAGTTAGACTTCTAATAATAACATTTACTGTTGTTATTTACAGACACATGCTGTGTACATAAATGCAGGAATAAAAGATATTTCACATAAGGTACAAAGTTTGTAACAGCAAATTTTCTCTGTTCATAATTTGAGAACTACTAAATCTAGTTTATGTGGTGACAACTGACCTTTGCTTTCAAAAATGAAATATTAATATAATAGATGTACTATTGAATAGAAAAAGCATCTAAACAAATCTATTTTTGAAATCATGTAAAATAAACTTATCTAATGTGATTTATGCACATTTTAGTGCTTTATTTTTTAGGTAGAATGGCTTTTATTCTTTGAATGTCAGTATATGATATTATCAAATTTTAGAACCAAGATAAGCAAAAGGAGAAATATTCTGGTAATTTCATTGCTTGGATTGCTTGATGCTTTGTAATCTTGCCAGACTACTAAAGCACAAAATGAAATAAAGAAATAATATGCTTAAAAGTATGCATAGCAGTATAATAGATTTGAAAGCATTTTAATGGACCTCTGTGAACTGGGAAACAACCACTAAAACATCTTACCATTAAGTATTATTCAGTCAACAATAGTGTTGATGGTTTTATACAAATCCAAATTAGTTTATATGGAAAAATATATCAGAAGCTATCTGACTGAAAACCCATCCCTTTGAATGACATAATATAGGAGATTATTATCTTTGAGCCATGTAAGAAAATGGGAGTCTACTTTTTGTTCTTGTACTTTCAAGCACATTGAAACATTTATTCCATTCTTTTTTCACATAACAAGTAATTTAAGCAGTCTACATTCAAATTTAAGTAAACATTTTGAAGTGCACTTTCTCTTAATGTAAATATCTCAAAACATGGCATTTGTAAAATATACATTATAAGCATCAATACAATGTTAAAAAATTTTAAAGTATAACAAAGATCGTAAATAAAACTATAGATGGAGTTTTTTCTTTAAAAGAATCATCTAATCTAGGCATTACATGTTTGTAAACTTAATATAGATATTATTTTCAATTTTCATATTAAATAATTTTGCCACAAGAACTTTTGCATGGATGAAGTTAATTTATTATAAAGTCAGGGTGGGATTCTACCGGTTCGGATCGGTTCAGGTAAACCGGATGTTAATGTTACATCTGGTTTGCTGAACTGGTATTTCAATTGACTGGTGGCCCTGCCCACCCTGCCCCACCCCTCCCAGGAGTCTCTAAGTGGCCCATTTTCAATGGAGGTAAGTGCAGGGTCCGCGCGGAGGTTCTGGGAGGGGGAGAAAGGGGCCTGTTTCTGGCTTCCGGAGAGCTTCCAGAGCCTGGGGGATGCTTCTTTTCACCCTTCCAGTGGCCAAAGGGAAGCCCATGGATCCTTGGGAGGGCAAAAAACGGCCCTCCTGGAAAAACTGGAAGTCACAAAACGGGCCTGTTTCCAGCTTCGGAATGGGCCTCCAGAGCCTGGGGGAGGCTGTTTTCATCCTCCCACAGCCCCAGAGGAAGCCTCTGGACCCTTGGGAGAGCAAAACCAGCCTCCCCTGGGCTCTGGAGGCCTACCAGAAGCCAGAAACAGGAAGTTCCACTAGGCCATGCCCATCCTGGCACACCTACCCAGCAACCAGGCAGTGAACTGGTTGCTGGGATTTTTAAATCCCACCTTTGTATAAACTGTTTTATGAATAATCTAAAACCAGAGTCCAAAATGACTAATACTATTCTTCCAAAATTCTTAAAATTCTTTTGATTACTTGCTGTGGTATTAATTTTTATACCAATGCTATTTTCTATGTTTTTAAATAATACTGATACAAAGCAAAAGATTAGTAACAGTATATCTGACAAACATCAATAAACATTAAATCAATATTATATCATTTTATATATATTTGGGGAAAATGGATAATAAAGCCGCATTAGAGCAGATTGCCCAAGGTAGTTATAAAACGTGATATTTCTCCAAAAAGTTTCAATCATAAGTAGCCATTATCAAAAGACATGATATTAATTTGATTTAAATAACAGCTATGCAACATTTTAGCTGAGAATTGTGATTTATCTTTATGACAAGCATAATATTCATAGATAGCTGTACTCCCATATGCCTGTTAGGCTGGGACATCTGTCCACAACTGAGTGTCCTCTAGACCAGTGGTCAACCAGTCGGCTGGGGACTACCAATGGTCCGCAAAAAAATTTTGGTGGTCCACAGAGAAATGGCAACCCCAAAGCACTCCCAAAGCAATTAATCCAGGCTGTGTGGGAACCCAAGGCTGTGCCGCCCACATGGACCATGGGAACACAAGGCTTGCATTGCTTGCATTGCGAACAACACAAGGTAGTGAGGGGAGGAGGGAAAGGACGGAGGGGGGGAACTTGCCCCACACGCCTGGCCTGGCCACTGGGCTGCTTCTTTCTGCTTCTTTCATCTTCTGTTTTCTCTCCCACAAACTCCACCAGAAATGAGTCTTTGGGACCCTGCAAGGCATCCTGCTCCAGGAGACTGGTGGCATTGCAAGTCTCACAAAGACTCATTTCTGGCAAAATTTGGGGGAGAGAAAGAAAGACTTCTGCTGCTTCTGCTGTTTTCCTTGCATGAAGCCAAAGATCTCTCCCTCTGAGAACAGAGCTGGAGATGGTATCTTGTGATCCCAAATAAAGAATGATCGATCGGAAGGAAAATAGGGTGGGGAATTTTCCTGCAGACGTTTTTTGGGATTTTCCCAGGGTCTCTGGTCGCAGGATTTAAAATTATGAGTTTGGTGGTCCCTGAGGTCCAAAAGGTTGGTGACTCCTGCTCTAAACATACAGTATTGGACTTCACCTCCCTAAATTCCCATCTATTATGCTCAAACTTTTCAAGGAATTGAAGTGTAATACATCTAGAGTATATCAAATTCCAGAAGAATTGAATCAAAAGCACCACCGACTACCATAGCTTCCAAATTAAAATATATTCAATGCAAAATATTAAACCACAAATAATGCTGAGATATTCTGTCAACCCAAAGAGATTCCATAAAGTCTGTTGCGGAATGATTAAGAATCATTTCCATGGCTTAGAATGAGTGCATAATTGATTCTGATTTGTAAGGCAAAAGGGACTTTGCTCCTATCATCTTTTTCAGAATTCATAAGCTCTGAGCATCTGAATACTAAATGTGCTTCCTGCTATTTTCCCTCATTATTCCCAACCATGTTGCAAGAGGACTGATTATCAAAACTACTATGTACTGCATATCAAAAGATAATCTTCTGCATTTTGACATCAAAAGCATAATAATTCATTCTGCAAAAACCTTCCCATAGGCATTGTATAATGTGACTAATATGTAATGTAATATGAAATGTTAGTACTAAGTTCTGTGTGTGCTCTAAGATATTGTAAATGCAAATTAATACTTTAAAATGGTTAAATACTTGAAGCTAAATATAGCAAACATCATCATATCACTTATACTATCAAAATCTGATTATAAATTAAGAAATGAGTTAACTCCTGTATTTGCATATTGATTTACCATTTTGGTAGCTTATATAATTATCAGGATTTTTGTGAGGTATTTCGAAGGTGATCAACGTGTTTTAGTAAGTATTTTTGGAGCAGATTTCCTCTACATGATGCCTTTGGATAAATGGGAAATACATTTCTTAAAATTCTGAGCTAGAATGGAAGCAAGGTGACCTACAGTTGTGCTGGAAATAGCATTACCAGACTCTGATCATGTAGTTGAGCATTTATCCAATTTCCAAGTGCAATCCAAGATGCTAGTCACTACCTTTAAAAACCAAAATAGCTAAGAGACCACTTTTCCCTAATCAGATATACCCATTTTATCTGGGTAGTCAGAATTGCTTATGGTTTCTGTCTAGGAAAGGTGGCATAAGGGATGCAAAAAGGAAGGTGTTTTTGTAATGGTTGTCTTCCTATGTAAAAACTTATTTTCAGAGGGGAACATGGCCCCCACTATTTTGGCTTTAGTTCTGTCAAAACTTGTTTTTTTCAGGATTGCAGCACTCAATGTATGTTCAATTTTAGTTATAGTTACATATTGTAGAGTCCAGTTGGATTGAGGTGGTGTATAAATTTTATAATTAAATTCTGAGAATAGCAGTCCCAACAAATACCAAGAGTATTTTTTTTAAAAAGCTCTGATTGTAAATGTTACAAAGACATATACAGGTGACATTCAAAAAATTAGAACATCGTGCAAAAGTTCATTTATTTCAGTAATGCAACTTAAAAGGTGAAACTAATATATGAGATAGACTCATTACATGCAAAGCAAGATAGTTTAAGCCATGATTTGTCATAATTGTGATGATTATGGCTTACAGCTCATGAAAACCCCAAACCCACAATCTCAGAAAATTAGAATATTACATGCAATCAATAAAACAAGGATTGTACATTGAACAATATCGGACCTCTGACAAGTATAAGCATGCATATGTACTCAGTACTTGGTTTGGGCCCCTTTTATAGCAATTACTGCTTCAGTGTGGTGTGGAATGGAAGCTATCAGCCTGTGGCACTGCTGAGGTGGTATGGAAAAACAGGATGCTTTAATAGCGGCCTTCAGCTCTTCTGCATTGTTCGGTCTCATGTCTCTTATCCTTCTCTTGGCAATGCCCCATAGATTCTCTATGTAGTTCAGGACAGGTGAGTTTGCTGGCCAATCAAGCACAGTAATCCCACGGTCATTGAACCAGATTTTGGTGCTTTTGGCAGTGTGGGCAGGTGCCAAGTCCTGCCGGAAAATGAAGTCAGCATCCCCATAAAGCTCATCTGGGGAAAGAAGCATGAACAACAAGAAGCAACTCCTGGTAGATGGCTGCATTGACCCTGGACTTAATGAAGCACAGTGGACCAACACCAGCAGATGACATCATCAACAGACTGTGGAAACTTCACACTGGACTTCAAGCATCTTGCAGTGTGTGCCTCTCCATTCTTTCTCCAGGCTCTGGGTCCTTGATTTCCAAATGAGATGCAAAAGTTGCTCTCATCAGAAAAGAGGACTGTGGAGCACTGAGCAACAGACCAGTTCTATTTTTCTTTAGCCCAGATAAGACGCTTCTGACGTTGTTTGTTGTTCAGGAGCAGCTTGACAAGAGGAATACAACATTTGAAGCCCATGTCCAGGATCCGTCTGTGTGTGGTGGCTCTTGATGCACTGACTCCAGCCTCAGTCCACTCCTTGTGAAAGTCCCCAACACTTTTGAATGGCTTTTTCCTGACAATCCTCTCCAGGCTGCGGTCATCCCTGCTACTTGTGCACCTTTTTCTTCCACATTTTTTCCTTCCACATAACTTTCTATTAATGTGCTTTGATACAGCACTTTGGGAACATCTAACTTCTTTTGCAATTACCTTTTGAGACTTTCCCTCCTTATGAAGGGTGTCAATGATGGTTTTCTGCACAACTGTCAAGTCAGCAGTCTTTCCCATGATTGCGCTTCCTTCTGATCCAGACTGAGAGACCATTTAAAGGCTCAGGAACCCTGAGATATTAGACTTTGCTAAAGTACCTGATTCATGGAGAGAAGTGAATATCTCACTAATTCCTAAAGAAGATTTAGATCACAAACAGATTAAAAATTATAGACCAATCTCACTCCTGAATGCAGATTATAAAATATTCGCGACAATAATGTCGGAAAGACTAAAAGTTATATTAAATGAACTGATTCATATTGACCAGAATGGTTTTCTACCTTCTGGACAGATAAAGGACAATATAAGGATAGTATTAAACATATAAGAATACTATGAGGCCCACCCGGGAAAGCAGACAGCATTGATTTTCTTGGATGCTCAGAAGGCCTTCGACAAACTCAGCTGACAGTTCTTGATCCAACAGGTTGAAAATATGGGATTTGGATCTAAATTCAAGAAAATGATTTGCACAATTTTTTCAAACCAAAAAGCTAGGGCAAGTATAAATGGGGAGATTACTGAAAACTTTAAGATTATGGAAGGTGTTAGGCAGGGATGTCCAATGTCGCCTCTGCTTTTTATCTTGACCATCAAAGTATTTTTAAATCAGATCAGGCAAAGAAAGAAGATAATTGGACTGAAGAGCAAAAAAGAAGAATATAAAGTACAGGCGTTTGCGGGCGACTTAGTGTTTTTTTGTGGAAGATCCAATGGAGTCAGGGACCTATCTAATCCAAGAATTAGAAGAATATGGGGTGGCAGCAGGACTAAAAATTAATAAAGATAAAACAAAAGTAATAACCAAAAATTTGATAGAAAGTTAAAAAAAAAAAACAATTGGAAAGGAAATTGGGACTACAAAATGTCAAAAAACTTAAATATCTAGGAATTTGGTTAACAGGAAGATGCTCTTCCATAAAAGAGGATAATTATATGAAATTACTTTCACAGATAAAGAAAGATCTGGCCAATTGGGGAAAATTACATCTATCACTATTAGGCTGAATAGCGGCCATAAAAATGAACATACCATCGAAACTATTATACTATTTTCAAACAATACCTATAAAATTGGATAAGATTTTTTTTCAGGAATTAGATAGGATGGTAATGAAATTTATATGGATGGGGAAAAAAGCACAAATAAAATTGAAAACGTTCCAAGATAGTAGAACCAGAGGCAGCCTTGGACTCCCAAAATGGGAAACATTATCAAGCAGCAATTTTACTATGGGTTAAGGAGTGGATAAACTTAAAAAATAAAAGAATTTTGGTGATAGAAGGTCATGACCTCCAAGTTGGGTGGCATGCCTTTCTATGGGATAAAAAGAATAAAATCCACTCCTGTTTCCATAGATATTGATAAGGGACTCATTTTTACAAAAATTAAAAAAAGCATTATTTGAAAAGACTAAACTGGATCTCACCTACGGAAGCTATATTATATCCAAATATAAAGGACACTAAAAAAATGATTAGATATGAAGAATTGGTAGATGAACAAGGGGAATTAAAAACACTGGATACTAAAAGAACAAGGGATAATATTAGACTGGTGGGTATGTTTGCAAATTCAAACTAAATTTAAGAAAGATGTAAAGGAGCTAGGGATAGATAAAGATTTACAAAAATTGGACCAAATCTTGACATTTATAACACAAACATGTAATTATTTACTGGAGGTAGAACTAGAGGAGGAAATTGTTAAGGGACCAATGATTGCCTGGGCGAGAAATGTGGGTCATGATATAAATTTGGATGAATGGGAAAAGACTTGGACCGAGAACTGAAAACTGACTTTGTCGACGGCATTCAAAGAAAATCAATATAAAATGTTTTGTAGATGGCACTTAGCGCCGGCATGACTGGCGAAAATGTATCCGACCTTGAAATCAGAATGCTGGAAGTGCAAACAAAAGAAAGGAACGTTTTTCCATATGTGGTGGCAATGTATAGAGGTCAAAAAATACTGGAAGAAAATATCGAGATGGCCTTTTGAAATTATAAAATATAAATTGAATATGGAACCCGAAAAGTTTTTGTTAAGTATGATCAAAGGGAATTTGAGTAAAGTTAAAAGATACCTCATTGTACACATCTTAACTGCAGCAAGAATCATGTTAGCACAAAATTGGAAAAGTGATAAAATACCACCAGATGAAGTTTTGATTCAAAAAAAATAATGGACTGTGCTGAACTAGATAAATTTACTATGGAACTGAAAGGCAAAGAGGATCGAGAATACAATTCAACATGGAAGAGGTGGTACGAATGGCTGAAGGATAAGGATAAAAATAATGTATTGTCACAAAATAAGAAACATGTATATACAATGACACAATAACTGTTAATGGAAATGAGATTTTTGTATTTTTTGTTTTTAAAGAATAAAAATTAAAAAAAAGGCTCAGGAACCCTTTGCAGGTGTTATGGCTTAATAAGCTGATTAGAGTGGGACACTTTGAGCCTAGAATATTGAACCTTTTCACAATATTCTAATTTTCTGATATTGTGGATTTGGGGTTTTCATGAGCTGTAAGCCATAATCATCTCAATTATGACACTTTACTGCATTTCTGAAATAAATGAACTTTTGCACGATATTCTAATTTTTCGAGTTTCACCTGTATAATGAGTAGAAAGAGAGGTTCCTGTAACATCTCCTTTCAAAAATCCATTAAGTCCAGAATTACACATGGGGTGTATATATATATATTTTGAGGAATGTGACAGAACATAAGTACAAAAAAGGATTAGGGTAAAACAAAAACAAAAAAAGGAAGAAAGCCACTTAAGATTCTAAGTCAGTTCCTATACCTTCTGCTCTGGTTAGCACAAGCTCTCCCAAACCTTGGGATCCTTGGTCACACACTCATTCCTTCCTTATCCCATCTTGTAAAATTATTTTGCCCATTGTAGGCAGTATAATCATGCAGCAAACTGATAAACTAAGGACTGCAATCCTCCATAAATACTTTCTCAGAAATAAGGCCCTTTTTAGCCATTGTAACTCATTTCTGGATAAATATACACAGGATTACACTTTGGCTTTATATTTCATGTTTTCTTTTTGCCTGAATTAACTTATGTATCCTATAATCATCTTTGTTACAATTCTAAAATTATTACATTTGGCTACATGCTTACAACACATTTAATTAGATAAATTAATAAGAGGGAATTAATTGTGAAACAAACTTATGAAGGAAGAATGAATGGATCAAGAGCAGGACTAGTCAAGACTAAGGAAGTCATGGTTGGATGAAGTTTATAAGAGTCTGAAAACAAATTTAAATAATAAATAATAATGTATTAAATTATATAGATATGGTAGATAAAACAGTATGCAGAGAGGTATGATGAAAGGTACTGGTGTACATTAGATTTACTACAATGTTATTTCTTTTTTATCTCATGCTTTTAATTTCTTTGGGGTTTCTTGTTTCTTATTCCTTTTTTGTGCACTTTGCTTAACATTACTTATCCCAAAAAGGAATAGTAGGATAGTATATGTGTATATTTCTTAAGTCTAAAGCTTAGTTTACATTTTCTACTATTATGGAAACAGAAAATTGGTTAACTCTGTAATCAGATTGTGCATATTTTGTGAATCTAACAACTATGTGGCTATAGTTGCAATTTCTTAAGAATCCTTATGCAAATCAATCCCAAGTAAGCAATGCTTTCTAAAACCAGCATGAAATGATATATGATCAGTCATTAAATTAACAAGCAACCGCTACAAACTCAGTAATAAGGATTATACTGGTTGATAAAAGTATTTTTCATTTTCTTACGTTATTGTAAATTACATTTTCTCATCAAGACACAATGCAGTTATGGTAAATAGGGACATCTCCAGGGAACAGCTGCATATTTGGTTAAATTAGCAATTGGCACCATAAATTATACAACACGAACACATTTATATGCTTTTAATCCACCATTGTGAGAACACATTATCCATTCATATTGAGCAATCCATTTTAAAATTTTGTTATTTAGAACCTGGAGGTTCTAAAAGAAAACACATTATCTCATATAATATAGTATGTTATGTTGCCTTTACTTAAAAGAATAAATAGTAATAATCAACAACAATCAGCTAGGAGATTGAAAGTGCACTCTCCTTTATTTGTTCTTACAGAAGTGTTGCGAAGCCATCCCAGTAAATTGTCTAATCTATTTATGTATCCCAGCTGCTATTTCTTATTATGAATGTAAACTTTTTAGGATACATTTCAAATCAATACATTAGATTGCAAGGCCAGGAGTGGCTGCTGCTGTTGGGTGGAAGAGGTATTCAATAGCCTATGAAACATGGTGCTTCTGGGTCAAGGCTAGTGAGTGCTGGGTATGTGGGGGCTGCGAGCAACTTACATCTTGCAATCTTCCTAGATGGCTTGGCCATTGACTTTACTTGTCGGCTGGGAAGTTTGTGAACAGTGATCATGTGACCATAAGACATTGTAATCATTGTAAATATGAGCCAATTCCCAAGCTCACAATCACGTCACTGGTGGGGGGGGGGGGGAATGAGATAGCCAGAACTTCGAGGACCCATCATAAGTGCCACTCATTCACCACAGTCATAACTTTAAAGGTTTGCTGAATAAGTGGTCATTAAATGAGGACTATCTATAAAACTCTGAGGAAACTATTTGTGATGTTGACATTTCACTGTTTGATTCTGCACCTTGGAGAGTGCTTAAACATAGCATGTTGCCATATAGAATAGTCATTATAGAACAGTTTTTTCTCTATGTTGGTTGTTAATTATAGTTTCTATTATTCTATGATGATTTTGGATGCAAAAAGTATGGGGGGGGGAGAGAAAGAGAGAGAGAGATTTGAAAATAGGGACTAGGCCATGTATATACCTGCAATCTATTAATTCTCCGTAGGATTAACATATAATTGCATAAATGCTCTACATGAAAGTGACTTTTAAAATATTCCCAATTTCACTGGGTGAATTTAGAGATATTTGAGACCATTTCTTTTGGTGGGAACTTGTATTGAGACAACCCACAGCACTGTACTTGGATTAAGGAATGTCTCAGCAATGACCACTTGATTAATAGTGCAGAAACAAGATTACTGTAATGGACCTCTAGCATTCCTCTTTTTAAGTCTCATGGTTCTGTTTTGTCATCAAAATCATGGTAGTAGCCTTCAACCTGGTAGTCTTGTTTAAGTTTAATATAATTATTCTCTTTTAATGTGCTACATCTTGCTGTCAAATATATCCCCAGATACTTAACCTTGTTTGTAATTTGAATTTTCAAAAGATCTGTCAGTTCTTCTCTTTGTCTCAACAACATATTTTTTGTCAAAATCTTTGTTTTATCTTTATTTATTTTCAAGCCAGCCATCTCACCATATGTCTCTACCTTTTCCAATAATTTTGGAGCGGTTTCTAACGGGTCTTCCAGAATAAAAGCTAAATCATCAGCAAAAGCTTGTAGTTTAAATTCTTCCTTTTTAATTTTCATTCCTTTTATATTTTTGTCATCTCTAATATTTCTATTCAACACTTCCAAAGTTAATACGAATAACAAAGGAGATAGGGGACATCCTTGTCTTGTACCTCTTCTTATATTAATGAGATCTGTAAATTCTCCCTCCATCATTACCTTTGCTGTCTGTTTATTATATATGGCTTCTATTGCTTGAATAAATTTTCTGGCAAAGCCCATCTGTTCCAATAATAATAACATAAATCTCCAATTCACGTTGTCAAATGCTTTTTGAGCATCTAGGAATATCAAAGCCATTTGTTTTTCAGGATGAGCCTCATAATATTCCAAGGTATCCAAAATTACTCTCATGTTGTCTCTAATTTGTCTCTTTGGTAGAAATCCATTTTGATCTGGATGGATAAAATTATTTAAATATTTTTTCAGTCTTTCTGCTAAGATTGAAGCAAAGATTTTATAATCTGCATTCAATAAGGAAATAGGTCTATAGTTCTTAATTTGCACCGGGTCAGCCTCTTCCTTTAAAATAAGTGTAATATAAGCCTCTGACCATGTTTTGGGTGTCATCTTTTTTAACATAACTTCATTCATAATTTCTAACAATGGAGTGTTCAATGATTCTTGAAATTTTTTATAGAATTCTGCCGGAAGTCCATCTGGACCTGGTGCTTTCCCATTATTTTGTCTTTTAAATGCTTCATTTAGTTCCATCATTGTTATATTGCTTTCTAACATTTCTTCAGTCTCTTTAGGTATCTTCGGTAAGTTAGCATTCTGTAAATACTGTTTAATTTTTTTCTCATCAATATTCTCTTGTTTATATAGTTGTCCATAATAATCTCGAATAATTTCCTTTTTCTCCTTATTACCACAACAAACTTGACCTTGATCATTTATTAGTTTCAATATTTTTCTTGATTCCTTCTCCTTTCTCAGTTTATATGCTAACCATCTACCTGGTTTATTTGCATCTTCAAAATAATTCTGTTTAGAATTTCTAATTTTCTGTGCCAGTTCTTCTTTCTCTATTAATTCCATTTTATGCTTAATTACATCCAGTTTCAATTTAATATCTTTTTTCTGTGGTATTTTCTGTAATTCTTTTTCAAGTCTTATATATTCATCTTCCAAGGCCTTAGAGGTTTGTCTTTTCCTAATATTCTTTTTTCTTGTATAGTCTATTATCAAACCTCTTACATATGCCTTCATTGTATCCCAAACATTCTGTATTGAGGTATCTTCTTTTTTATTTTCTTTAAAAAAAAAGACTAATTCCTTCTCCATCCATTGTATAAAATCTTTCTCCTTTAAAATGGTATTGTTTAATGTCCATCTCGATCTTTTTTTTTGTCCCTTCCATTTAATTGTCATTGGACTATGATCTGCCCAAGTACTTATTTCAATATTTGTTTCTTGAATAGTAGATATTAATTCTGTTGAGATCCAAATCATATCTAACCTGGACCATGATAAATGTCTATTAGAATAAAAAGTATATTGTTTAGTTTTAACATTTCTTTCCCTCCAAATATCTTTTAAGGTTAATTCATCTGTCATTTTAAAAAAAGATTTAGGGAGAATCTTTCTATTTTGTTTTGTTGTTGTTGTTATATAGTCCAATTTATTGTCCACAATTCCATTAAAGTCTCCCATCATGATTATGTTAACATAGTCCAGTCTAATTATTTCCATATGTAGTTTTTTATAAAACTCTTCTTGTTTATCATTCGGAGCATAAATTGCAATCAAGAGTATTTTTTTATTATTATCCATTATTTCCACCATTAATACTCTTCCATCTTCATCCGTGTAGGTCAGTTTTGCTGGAATATCTTCTTTAATATAGAGAACCACTCCTCTTTTCTTACATTGAATCAAAGAAGTAAATATTTTCCCTAATTTTGGCTGTACTAACAAATGCTCATGTTGCTTTTTAATATGAACTTCTTGTAAGCAAATTATATCAAATTTTAATTTCTCTAATTTGTGAAAAGTTTTCCTTCTTTTAACAGCTGAGTTAAGTCCATTTATATTCATTGTAATCAGTTTTTTTTCTTCCATGATTATGCTTTATATTTAGGTCTAACAACTCTCGTAGCTCTCACTTCACGTTGTTCTTTACTGTCTACCTGTCCACCTACAACTCCTTTCTCTTTTTCAGTCTCCAGTTGTTCCTCCAGAAGCTCAATTAATGAGATCTCTTTCTCTGCCTCCTCTTTTTTTCTTCCAAAAAATTCTGCATAAAAAAATTCTGCTTTTTCAATCAAGTCAATTCTATGTCTCTGCTCTTGCCACGTAAAAATTAGTCCTTCTGGTATCAGCCATCTGTAGTTCACTTCATTTTCCAGTAGCATTTTGGTCAAAAATCGATATTTTCTTCTCATCTCTCTCACTCTTCTAGGTATTTGTTTTAAAACTACAATCTCTTTGCTTTTATATTTCAATACTTTTTCTCTTGCCACTTGTAGTATTTGTGTTCTGATGGATTTTTTAGTAAATCTAATATGTACTTCCTTTGGTAGTTTATTTCTCATCGCATATCTTGTATAAACTCGGTATATCTCATCTACTCCGTCCATCATTTTTTCCTCAGTAATTTCCAGAAGATCTGCCAATATTTCTATCATTATCACAGCCAAGTTTTCTCCTTTTTCCTCTTCTATATTTTGAAATCTAAGATAAAATTCTGATCTTTCCATCTCCCACCTCAACATCCCATTTTTTTCTTGTTCTATCACTGTTAATCTAGTGTCAATATTTCCAATCTTCTCCTCTCTTTGTTTTCCTTCTTCCTCAATTTTTTGGAATCTCTCCTCATATTTTCCCATCATTTGTTTAAAATTTTCATCAGATTTCTCTATTTTTTTGTCCATGGTATCTATTTTTATCTTAATATCTTGAATTCCTTGCATAATCATCTGTAAATTTACTTTTTCTTGTTCCTTATCTTGCTTCAACATTGTCTGAATTGAAAGTTGTCCTTCAAGTGGTGGGGAAGCAGAGGTAGAAGCAAAAACGCCGAATGATTTTGGCTTCCTGCTCATTTTAATATTTCCAAGTCTTCAAGCTCTCTTTGACTTTAAATCCAGCTGGTATAGTAACCAAATATAGTCCAAAAAATCAAAAAGAAAAAGAAAAAATCCAATATTAAAAAGCCCAAAGCCAAAAAAGAAAAAAGAAAAAAGGAAAAAGAAAGGTCTTCAGGTTCTTCTAGACCCTAATCCAATTAAAATAGATGGAAGAAGCAAAGAAGGAGAAGAAAAAAGAAAAAACTCTGAGGCTTTCCCTTTGAAATAAAAAGCAAAAATGCTAGAGTTAGAATTAACCAAAAAGGCTGGCGAGTAGGTGTTTCAAAAGTATATATATATATATATATATACACTGTACACTGCACTTTATTTCTTTATCCAAGGCTCTTATTATGACTGTCTTCTCCAGCAGCTTCAAAGCCAAACCTCAAATGTTGAGATATTGATAAGAGTCCAAGAGAGCACCTGTAATAATATTTTACTGTATTCTCCCTCTATCTTATCACATTAAAATGTCCTTGAAAAGAAGTGCTTTTCTCCCCAATTCAAATAAAATCTTGATGCACCAATAATGTTAATATGAAGTACATGGAGAAGATAATTAAGTTAAAAGTTTTTCAATAGGCTCTACTATCTTGCCTTTCAAATGTGATAGGGCTCTGAGGGCCAAAATTGCCATCCACCCTGAAAAAGATACAATTCCAGGAGCTCTCATTCCAAAACAATCATGCCTACCATCCCTGTCCTATTGTCCCCAATTATTAGTTCCTATTTCGTATATTTAAGCATATTTATTCTTATTTCTATTGTATTGCAAGCTTTTCACAAAATAATAAATAAATAAAACTCTGGAGGACATTAAGCCATTTTCTGAGAAATTTCCTCCAATATTCTTTAATTCTGAACTTCTTTTTTATATTTCCATTCTAGGACTACCCTGGAGGTATGCATGGATTCATCTGACTGTTTATAGGTTTTAGACAAATACTAATTCTAACTAACATTTCGGAGGATGGTGTCATGAGAAAAATGAAATAGTTGTCACTAGTTTTACAAACTGAGCAGGCACTTTTCCTCGTTTTGGCCTCATATTCTAAAAAAAAAGCAAAGTAGTATTTTTACCTGCTTGTATATTTGAAACAATAGTCCTTCTCTGCTTGAACTTCATCTTCCATGGTTTGTTGGTACAGCTGTTAAAAATACCCTCCCGTAAGAATTTATATATTCATGATTAACAATTTCACAAAGTATAGCGTCTTATTCTATTCTCCAACCTTTGCAATTATAAACATGGATTACCATCAATTCTCCACACATTAGGGTGCATTTGCAAGATGAATTAATGTGGATTAGATAACTCTGCCATGTATTCCAGTCTCTCTTTTGTTCATGCAGTCAAACTGGTTAACATGCAATAATGGCTGGACTATCCTTTGAATCTGGCCAAGATCCAAAGAAATAATAAGCACACAAAGCCAGAACTTTGTTTGATGTTGATCCCAGAGCTGTTCATGCTGCCACTTGTGAATTAAACAGCAGCTTGTTTCAGCAGCAGAGATTGTTGTGTCAACCTTACCACAGAAAGCTTCAGCTGGATTTTCTTTAACACTTTTTAAAAAATCTGAATATTCTTTCAAATTTATCTGAAAACTTTGGATTAATAATATTAAAATACATCACATTACTTCTGGCAATACCGATGAAATATGTAAGGAACCTAGTAATCGAGTGTCTCCTATTCTAATTTGTCTCATAATGCTGGAACTCTTGAATTATCCAATTATCATTATCCTACTGAGCAAAAGTTAGAACATATTTTAGTCAGTTTTCCATGTTTGATTCCTAATTTGGATCAGTGATGTGTTCCTTACCTGTTCTAAGATTATCTCAGAAATAGAAGCCACCAGCCTAGTGGTTCCCAAAGTGGGTGGTACTACTCTCTGGGGGGGGGATGCCTTGGGGGGGCGCTAAGAGGCAAGGGGGCCGGCAGGGGGGCACTAAGAGGCAGTAGGGGGGCATTTGAGGTGCCGGTCCTGCAAATTCACCCATTGGCTATAGTAACGCTCCAGAGCCAGCGCCTCCAATGCAGAAGCGATGGCACATTTTGTGCCGCCATGGCCACTATTGATGCACCGCCCCCCTGCCACACCTTAGCGTCCCCAAGGGGGCCAGCAGAGGGGTGCTAAGAGGTGGCAGGGGGGCATTCGAGGTACCAGTCGGCCCAGCAGGTTCACTCTGGCGCCGGCTCCAGAGTGGTGCTACAGTCAATGGGTCAACCTGCAGGGCTGGTGCCTTGAACACCCCCCTGATGCCTCTTAGCATCCCCAAGGGGGGCAGCATTCCGTCTGTCTGTCTGTCCTCCCATTCATCCATCCAGGCAGTCTGTTTGCCTGCCTGCCTTCCTGCCTACCTACCTACCTGTCTGTCTTTCTGTCTACCTACCTACCTACCAATATAGATCTATCTACCTACCTATCTACCTATCCATACATCCATCCAAAAGGTATGTCTGTCTTCCTGCCTGCTTGCCTACCTACCTACCAATATAGATCTATCTATCTATCTATCTATCTATCTATCTATCTACCAATATCTGTCTGCCTGCCCCTCTCTCTCCCCCTCTCTCTCTCTCCATCCATGTTCGAAGTGCCGGCCCCGCAAGCACATCGGGAAAGTAGAGCAAAGCCAGTCTGGGAGGGAGGGGGGGGGAGGGAGAGAGAGAGACCTGATGCATCTGATTGAAATGAGGCGTAGTTTAGACTGAGGCCCTTTTCCACATTGAAACATCTTTGCCAGCACAGTGAAACATCTTTGGTTTCTCTTAAAGGTTTGTGGATGAAACATGGTCAAGACTATCAGGAAGCTCTGACATTTTGTTGAGGCTTTAAACAGAATCCATTGGACCAGATCTCCACCCTAAAAGTTACTTTTCCCCAATGTATTACACTGCCAAATCTGAAGAAGGCAAAACCAAAATGTACTGTAAATTACAAGGAGAACACACATACACACACACACTCCCTTCTAATCCTGCTGGAGCAGGTGATTGGACTAGAATAGATATCTCATTATCTTTTTCCTCCCTCCCTCCCTCCTTTATTTCTTTTTCTTTCTGTCCCCTCCTTCCATCCCCCTTCTTTGTCCCGTTTTCTTTCTTTCTCTTTTCTCTTTCTTTTCTTCCTCTCTTTCTCTCTCTCTTTCCCTCTTTCAGGCTCACCCTTTTAGATCAGGGGTCACCAAACTTTTGGACCTCAGGGAGCACCAAACTCATAATTTAAAATCCCGGAGACCACTAATATAAATTTTGACCGATGGTGGCTTTCTGGCGTTGGTGGGAGAGAAAGAGAGAGACAGATCTGATCCAACCTCTCTCTCTACCTCTCTCTCACACACACAGGCAGGGGTGGGTTTTAGACCCCTAATCTAAAGCTATCAAAACTCCAAAAACAGGTCAAGTAGCTCTGGGGAGGCCAGTCATAAATTAGAGCACTTGCTAAACAACCGGCCATTAAGTAAGGACCACTTGTATTTGGTTTGCCAGTCACCTGGCCACACCCACCCAGTCAAATGATCAGCAAGCCACATCCTCAAATTAGGCCACACCCACAGAACTTTGAATCCCACCCCTGGGTGGAGGGCATCGAGGATGAGTTTGTAGCACCAAGGGGGTGGTGGACTTAAAAAGTTTGAGAACCACTGCAATACAGAAATAATTTGGACCCATTTAAAAAGAAGCAAAATCTCTACTTTAGCCATTAATGCTCCTCACACAACTCTCCATAGCACTACACCTGTGATGGTGAACCTACGGCACACGTGCCACAGGTGGCACGCAGAGCCATTTGTGCAGGGACATGAGCCCCAGGCAAACTTACCTGCACTGCGCATGGGCACACCTCCCAGCTGGTTTTCACCCTGTTTGAGGCCTTTTTTGGCCTCCCAGAGGCTCGAGGGAAGCCATTACAGCCTTTGGAGGCCGAAAAACGGGCCCATTTCATCACTTCAGATACTTTTGGTTTTGTTGCTTCTACTATTTGGAGGCGGAAAAATGGGCCATTTTTTGGTCTCCAAAGGCTGCGGAGGTTTCCCTTGAGCCTCTGAGAGGCTGAAAAAGGCCTCAAATGGGTCGAAAATCAGTTGGAAGATACGCGCATGCACAGTGCAGGTAAGGGGTCGGGGGGAGTTGTGTGTGCATGCTCAGGGGGGGTGCGGTGCATTGCATTGTGGGTGCTGGCACATGCACATGCTTTTGGCATACCACAACAAAAAGGTTTGTCATCACTGCACTATACTATAGTGTGGTATACGCTACTCTGCTCTACTCTGCACTACACTACACTATTTTTTATCTGCCTCTATTATTTTTATTATTCAATAAATGAATATTATTTAAGACAGAAAACATATGTCCTTCCTCCTTCTGTCCTTCCTCCTGTGTGTGTGTAATATATATACTTCCACTTAGTTCTACTAAGGAAAATCTCAATATAGGTAGTCATTGACTTACTTCAGTTAGTTTACTGATTGTTTGAAGTTACAACAGCATTGATAAAGGCCCAGTCTCACTGGCCGACAGATGCAAAATGTATGCATAAAGGACACAGCGGATGAGCAAAATTTGGGGGGTGGCTCCATCCGTTGTCATCCACTCCAAAAAGTAGCGAAAATTTGCATAAACAGAATGGAAAAGAACAGAAAAGAACGGACATGGGTAGTATGTAGCGGGGATGCTAAATGGATGTTCAAAGGAAGCCTAGCGGATGACAGCGGATGGAAGTGGATGACACATCCGAAGGGGTTCCGGGGGAGAATTGCAAAGCGGATGCATTGAGGAAGGGGCAAATGCATAACAGATGAAGCGGATGCATCACAGACGCCTGTAGGAAACAAAGCGGATGCTGCGTGGATGTATATCGGATGCAAAGCATTCACTGCACATGTGGGGAGTATGAATTGCATCAGCTCCATGGATATAAAAGGATGCAGCATGCACGCAGTCAGCATACAGGGGAAAGACGTGCTGCCACATACATCTTGCAGGAACACCATGGTTCGTCAGTCAGGAAAGAAGAGGAAGCCCGTGCCTATTTGTTCAAGCCCTGGCAAGGTGAAGAAGGGCAGAACCAGCATCCCACCCCCTGGCACTGACTCTGAAGCTGCTGCTGCTGCTGCTGCTGCTGCTGCTGCTGCTGCTGCTGCTGCTGTGGTAGACCAGCCCCAAGGCCCTCAAAGCCCTGCTGCTGAAGGCCCTGCTGCTCAAGCCCCTGAAGATCCTGCTGCTCAAGCCCCTGAAGATCCTGCTGCTCAAGCCCCTGAAGGCCCTGCTGCTCAAGCCCCTGAAGGCCCTACTGAAGCCCCTGCCAGAGGGAGGAAGAGGCAAGGGAAGGAGAAGGGAGAGAGGAAACAGTACACCGTTTCCGAGGAGCATGAGGATGAGGTGCTGGAATGGCTGAGGGAGAACGAGTACCTCTGGAGAAAGGACCACAGACTGTATCGGGACACCAAGAAGAAGCAGGCAGCTTGGAGAGACAAGGCAGAGAGCCTGGGGTACACTGCAGAAGTACTCCTAGGATGGTGGAAGAACATGCACACCTGGTATGGCAAGCTACACCTCAAGGAATCCGGGCGGGCCACTGTCAAGCTCACTGACCAGGAGATGTACGTCATGGCCAAATGCAGTTTCCTGGAGGGTGAGATCCGCCACCAAGGAGCAGCCCCTCTGAGACCCCTCTCCCTCAGACAGCCCACAGACAGCCAGTCTTCTTCCAGCCAGGAGACAACTTCCCTGTCGAGGCAGGTGTCTTCAGAGGGCCCCACAGCAGAGACCCCCCCGACAGCTTCACTCCCCATGCCGGCAGACTTGGAGGATCCCCTGTCAGAAATGGAGGAAGAAGCAGCAGCCACCAGAGACCAACGCACCCCCACCCCCAGCTCCAGAGGACACAGGAAGAGAGGCAGAGTGGAGGGCCAGGACCACAGTGTGTTGTTGGAGATCAGGGACACAATGAAGACCAGCACAGAACTTCTCTCTCAGCTGGTCCACTGCAACATACCATCCTCGGACCAGAAGCCCTTCATCACCTATGTGAGCCACACCCTGAGGGACCTGCCCGAGGCCCAGTAACAGGTGATGAAGGAGAAGATCACAGCACTTCTGCACAACGCTTAAGGCCCAGCTGAAGCTGCTTCTACCCAGTCCAGGTCTGCTCCTCCACCCCAGGCGATGTCACAGCCCTTCCACGGCTTTCAACAGCCCCTCACCTACCAAGGCTACGACTACCAGGACTTCCCACAACAGAAGCAGAACTTCCCAGTCCAGGACCAGGTTCATCGGATGCCACAGACGCCAGTCCTCACCCAGCTGCAGACCAGACAGCCCCACTACACTCCTCCAAACCCTTCCTCCACCCCACAGCTAAGCCCATCAACAAACAATCTGTCATCAGTATTGGGCCTGACATCTCAAGTCCTTGATGAAGGGCCTCTCAACCTCACGGAACTGAATCAGCTCTCGGATAGCTTCCTGAACACACCACCACCTGTTGTACCCTCAGGGCCAAGCACTCCAATGGTGCCTCAGACCAGCACTCAACCCACAGCCACCTCCACAGTCCCTGCCCGCTTAACAGCTGAGACCACTCTCACATGACTCAGAGTGACTGAAAATAGTTCCAGAGACTGAGTTGTTTACTTGTTAAGTTTATCTTTGCTTAAGACACTTTACTTGATTCATTTTGCTTATTTAATACAGTCATAAAGTTTACCTAAGAAAGTTTATCTCTGCTTAAGACACTTAATACAGTTTACTTGGTTGATTTTGCTTATTTAATAAAGTCATAATGTTTATCTAAGAAAGTTAATAAAGGTTATCTTTGCTTAAGACACTTAGTTTACTTGGTTCATTTTTTTTACTTAATAAAGTGTTGGTGAAAACTTTGAAAAAATGGTTAAGCCTTTGCATGCTTATGGGATAGATAAGGATAGTTATGGGATAGATAAACCTCCAGTGCAACCATAGTGGGACTGTATGGTCCACCATCACAGCGATCCAGATGATTTTCTCCCCCTTTTTATAGAAAATATAAGTTGTCCGCTAGGTGTCCTTCTACATAATCTAGACATACTCCAGACACCCTAAATATGCAAGATACATCCCAGATACAAACGTTTTGTCCATTTTGAATACTTTATATACGAGATGCATACGCTTACATCCTTTCTATTTCTGTGCTACTAACGCTGTGTAGACGTTTCATGTACCTTTTGTTTCCTCCCTCTTTCCGTTTTCAGTTGCAGCGGATGTGATTTGAGGGGATGGCCAGAGGATGAAGAGAGGATACAGCAGACATTTAACAGATGATAATGGACATAGAACGTTTGTTGCGGATGTACATCGTACGCGGCGGAAAGTTCATCCGTTCACAAAGTTTTGTGCAGCTCAAAACTTCTTGTGCAGATGAAATTGCAGTGGACAGATGCTCGATGGATAGAGCATATGAAACACATATGCAATGAGTACACAACAGATGCATAGTGTTTTCCAATGGATGGCAAGCTTTTTTTAACGTTTTACATCCTCTTTGCATCCATAAGTGCAGTGGGACCGGGCCTTAAGTGTCTTATGGCCATTTTTCACAACTTCCATTCCAACTTCCCTTAGGTCATGTGATCAAAATTCAGGTGCTTGGAAACTAACTCTTATTTATGATGGTTAGTGTTCTGGAGTCATGTGATCACCTTTGTGATCTTCAGACAAGCAAAGTCAATGGGGAAGCCAGATGCATATCCTCTAGATCAGGGGCTGTCAAACTCCTGATCCCGTGGGCCATATATGTCACATGCTGGCCATGCCCACGCCCAGTTTAGCAAAGGGGGAAAAGTCCCAAAATCTCACATGGCACCACTGTGATGATGTGAGTTTTACACCCCTGCTCTCACTACTAAGCTGTTCCCTTGGTGATAGCCTTCCAGAAAGTGTGAATATTTTTCAGAGGATCATTGTGGATCAACTAAGCATATTTTGGAAACAAATCTTATTTACTTATTTATTTATTAATTTAAGGTGTTATTTATCTGAAAGTCAAACAATAATAGTGAAATTTGCAAGTACAGCACAGTAATGCACAATGAAAATGATTAGAAAAATAGTACTTCTATGAAGACCAGCATGAAGATCATGCTGTACTGGGAATTTGGAGAGGTGGTAAATTCTGTTTTTCTGTTACTTCTGTTACAGGTCTCATGGAAATCACTCTATGCACCTCAAGTGATTGTTAAAGTCACTGTTATTCTACAATTTACATTAGAATTCTGGAAAATAATTAAAAATTAACCAAATAATAGAATCCAGTATCCCCACACATCTCTTCTTTTTTAAATGAGATGACAATTGATTACATGTATTTATCCATTGTGATGTTATGTTGTCAGATCACATGCATAATTTGCTTATGATAGGGCGCCACTTAAACATGTTTTATAAGATCTAATTGATTGAAAATAGTCTCCTCATACTCCCATACCACTAATAATTTAGTATAAATGACATGCAAAAGGAGAAATGGTGATTATGCTCTGAAGCTCAGGTACAGATTCATCTGCAGGGCACTGATTCACTTGCTATAGTAGGATGTATCTTGTTTCTTTTAACTTTATTATATTTAGCAAAAAGAACCCCAACATGCTTAAAAGATTGTAAATATAAATTACCAGCTTACTAAGTGTCAACTTTCTTTCAAACAGAGGAGATCAACATTAAAACTCTCCTTGTTCTGGTCACCAAAGAGGTTATTTATTAAAAGATTTTTGTGTATGGCCTTTATTTTTCCCCAGAGTTCTGATATTTTAAATTTTATTTGGCTTCCACCCAAAAATGAAAAATCAAGCAAAGTCTTAGGATTAAAAAGAACACATACTGTATGAATTATCATTTACAATACTGCAGAGTGTGAACTTACAGAAAATAATATAATTAGGTGGAACTGAGCAGCTGATGCACATCTACCTACTCCTCCTTGCTTAAATAAATTAGGACGTCTACTGAAAATATCATGTTAATTAATGTTACAGTAATGTCATAATCATTTGCAAACAGGAGTTCAAAAGGACAGTGCAATGATCTCCTAAAATGGATTTTGGAAAGTTATGAATGGAAGTATTACAAATATGCATCGGCAAACAGCCAGCTATATAAGGATAGTATGTATTATATCCTACAGAATAGTGATTTAACTGCCAAAACACACAGAACAGCTGTGAGATCAAAAGCCTAAGGAGGAATGCAAGCTTGATATGAAATCAGCAGATATGAGCATTTCTCCCCCACAAAATGAGCTTTGAACTACTGAAGTCAAACATGAGAAGCAGCTTCCCTATAGTTCTTGTACTGAAAAAAATGATTTCATAATGATACTGTGAACACCTGTACAAAGATGCTCAATAATACTCTGGCTCGAACCGCTGTGAGCAAGATCAAGGAGATATTGCAACAGTGTACTTGCCTTGATCTTGCAGTGTATCATTTCTGCCTCCTTTCTTCCCCACTCCCAAAGGCTTCCTTCTTGGCAAAAATATGTGTATAATATCAGGTTCTTGGTGAGAATTCTGAGGTTTGTGGCCATAGGCCTCATCTGGCAAGAATAGTTTTTGGAGAGTCAAGATCTCTGGATGCTAACCTTTTTCCCATGCCCAAAGGTATGGGCTTCATGACAAGGAGGAAAGCAGGTGGTAAAGGATACTGTGTTTTATTTTTATTATTATCAATTTAATTTCTGAAGCCACCCAGCTCAACAAGTGACTTTGGGCAATGTAGATTAAACCAATGTCCCGGGCAAGTTTTTCTCTAATAATAAGTTGAAAACAAACAATCATTTTATTTCTTTTTATCCTACAACTATATTTAAATATATATTGTATATATATTTATATATATATACATAAATATATGTATAGTTGAGGCCTGACTCTCATAAAAAATTTACTCCAATCATCTGATGAAGTGGTTTGATCCATCTAGTATAATGACATAATAAAACTGATTCTTCTCAAAAGTATCATAACTTTCTTACATGGTTATGCGGTGGCGCAATGGTTAGAATGCAGTACTGCAGGCTACTTCTGCTGACTGCCGGCTGACTGTGATTTGGCAGGTTGAATCTCACCAGGTTCATCTTTCCATCCTTCCGAGGTTAGTAAAATGAAGTTATTGGGGGCAATATGCTGTCTCTGTAAACCACTTAGAGAGGGCTGTATAGCACTGTGAAGCGGTATATAAGTCTAAGTGCTATTGCTATTAAGGGACTTCTGGAAGCAAATCAAGAATGAGGCCAGTCTTTCAAATCTTATAAATACTCGCTTATTTAGAACTCTTTAACTTTTTATAATTTTGTGAACATTTTTAGTTTAACCTGTTTTGTACATCACATTTCAAGCCTCTCTCTTCTATTTGTCACGGGCCCAAATGCATATTTCCTCCTTACTACATTTATCTTTTCCAGCTCTGGTCCAGCAATTACATTTTCCTGAAAAGGATTTTCCACATATCTTGTCCCAAAAGGTAGATTGCTCACCCAAGGAACTATTTTAGACATTAGATCAAAATGAATATTCTTTGCAGCGTCCTCAGAAATCAAGCCAGAAAGACACATAAATGGGTGGTGCAATATGAATAGGTCGTTTAAAGTTGCCATTGAAACTGCCATTGAAAACTCAATATTTTCTCATGCTAGTATATTCAACTGTGTAAATGTCTATGGAAATTCTCAGGTCATGGTTGTCCCAAAGGTGCTTTTTTTCAAGAGGCAACTGGAGTTTCTGGTTTTTCTTTGAAGATGTTTCACTTCTCATCCAAGAAGTTTCTTGGATGAGCTGAAAAAGCTTCTTGGATGAGAAGCAAAACATCTTCAAATAAAAACCAGAAAGTCCACTTGCTTTTTTTGGGGAAAAAAAACATCTTTGGGGCATTCAGCTGTGTAGTTTAGGTTTATTCTACTGTGTGGCACACCGGGAGGGAGTACTCTTTTGTATAGAAATAGGAGGAGAAAGCTTGTAGTATAAAGCGATATTAACTATTGCAGTGGCAAACCGTGAGCACTACAGCTGGGCCTTCACCTCAGCCCTCACTCTGAAACGCAGAGCTGGGGAAGTTTTCTCTGTATGAGGCAAACTTCTTGGGGTCAAGAAGGGCAAGGAACATCAGTTTTTCATGATCCTTGAACCGTTTCCTCAGCTGAGTGAGAATGTTGTCCAGGATTTCACTGTGCAGCTGCTGGTAGGGCTTCACGAAGGCCTATGATCTTTTGTTTTTGTCCCGTCCACTTAAAATCAAACCGTGATTGGTCAGTTTTACCATCACTCTCCAAACCAAAACACATAGCTTGGCCTTCCCCTGGATTCATGAAGTCCTAACCAATTAATGAGCCAGCTAACCGGGCTTTGATAGAGACGGACGATTCTGACTGGATAATATGTTTCAGGACAGTAACCCTTTCATTGCTGATGTGAACTTGACAGTAAACTTAACTTTAGAACATAGATTAGAGAAAATGTATTAAATGTATTGTATTAAATTAAATTCGATAGATTATATATAATAATTTAATACTTATATTTTTTGGTCCAGATTTTTTTAAGGCCTTCTCTGAAGGCGTAGAAGGCCCTGAAGGTTCCCCTCTGAACCTTGCCTTTAAATAATTTAATTTCTTAGTTTAGGGTAGATAATTTTTTTTAAAAAAATTGAAGAGCTGGCAAAACTAGTTCTAGCAAACATGTACTGCAATTTTTGTTGCAGAAAATTAGGAAGATTGCATTGAAATGCATGTAGTCTGCTCAAACTAATTCAAATTAAACCTGTACTCTTAACTAAATTGCATCATTGCGGAAGTTGATGGGAAAGATAATACATTAAAAGACTGAGAAATGTACTTCAATGAAACAGGAATTGTAATGGGCCAGGATCCAGCCTTTGGAGTGAGCAATCTGGGCTCACTGAAACTTTGGTTTAACTCTTTTTTTTTTCTTTTTTACCAGTCAGTCACTATAGCAATAGGAAAATATTATGATATGTAGAAATTATGGGGTTATGACTCAGAACAAGAAGAAAAAGTATTCATAGTTTCCACTGGGCAAATTGTTTAGCCCTGAAACATGTACAGTTACGTTGTCTCCCCCTGATTCTCAAAGGCTCTTCGTGGCCTTAGAAAGGATTTTATAAAATTTTAGGTGTTAAGATGTCACCAAACCCTTCACTGTTTTTGCTGCAAATGAGGAACAGCTCAACTCTCCCAAAAGAACGTTAGTCTTAGAATTAAATCATTTATTCTTTCTTTCAGCTAGGGTAAAAGTAAACAGGCAAAAGAATCCTGTAAAAGTATAAAGCTGCTTGTACTGTAATTAACTATTTTAAAAAGTTAATTACATTTTTTTAAGTCTTAAAGATATATAGAGTGTGTGTGTATGTGTTCAAAATATAAAGCAAAAATATAAAGATCATTTTTGTTAATTGCATGGATTTCTGGAACTCATAAATTCTACCTCCTGTTCATTGCTTTAGCAGATCCTCCACCAGATGGAACTATGGACTAGTGGGCACTGGGAATCGGTTCAGTGGAGAAAGGTATTTCCATGGACCAGAGGTAGTGTGGTTTTGCATGCTGCCTGCATCCCATGGATGGGGCTTCACTTATTTGCAGTGCCTGCTCGCAGGCATGTCCTGGACTGCTGCCAGTCCATGGACTTGGGATTGGGGACCCTTGGTCTACATTACATCTGAGTTGTCTTCCAACTCAATGATTCTATGGTTTATTGTAAAAATATTGCAACTGCATCATCTTCGAAGATTCAGCATCCAGAATCCAACTGACTTTGTGCTTGTTGCACTCAGATAAAATTAATGCATAGTACATTAAACAGTTTAAAATACAAATAAGGATAGGAAAAACCAGGGTACAATCTAGCTTTGAAATGGGCAGGATTTCAAACCATATTCTTTCTCATGAACTGAACAAACCCTTCTTTAGAATCATGGTGTGTTTCAGCTCTAACACCTACAAATGCAGAAAAACAGAATCTTAAATGCAATATCATTCAATTTGAAAGATGTAGTTTCGATTGTTTGTATATTCTAATCCTGCAAATCTAAAACGGGATGTCAGAGTTTCCTCCAAAAAAAAAATTTGCAGAGATCCACTTCAAATACTTTTCATTGACCCAGTCACTCTCTAGCTTTCAGCCACAATGTTTTATTTTATTTATTTATTTATTTGTTTGTTTATTTACTATTTATTGATTTGATTTGTCAATTTCTTACAAGATAATAGGTAAAGAATAAACATGAGTATGAATACAGGAAATAGGTTTGAATAAATGGGGACAATAGGACAGGGACAGTAGACATGATTATGCACTTATGCACGCCCCTTACAGACCTCTTGGGAATGGGGTGAGATCAATAGTATATACAGTTAAAAGAATGGGGGTTTGAGGATGTAACAACAGAGTCAGGTAGTGCATTCCAGGCATTGACCACTCTGTTGCTGAAGTCGTACTTTCTGCAATCGAATTTGGACCGGTTTACATTGAGTTTGTATCTGTTGTGTGCTCTTGTATTGTTACAGTTGAAGCTGAAGTAATCATTGACTGGTAGGCCATTGTAGCAGATAATTTTGTGTACTATGCCGTCTAATCATAGACAGTGTAGTTCTAGGATGTCCAAGCCCCAAATTTCAAACCAGATGGCAAAGGGAATTCTGTTGCGAGCAGAGTGTAGTTCTCTTCTCGTGAAATACTTCTGGACTCACTCAATTGTATGAATGTCCGATATACAGTGCGGATTCCAGACAGATGAACTGTATTCGAGTACTGGTCTAGCAAAGGTTTTGTACACCCTAGTTAGCAATTCAATATTACCGGAGAAGAAGCTTCATAAGATTAGTTTTACAACTCTTAATTACTTTCTGGCAATTGTACTTCTGCATAATATATTTCAAATCCTTGCTCTCATACTAATGTTCTTTTTTTCCACTCCTTTCTTTCTATAAAATGGTTTTTCTGGAACCATTATGAAAAGTCACATATACTCTGCTTAAAGTGCTGTCTAGAATTATATCATTAGAGAAATACGTGTTGAATAATTACAACTTATCACCACCACCATAAGGAAGTACAGTAATGGTGCCATGGTAGTAAATTGGGAATAGACTGTTTGGATGCACCTTTAAGTTGAAGAGTTCTTAAGGTTCTTCCCTGTAAGAATGTGATATCTAGTCCACCACCCTGTTATCTCAGTGGTTGTCAGTTTTTTGAAATGGCCAGTTCAAGAAAGTGATGCCACAAGTTTGACTGGAACTGCCTGGTTATATTTTTTTTTTTCCTCCTCTCCTTCTTACAGTATATCTAGTGAGTTAGGTGAAGTTAGTCTGAATTTCCTCCTTAAATTATTTTTGTTTCCTGGTCTTGAAGCACATTTTATCTGCATTGTTATAACTATTTCTTGTGAAGTTTCACCAAAGTCATATCTGTGGGATGGTAGCAATATTGAATTGCCATTTACACTTTCTAGGAAACAGCCAATATTCTCTCATGAAGATCTCCAACCCAAATAATAACTAGATCCAATTCGGCTTAGCTTTTCTGAGATCAATTAAGGTCCATACAGTGCTGCCACCTGCCATGATATTAAGAAGTAGAATATAAGTAGAATAATAAAGATGTTCAATTTGGACACATGTTCAAATCCCTCTTTGGCCCAGAGTTCACCGGGTGAGTTTGAGCATTGAGGGGGATTGAGCTAGTTCCCTACTTTTTCTAAACTCATTTCATATGTTTTATTCTATTTGAATGATGATTGATTGATTGACTTAGGCCATCCCACTCCATCACAACTCTAGTAGTATACAATAAGATCATTGCTACAAATATTTTACTGGGGATAAAATATATGGAAATATACATTTGCTCTCAAGAGAAAATAGAATATCAGTGCATTAATTAAAAAATCATGTCTAATAAGCATTGAAAGCCTTTATCTACCAGAAACATTGTTTGTACCCCTTCAATTCTCTTCTTCAGTCAAAATTTTGGAAAGATTCCAAAACTCTGCAAGATTCATAGCCTGTAGCAAAACTCTTTGTTCTCTAGCTTATTTGTTCATCGGCCTTCCAAATTTCTTTTGTGCTACACACAAAATCTTTTCTCCAAAAGTCACTGAGGCCTACAGACATGGGGCCTGATGACAGAAAATTATAAAGGCATCTTTTTACTTCAGAAGCTCCAACTGTCAGGCCTGTTGCCCAGCAACATGAAATTCTAGTACAAAAAGTACAGCTTCATTAATCTTTTACAATATTTTTCCTCACTAATTAGTAAATAATTAATGCTGATTTGGGGACTTAGATGCAACATGTCCATTGGAATTTTGACAGGAAGCAAAGTATTTCCAACAAATTCACCCATTCAGCCCTTTTGTTACATATCTGAGTCATAGTGACACAGAATATGCCTTACAAAAGCTTAGACTATAAATTAATACTAAAACCAAATAAGAGATATTTTGAGCTTATTTCAGGAAGATAAAGTACAATCTTAAAGACTAATATGGTTTTGTGGAACATGGGCATCCTATAATATGTTCCTTAAGCCCATGTCACACTGTCCAACGGATGCAAAAAGGACACAACGGACGAGCAAAATGTTCCATCCCTTGTTATGCGCTCTCAAAAGGGGCAAAAATTTGCATAAGCAGAGCAGATAACACGGAAAGGAACAGACGTGGGGAGGACACAGAGCGGATGTATAGAGGATGCAGAGCGGATGTATAGAGGATGCGTAGAGGATGCAGAGCGGATGCGTAGAGGATGCAGAGAGGATGCAGAGCGGATGCATAGAGGATGCAGAGTGGATGCAGAGCGGATGCAGAGCAGATGCAAAGTGGATGAGCTGCATCCGCTTTCATCCTTTCTCCATCCATGCTACTAATGCTGCGCGTCCGTTCTGCTTCCTCCCTGCATCCGTTTACCACTGGAACAGATTTTAGTTGTGCGGATGCACAGTGGATGCCTAGCGGATATAGCAGATGCGTAATGGATGCAGAACGGATGTCCCCCGTATGCCTAGAGGATGCAGAACGGATGCATAGGATACATTTTCAGCGCAAAAGTTTTAGGCAGCCCAAAACTTTCTGAGCGGATGAAACATCAATAAACGGATGCTGGACGGATAGAGAGGAAGTAAAACGGAGGCAGTGATTACATCGCGTTAACCAACGGATGGCAAGCTTTTTTGTCCCATTTTACATCCTCTTTGCATCCGTTGGTGCAGTGTGACATGGGCTTTAGTCTTTAAAACTCCATAGGGATATAATTTTGCTGTAACAAATTCAGCACTCCCAAAAATGAATGAAAGCAACTCTATCATCTATTTCTCTCTCTTGCCCCAAAATGCATCTATTGTTGTTATTTTTAAAGTAAGTTATTTTTAAAATATTCCTGACACTTCATAGTGGTTTTCCATTTGTCACAACGAGAATAAATAATTATAATTTTAACAACTTATCATCTTCTCTTAAAATACAATGATCAGTTCATTCCATATCTCATCTCTTATTTATAAGTGGATCCTTAAAATCTCATCATTCTGTCATGATAAGAAGTCCACTAAGAAATATTACAAATAATAGCATCTGTTTTAACCTTGATCAAATAGCTTACTTTTTATTCTCTTTAATAATCTTCAATTCCTTCAAATAATGTCCCAGATTTTGAAAACCTCTTCATTCAGTCCTACAAAATTCCATTGTTACCAGAAATAACAATAAATCTCTTATTTATGATCAAATAAACCCACTGTATATTCCTTCCTTTTATTTTTTGAATCTTCAATTCCTTCAAATAATGTCCCAGATTTTGAAAACCTCTTCATTCAGTCCTACAAAATTCCATTGTTACTAGAAATAACAATAAATCTCTTATTTATGATCAAATAAACCCACTGTATATTCCTTCCTTTTATTTTTTTTAACAATTTTAATCCTTCAAATAATGTCCTAGAACTTGCTTTCATTTTTTTATTGCTTCTGACAAAACCCATCAGAAATGTAATTTAATTCTTTTGTAAACTGAATATCAGAAAGTTGTTGAAGTCATTCTTTTAGTTTACCATTTGCATATGTCTTTTAATTATTAAAACATCAACCAGCTTCACTTGTATATCCAGTGTAACATTTTCTTAAAGCCTGTAATTTTTAAATCTACTTTTGGATCAGTCTCAATCTTACTTGGTAAAACTTGTTCTTCTTTAGCATCCAAATACAGTTTTTGATTTTTAAAATATTTGTTCTTTCTTTATTCTTATTTTTTCTATTTTTCTTTTTTTTCTCTGCACTATTTTTTCATTTTTGTAGTTTGTATTAGTATTAATTTGTATTACTGTAGTGTTTAATAAAATTTATACATTAAAAATATTTTAGTGCAAAAAATTAGCAAATTTTCTTATAAAAAATCTCCCCAAATATGAATTGCTAGTATCTCAGCTGGGTGGCCTAGGATAGTCACTTTCTCTCAGCCATAAGAAGTAATCAGTGACAAATTACTCCTGAAAACCTTGTGAAGGAAATGCCATGGATTTCTCTAGGTAGTCTCTGAGAATTGGACATGATTGAATTGGGGGGTGGGGGAAATGATCTTAAAATGATCCCTCCATAGTCTGTTTAAATATATCAAAATCAACAGGTCTAGTCAGTTCTGCTTAAACTACAGATCCTCACTACATTTAGAGGGACTACAATTTAATCAGAATTACAGTCCCAAAACAGGTAACAATCCCAAAACATCTTCAATCAAAAACTTACATACAGTATTTCAGAGATTACACAAAGTCTTCAGTGGTTTGAAAACAAGCTTTGTGCCTGAACCAAAAAAAAAAAAAAATTGATTTAAATTTAAGTCAAACCTTCAAAAATGATTAAATAGCTAGAATGATCATCCCTGTGTATTTACCAATTTTCCAATTGCATTGTCTATGATAAACAGCAATGAACAAATTAAAAAGACACAGAAAATCAAACTAATTTTGATGGAAATAAGTGTTTTGAAAGTGAGTGAAGATAGTTCAACAAGCAACCTTCAACCATGTAAATAGAATAAAAATAATGACAAGTTCATTAAGGAAGGACACTTTTTTTTTGATATTTGTTTAAGAATATTGTCAGACTAGAGTTGAAACAAATACTGCAAAATGTTCATATCCAGAAAAAATGGGGAAAAGAAAGTCATACCTTCCATGAGAATGTAAAAAGTTGTGAAGCGGCAACTCTAAATGTTTTGTTTGGAGAAATATTAAAAAATGGTCGTGATTTGCTTGTAGAGCTGCTGTGCAATTTACTCAAATGTGTGAAAATTACACCTATGTCTGACAATTAGAAGAAAATCATTAATTGTTCCTCTATTCAGAAGGAAAGGTAGTAAGAATGAATGCAAAAATAACAGCAGATTAGTTTGTTAAGTTTTGGGGAATGTATTCAGTAGAATTCTGATTAAGAATGAGAGACCTTTGGGGAAGTGTACTGCAGTTTTATGGTGGTTATAGAGCAGATTTTTGTTTTTGACAAATATACAAATACGGAAAGGAAAAGGTATTGTATGTTGCTGATTTGGAGAAAACTTACAATATGATATATATATTTGAATATCAGTTGCTGAATCTGATAAAAATGACATATGTCAGAATAAATATGCATACAAATATATAGACTGTTCTACCTGAAGCATTTCAATTTTACATTAAAAGGGAATAAGAGAGGGATATGTGATGACCTATTGATTGTTTACTGTATCTATGAATGATTATTTAATTAATGTTAGTTAACAAGGCTAGAGATATGTTGATTGAAAACATTTAGTTCTGTTTATAGACTATAACATGCAGACTGAGAACCTGAATGATTTCCAGCAAATTTAGATAGAGCATAAATGAAGGCTTTAGTTGGGTTGTGTGCAACAGTGATGTCATGTGTTTGTAATTTAGATGCCATGTGGTGATGCCATATGTTTATAATTATTCAGATGAGTACAAACACACTGAAGCAACCCAAAACACCAGAAAAAGAAAACAAACTGCCTATACCACATCTTCCAACAAAATGGATACCCATGCAACTTTGTAAAAAAGAACTGACTTCTCAACTAAGCACAGTCAACAGAAGTTACAAAATAGATAACACTGACAACAAAAGTATCTCAGAAACAACATATTGTAAGCATACAGCATCACCATAGCGCACAAGCCAATTAAAACCCGCCAACGCATTTCCTGTAAACCAAAAGACCCAGTAGCTCAAGAAGAAAAACAGAAGGTTTTTTTTTTTAATCACTTTTAAAAGTATGTTTATCTATCTTTCTTTTGTGGAATTGCTCAAGGCAGCTTGCAGTACATCCAAAGCAATGTCTAGTCCAGCAGTAACATCTGCATCAAGATTGTTGATATTTATTTATTGTGGATAGATACCATCAATTCAGATTTACAATAATTTATTGTGCAATAATCCTTAAATTTAAATCACATTTAAAAACAAACAAAAAACAAAAAGCCAGCAGCAATATAATCAGTTAACCCAAAAAATCAACGCTAGCCATCATGCCAGACAATACTATTATCCAGCTGCTCTTGTTATGACTTGAAAGACTTGCACTTACAGAATAGCACTGGAGCCAACGCAGACTCCAAAGGGAAGTTGTTATACAGGAAGAGGGCTACAGAAAAAAAGCTCTTCTCTTGGATGCCCAATTTTCTCCTCTTTTGCATAAGGAAACAGAATATAGCCCCAACCAGGACAACGACAAAGGACAAGACCATTCTACCTAGAAAAAATTATTCTGAAACTACTCAGGAGCCATGCATTCATCTGATCAAGTAAAAAGTGTTACTATTTGAAGAACTAATGTTAAACCAAATTTATATATATAAATTTTGGTTTTTATATTAGAAACTCAATATCGAGAAAATCTATTCTCTGATCTTATATCATCTTCCCCAATCTGGAGTTCCCCAGATACATTTGTAAATTCAAATCACAAAATTCTTGCCAAACTCATGTAAAATGTATCAGGCTAGAAAAAATGTCTCCCCCCCCCACTCCCCCCCCCTCTCTCTCCCTCCCCCCTGTGTGTGTGTCATAGAGAGAAGGAAGGATGGAGGGAGGGAGATGTCTACATGTTCCTATTAGTTCAGGCTCTTTTTCCTTTCTATTCCTTCAAAATAAATCTTGACATTTATTGAAACTGCTATTTTTAAAGAGAGGATTCATTTAACAATTTTTTTTCATTGCAATCTGATCTGAATCATATTTCCACAAATGGTCCCAAACTTTTTGAAGATATGGTTAATCCTTAGAAATGCAAAGAAGACTCGCATTTTTTAAATATCTCTACCTATTGGTCCATGGATCCATTTATTCTAGGTGAGAGGTGGGGATTGATGGCCCTTTTATGAATTGTGGACTTCAATTCCCAGAATTCATGAGTCAGCACAGTCATAAAGGGGCCTTCCTTCCCCATCTCTGAACTAGGACATCTGCAGATAATAAGCTGGAGAGATTTTATTTTATTTATTACATTTCTGGGACTGCCAAACTCCAGAATAAATTTAGGAAACTTTCAAATTAAGTTGAAAGAAACATCCCAGAATCAAAAAAATCAAAACCTTTTTTATAACTCTAACAAGAATGCTAATATTCTTTATTTTTTCTTTTTCTTTTAAAGAAGATTTTGGTACAGCCCAGGAGTTCATCCTTTTCCTTTGAATTCCTTTAATCTCCCAGAATAAACAAAAAATGGTTCAACATTGTTATTTTCAATAATTGCATGGCAACTGGCACCTATTACATAGGTACTCTTCCCAGTGTGGTATCATGCATGATACAGTAACCACAAGGGTACCAATTAATATGAAAGCACTCAAGCTCACATGCCGTTTTAACCAAGAGAGTGGCTGCATTCAAGCAACTTGTCTGGTGTCATCCTTCATAGAGATTACTTCCTGTAGAAACAGCACAGTAATTAATATGCAAACAGCCAAAGTATCATATCTGAAAAATTTGGCTTGGGGGTAAAAGAAGAAGCCAATGCTTTTAAAATAAGCGTGTCTGGCACCAAAGGAGGCATTGGGTGCATTTAGACAACCTTAAAGCTGATTTTGCATACTTGCTGCCCTCCTGCATTTCACATTTGCTATTGGTTGGCCTGTTTCTTAAAATATTTGAAAGTTTCATGAATAATGGATAAGGAGAGGGATTTATGAATATTCATAATAATCACTGTTTTGTAAGGCAGTAAGTAGACAAGTGTTGAAAGCAAACATTTAGAATTCTAAGTCTTAAAATAATTGTTAAATCATCATAGGGAAAGTAGATTTCTCTTACACTTAAACATTCTCACGCATGCAGATGACCATTCAAAATATCTATAATAGTTTCTAAAAAACCTGCTTACAACAACTATGATAGTTATTAAAATGATTCTTAGCCACATATTTGGGATGTGTGAAAAAGAACTACTGAACACATTCTGGGAGTCATTTTATGGAAATATCATTTTACTTTTTAATACATAGTTATAAATTCAAATCCATTTCAACCTCTCTTTTTCTCTGTGTTTTCGATAAATACGTAAGAAAGTTCTTAATTTATTTTTTATATGTCTCTCAGAATCAATGGTAATTAAAGCATCCCAGTAGATGTTGCAGAAGGAATTCAAATATCATTATCATAGTTGTCTCCAGTTATGCTTCCCTGGTAATGTCTCATAAAACAAAATCTAAAAAGACCACGTTTCACAGTGAAGTTGCATCATTGGATCTTACTATATAATAGATTAATTCTATAAGATAAGTAGATTAATTCTATAAGATAATTGGGGTCTGTGAGAAAATGGTCAAATTCAGATTCAAATGTTAGCCATAACCAGAGATGGTATTCAGCAGGTTCTGACCAGTTCTGGAGAACCAGTAGCGGAAATTTTGAGTAGTTCAGAGAACCGGCAAATGCCACCTCTGACTGGTGATTTTACAGTATCCTTCCCCTGCCAAACCCACCAAGCCACACTCAAAGAACCGGTAGTTAAAAAAAAAATTGAATCCCAACACTGGCATAACATAACATTGAGCTTACACAGTATGCAAATTAATATTTGTTTACTGTTGGCTGAATACAAATGAAGCAAAAAACAAACAACACAGTATTTTCTTACTACTTTCTTACTACTACCACTCAGTGCTGTTTTTGAATTCAGTAAACTAAGTGATTCAGGCTCTAATTTTGTACTTACTTACTTACCCTGGGCCTCACTGTAGTTAATTGTGACTTATTTCAAAATATATTTATTCATTTATTTGTTCAACTTCTATTGCTGTTCATATCAATCAATGACTCTGGGCTGCTTACAATGATATTAGGCAGTTTACAAAAATATACAGATATATATTTGGACATTGTATCAATTAACCATAATTTTTCTACATATGCTTTGAAGATCCAACCATCATGTGTATTTAGTTTTTAGGAAGTGGTCATTGCTTTTCAAATAGACTTTACCTCTCTTAACCCATACCCACAAACATATTCATTCAAAACCACTAGTGATTCATTAGCTTGGAAAGATGTCTAAAGTGAGGTGTTTTTTTACTTGATTATGAAAATTATTCAGAAAATAGTCTTTAATGCAAAAATCCATGATTTTGGAAAATTGCTGTTTGTCAGAACACCCACTTGTTAAATTTCTACAACATGTATAACTGGATTATGGGCTGTGGGATGGTAACTCTAAAATAAAATGAATCCACTGAATCAAGTAAACAGAAGTGTTTAAATTTCACCAACCTTCTCATATCTGTCACCATTCTGATTTTCACTTCACAACTACATGAAGGGTAAAAAATAGTAGTTGTAGGAGGATATAATTCCCCTAAATTTATTCATGCTGATGCCAACTCCAGTTGGCCCAACATGGATTTTTCTTTCTTTTTTCACTCCAAAAAACCCACAGGGGTCACTTTGAAATATTTTTGTGGTCTAACTATTTCTGGTTTGGATTATGAACTCAAAATATGTATATTTGCTAACAAAAGTGTTTTATAAAACCTTGGAGGACAGATTTGAATCAGCAATATGAAGAACACTTTCTCCTCAAAATATTGCAAAATTCTTTGAAGCTAAGCATATTCAAGTAGAGAGATGAGATGGGTTCCACAATCAGGCTACATCACCAAAGTTCATTAGCTACATTTCCAATTTTTTTGTATTCCTTGAACAAATTTGATGAGGAAATGCTAAATTCAAATGATTGTTCTTAGACTCCCCTTCAGATTTTTACAATGAATATTCATGGGTTGAAAGAAATTGCACTTAGACTCATATACCAGTTCATAGTGCTTTTATAGCACTTTCTAAGCAGTTGACAGAGTAAGCACATTGCCCCCGACAATCTGGGTCCTCATTTTACTGACCTTGGAAGGATGGGAGGTTGAGCTGGTCAGGATCGAATTCCTGGTTGTGAGCTGAGTTAGGCTGCAATACTGCATCCTAACCATTGCACCACAACCGCTCCTTGGAATGACATTTCATGGGTTCGGAGCATCATTAAGGAACATTAAAAATCCCAAAATCAGTCATATAATTGGCTGTAATGACCATATGGGAATTCAAATGAGGAATATGAAAATCTTGCAAAACTTGGTATTCTTCTAATGTGACATTTGATCAGATTTCAAATGTATTATGTATTATTTCAAACATATGAGAAGTCATATGACATCTTGATGGTAAAGTTAGCAAAAATTTTGCAAGTGTCCACTGCCTGAAAACATAGCTGATTCTAGAAGTACTATCTTACAGGATTCAGCAAAGCTGAATTAGAGCACTTCATCTATTCTAAGCCTTTGGAAAAATATTTAATATTTATTTATTAATCTAGTTAATCAAAATGTCCTCACTCCTTGGAAAGGTCTAGTATGATCTATATTTCAGGAACAGGATACTCAGAAAAGTGTGCACACTCCCTCTCTTAAATCTCTCTTGTATATAGTTGGCCTTTACCACTGTACTGCGAGTTTACTGGAAAAGACAGTGAAGCCTCTTAAATTGCATAGATTAGTCACAGCATGAGCCTAGACTTCCATAAGCCTTAATGGTCTTTCAGGAAGGCTATAAATTAGATTTATATAACTTACGGCTGAAACCCATTTGTACTCATGTACATGTAGGCACTGACAGAGAAGAAAGTTGCTTTCCCTGTATTAATAAACCAAACAGAAATAAGATACAACTAAAAGGCTGTAATAAATGATTTGTTTTTCTCATTAGAGCTTGAAAGTACAGCTGTTTAAAAGCTACAAGAATCTGAAACAAAACTTTTTTATGAAACAAGATTAAGAAGTTATTATTATGTCAGTTTGGCAGTTTACACCTGCCCAGATTTTCTAATTATCCTGAAGGGACAGAAAAGTTGTTACTTGCCTCCAGTTTAAGATATAAAGGGCTCTGTCCTCTTTAAATAATAATGCTTAAGAGAAATAGCTTGATGAGTGCACAAAATAACCAAGATTAAATAATGTTATTAAATACCTGCCAGACCCCCTTCCCTTCCCTTCCTTTCCTGAGCCAGTTCTTCTGATGTAATGTTTTGCAGTCAGACTTTGGAATCATTCCCTTGGATGCATGCATCTAAAATCGTTTTGAAGAATGTTTTCATGAGTACAGCTGCAACTGAATTTCTAAATAGTTCATTTCAGCCATGAATCAGTATTGACTAAATTGCACAGGTAATCCATTTTGATTATATATATGTTTGTAAGCATTTTCATGGAAGGGAGAAAAGAAATGGAATATATATCTGGAAATGACCTTCTTTTTACCCATCATGGAAATAACAAATGAAAATGATTTTCAATACAATGTCCTCAAGCCACAAGGTCATCATCTAAGCACCGTTAAAAATATTCAGCAGAGCATGAGTTAAAGAATAATGACATAACAACACATCCATAGCAAAACTAAAAGGACAAAGGGAAAAAATGGTGAGACCTGCACAGCATTCAGAAGGTCCAATATTCAGAAGGTCCATTTGAATAGGTTCTTCAGGAATCGATTTCATATTTGTCCCTAATGCTTCAAAAACTGGAGGTGCGGGATGCCCAGCATTCAAAGAATTTTGCGCGAGAGACATCTGGTTTTCTTTTCTTCTTTAGATTTATGTAATGGTTGCAGTGACAACTGGCTGAAAATAGACACATCCAAATTAACTGAGCCCCCTTTAAGCCAAAGCATTATTGTGATGTCATAAGAAGCTACTTAGGATGCCAAGGTCAGTGGAACAGGACAGCACTAGTACACATGCTGGACCTGCAGTGAGCCAGTTTGAAGGCAGAGGAACTCTTTTGGGTTTTTTTTTTTTTTTGCCAGTCCTGCTTTCATTATATCTTTTTTAAAAGCCATGACACTAACTGGAAAGATGCATTGCTTTATCAATATAAACACAAGCATATGTCTACTTCATTGTCAGGACTGCCAATGTTTCACCTAAAAAAACTGTAACATCTTTGTCCTGTTAAAATTCCTTGGTTATTATGTTCTATACTGTTGGAGGGGAGTGTTTTTTGTTTCGCTATATTTTATTTTATAGAAACCTGTCCAACATTATTGTGAAAGCTAAGATGATGGATTGGTTTTTAGAGTGTCTCTTTTTTCCCCACTTTCTTGAGAGGTTGCACAAAGAGGCCTTTTTACCACAGCTAATGAGTAATATGAAGATAGACAGAGCTCAGAGAATTATATTGAATGAAATTTCGGACATAATCAACCTTCCAGTAGCTTTCTGCCAGACTTTCCAAGCTCTTATTACTGAGCTCTTCACTGTAATCTAATTGTACATATATTAGTAATAGTTTCATGAAACAGGGATGGTATGCAAAATATTACAAACAACTTTATCTGGTCACATTTTGTTCTTTTTATAATTAAAAACAATCTCCAAAACAACAATACACTTTTTATTTTTATAAAATTAAAACCAGTTAAACAAACTCATATTGATAATTAATTACAAACCTCTAAAAAAGATGCTGAAACTATGAAATACATAAATACCCTATAACATAGAACCACAATACCAAAACAAGCTAGACAGCCACTGGGCTAAAACAAAGTACTATCCTTTGGACATAACCCTACAGGAAGTTGAACAGCTGTAATTCCCATCACAAAGAGCTAGTTAAGAAGGATATGATGGAAAATTGTATCAAAATCACCAAGAGATCCAGGAAGTTGCACTCCCACATCTATTACACTGTTAAGGACATCAGGGTTTCCAAGGCTGATTTAGCTCCTGGACCAGGCCTGAATCAAAACTTGAATGAATCAGATAATATGTTTCTTTCAAGAATGACTGCAGCTGCATAGCCTCTACATAGTCACTAGAAAGCAAAATTGATAGTTAGGAGGTTCTGACAGAAGAGAATATTTGTAGTTCATGGTTGAACTGTAGGGTCCTTGGTGATCTCTGAATGCGATAGTTTTCTTGCAGATGTTTGCTAGCCCTAATGATATTGCCTAGTTTGCTAATGAAACATCTTCAAGAAAACCACCAACTTCAGAGAGCAGCTGAACTAAGCACCAACTAAGGTTCCCACAGGTAGGAGGTATTAGAAGCCATAGGTCCTACATTGGGTTTCTTGAAATCAGTTGTGATGAATAAGAGTCAAAAGACAATTATAAAGATTTTCAGGCCTTACAAAGACATCCTATGTTACACTACTGTAATTAGTTATTGAAATTGTATTTTTAGAGTGTCAGAATAACGAATAAGATATTAGTCAATATGAGAAACTATCAGTAATACAAAGAGAGGGAAATGCCATACTAATAGGATCAATGAGCTGCAAGTTAATGGTTGAACTGTAATTTTGGAAGAGCTTTTGAAAGATTTCAGATCTACTTCACTGGAACTTTTTTAAATGCCATGCTGGATTCTGAAATTAATATGATTATCTTTTAAGAAGTTATAAGAATAAGTAGATAATCCATGACAGTCAGACTTTCAAATACATTTCTTTACCTAAACAGAGAAACTGAAATACCACAGATGAAAAAGCACTGGGGAGAAATTTCCCATCCACTGAGTTTTTTCCTGTGGGAAGTTGGCAGGGAGCACTGGAAATGTTCCTTCCTTCTTTCCCTTAATCCTTTCCTTCCATTTTCTGGCTCTTATTCCTCTTCCCTTCTTTCCCTTCTTCCCTGTTTCAATTGGCAATTAATGCTTAAGTTCATCATTTTTCCATTTATCCCAAGGAAAAAAAAAATTAATGGATAGCTATTTAACATTCGGATGCATTTCAACCAAATCTATCAAACACTATTTGTAGGATTATGAAATTTATTTTCATATTTTGTGAATGTTCCTCAACACCAGTATAACAACAATAATTCTCTGACAGTCATCATTCTCCAAGAACTTTTAACAATTTTGCTCCTGGTTGGTGTAGTAATGGTTTGTGCAGCAAAGGGATGCACTTCACCTGGCAGATTCAACCACGGACAGTTCTCCTGTTTTGAAATCCCTGCTAGAAGAGCTCTGAGTCTTCCCCAAGAGTGGTGGGTGGTAGCCATTTTACTATTCTGTTCTTAAATTTTGTACTGGAAGAAAAGTGAGAAAATAACATAATCTAAATGAGAATTTAGATAAAATTTAAGGGATGGTAGAAATAAACCATTGTTATTGCAGATACTCAAGTTAATAATTATAGCAAATGTTTGATTTATGTGTGAAGAATTTTCACTGGTAATTCTGACTCTTGTATTTGCAAAAAAAAAAAATTAACTAAAGGAAAGTTTTTTAAAAAAAGCATAATTCTTAAATTGAAGTGAAATCAGTCTGAGTGGAATCAGCTGGAATAAGTAATACACTGCATATTCTGTAGCTAACCTGAAATGGAGAACATAGCAGAAGAAAATAATAATGTACTGTTGGTATTTTCTTGAAGAATCATTCTTTGTGAGATGATGCAAGTCAGACCATACCATATGGTGAAGTCTGATAGAAACTTGCTCCATTCTCTTACATTACAGTTAATGCTTAAAGCCCTTGCAAACTATAAAAACAGGCTAACTGCAGCCTGTTGAATGAGGCGTATCAGGTTCACCAACATTGAGAGAAGTTTCACAGTAGGATAATTTTTTTACAGCAATGACCTATTTTAGCACACTTAAATAAGCATCTAATGCTGGCATGCAACAAAATATGGTGACACCACCTGTAGAATTCAACCAATGGTGGGATTCGATCTGCCAAATTGCAGGCAGCTGGCTGTCAGCAGAATAGTTTGCAATTCTACACTCTAACCACTGTGCCACCATGATTCACAAGGTGCCTTTTGCTGCATGTGTGCCCAGTCTATGGTAAACAGCCATTCTTGTTGCCAGGGGCCATGATGGGGCATGTATTGGGATTCAATAATGTCTTCTTGATAGTCACACTACTTATTTGCATGATGGACCTTTCTAAACAAACCTTTTAGTAAGTTTACAAGCTCAATGTTGTTTACAATCTTGGCAAATACATTTATGAAAATCCCAAAGGATCCCAACTAGCGGTACCTGAACACACTTGTAAGTGGATCATAAGCTTCCTAACAGACAGGAAGCAGCAGGTGAAGCTAGGCGGAATCACACCCGATATCTGTACAATCAGCACAGGGGGCCCCCAAGGTTGTGTGCTATCTCCACTTCTCTTCTCCTTATATACCAATGACTGCATCTCAGACGATCCATCTGTTAAAATTCTGAAGTTTGCTGATGACATAACAGTGATTGGTCTCATTCGAGACAACGATGAATCTGCATACAGACAGGAGGTTATACAACTTGCCTCATGGTGTAACCTAGAACAACCTAGAACTGAACACACTCAAAACCATAGAAATGGTGGTAGACTTTAGAAGAAACCCTCCTACGCTACCACCTCTTACAATACTAGACAACACAGTATCAACAGTAGAGACCTTCAAATTTCTAGGTTCTATTATATCACATGACCTAAAATGGACACCTAACATCAAAAACATCATCAAAAAAGCACAACAAAGAATGTTCTTTCTGCACCAACTCAGAAAGCTCAAACAGCTGATCCAGTTCTACAGAGGAATTATTGAGTCTGTCATCTACACCTCTATAACTGTCTGCTTTGGTTCTGCAACCCAACAAGACAGACACAGAATTCAGAGGATAATTAGGATTGCAGAAAAAACAATTACGACCAACCTGCCTTCAATCGAGGACCTGTATACTGCACGAGTCAAAAAGAGGGCCGTGAAAATATTTACAGACCCCTCACATCCCAGACATAAACTGTTTTAACTCCTTCCCTCAAAATGACTCTATAGAGCACTGCACACCAGAACAACCAGATACAAGAACAATTTTTTCCCCAAAAGCCATCACTCTGCTAAACAAATAATTCCCTCAACATTGTTCAACTATTTACAAAGTGTACACTACTATTACTGTTAATCTTCTCACCACTCCTTATCACCCATCCCCTCCCACTTGTGATTGTAGGACTGTAACTTTGTTGCTTGTATCCTAATAATTTATACTGTTTCCTAGTATGATTTGATTGTTGATTGTACCCTATGACTATCATTAAGTGTTGTACGTTATGATTCTTGATTCTTAACGAATGTACCTTTTCTTTATGTATACTGAGAGTATTTACACCAAGACAAATTCCTTGTGTGTCCAATCACATTTGGATTATATAAAGTATATAATAAAGTATTCTATTCTACTCTATTTTCAAAAGGCAACTGGACTTTCTTTCCTTTTTCTTGAACTGAATTGAAGAAGCTTCTTGGATGAGAAGTGAAACATTTTCAAGGGGAAAAACAAAGTCCAGTTGCCTTTTGAAATGCACCTTTGGGACAATCATGATCTGAATGATTGAGAATCTTCATAGACATTTATGAAAAATTATTACATCAGAATTTTGTTTCAGTTCAATCACTTCTGATACCATCCAATGGTGATATTTGTGCATTTCAAATTCTCTGGCTTTGTACCAGTTTTTGGAAACAAGAACAAAAGTACCAATTAATTAGATAACTTTGTTAAAATATTGTGGTAATGCCTGAGATGCAATATATCTTGTTTTCATCAAAGCATTTGAAACACATCTATTACTTTAAAAATATTTTAAAAAAAAGATTAGCTATAGCTACCGGGTATAATATGTGGCAAGTTTTTTTGTAATAATATGCATAATATGTGGCAAGTTTTTGAAATCATTTTTACTTAATTTGCATCGAGCTGCTTTTTCAACTTAATAACCATATCCTACTTTTCCTGCCTATATTATCTCCAACATAAAAAGCCAGAGGTCTCTCTCTCCCCCTGCACCCCTGTATTGTGGGTACCGCATTGGTTTCTGGTAAGTTTCTGAGTACAATTCGAAGTGCCGATTTTAAGCTTCAAAGGCCTACATTGCTTGACTTCTACTTATCTTTAGAATCATTTCTTTCTGACAGAATTGCTCTGCCCACCTTGTCCATTTGGGAGTGCTTAGGGGCCCCACCCATGAGAGAGAAGTGGAAAATTGGAATCAATCTGTGGTTCAGCAGTTCCCAGGTTGTGGCATAGTCTTCCTACCCCATTACACCACGTTAACGATGTAAATGCAGAGCTTTTTTGTCAGATTTTTGAGACCCAGATGGGACCATTATGAGTTAGAATTTGTGTCAGGGTTTTATTTTATGCTCTTAATGATTATTTTAATTGTGATTTAAGTGTATGTCTATTTTAATTGAATTGCAATTCAATAAGTCAATAATAATAAATACATAAATGGTACCCTGCATTCTCTTTAGAAAGACAGTGAAAAGGTGGTGTGACTGTGGCACCTCAAATCCAGTGTGAAGGAGGAACAGCTGAGGATGCTGGAGATGGGATTGCAGTAAGAATGCCTTTCAACTGGGAAACACTAGTCTCCTAGCTCCACATTTTAGCTATATGGCTGCATTCCCAGCAATTTGTCTTGCACAGCATGTTAAGTTTGAAATTAATTGGCTCTACTTCTAGCGGATTGGAAGCTATGCAAGACTGTTTGTATAAACATAATCTTAGCCCTGAAGAAATGGAAGGAGAAAGAAAGAAACTCAACATTGCTCCTCCTTGATTTTCTTTTGTGTAAGAGGGGGAAAGAGAAACTTTGTTGGCCTTTCAAAATCCCATTATTATATCCCATAGTAGTAATGGAGAGTTCTAGCAGTTCTTGTCTAAACTGGTTTTGGCCTGGCTCACTTCAAAGGAGTTACACAATTGTACAATGGCATATGATCATGTAACTGAAGAGGTGCACTGTGGCGACAAACATGGCACACAGATTGCTCTTTCTCTTTTTTTTAATTGTCACCACATCATTAGCTCATATGAAGAAAAGTACCAATTTACAAAGAGAGAACTCAAAGGAAACAAACCTGAATTGTGTCAAGCAAAGAAGTGGAAATTAAGACTATGCCAGGTTAGTTTATTTCTGCATCTAGCCCGATTCTTTTGACCAATTACCAAGGGATCAAAAGGAAGAAGCTCAACCACAGACTCTAAACGCCAGTCACAAACCTGATGTTGTAAAACCTAAGATTTGAGAATCCATTCCTGAAAATAGAAAACCTACCCCAATACATAAAATAGCCATAAAGAGTGCAGGTGAGAACCCATTGGACACAACCCGGTTTAAGTCTCCTACAGCAAAGAGGGTCCAGTTTTGCCCATTACACAACTCTTGACACCCGCTGAACAGGTGCCAAGCATTTGCACAGAAACCTCTGCGCCTAAGGAAGGCTTTGTTAAGGGAATACAGATTCTGCTATAAGTATTGCGAATCTAAACACTCAGCCAAAGACTGCACAGCCAAGGTGCAATGTCATCTATGCAACAGCAATGAGCACCAGCCACTCTGCATCCAGACTCTGACCCACGACAGCAGACAACACATAACCCTCCCTCGGTCAAGGAGCCTCAGCCTGCTATAGAGGCACACCCGGAGCCAGTGGTGAGTGTCAATTGCATGGTAATGTATGGTAACACACTGTCTCCTCACTTGTGTCATCAGATCTGATTAGCCAACGTCTACCCCGATGGATGCCCAGAAGAAGCAATGAAGATGTATGTAATTGTGGGTAATCAGAGCAATTGCTCGCTGGTCAAGCCCACATTCTTCAACCTCTTCGCTGTTCAAAAGGAAGAAGTGCATTTTACAATATCAACGTGCACCATATCACAAAGTATGGTGGGGAGGAGAGCTACTGGAAGGATGGGAAGAACTAGCAGCAGAGAATTGCTGTGAGACGCTGGAACCTGCTTGAGATCTAGCTGGCCTGGGATGGAGGGAAGAGGCTTTCTTAGAATAGTGGGAGGAGGTCACGCGTGACCAAGGGGCTATGTCTGTGGCCCTCTCCCCTGACGTTCCTTCCAGCTGTAGCGCTTCGTGGAGTGCTGCTTGGAGGGAGTCTTTGCATCTCTGAACGAAGTCCTCACGTTACTTGTTCATCTCCTCAAAGCATTGAATGTGTACTTGGAGCTTTGGGTCATCCAGCTTCGACTGGATGGACTTGAGTTTACTTTCGCTGTTTCTCACCATGCGAGAAGGTCATCTAGATTATCTATCAATGTGCGGATTCTCTCGAGGGACAGCTTGCATTTTGGGGCTTCACAGATCTCCTCCAGCTCTGACCATGAGTCTACATAGCAGTAATGTTGCCTGTCCCAATCCTCCTTCAAGCATGACTCCATGGGTTTGGTGAGCTTCCTGTGCTGTCTGAGGTCATAGGATTTCCGAGGTAATGTCGCCTCTTCAGAATGTTGGACATCTGAAACTGGGCTTTGGGAACCAGGCTCCATGTTCACATCAAGGGTGGGTGGAGGATACGAGTCCTCTGGCACATCAGAAACATCTGTTGTGGCTGAAGACATTGCCATGCTTCAAATTGGCAAAAGGTGAATTTTAGAAAATTTAGCAGTTTTCCGTGTAATTCCCCTTTTTTTCACTAGGGTGGCACTGCAGGCATGTGGCTGAATTTAGAAACTTCTGAAAAATTCAGTGGTTGACCACAAGAGGTGTGTGTTGCCAGGACTGGAAGACACTGGTGCAGTACACAGGTTGGCCTCTTAGTGGTCCTTGTCAGAGTCCCGAGAGGCTCCCCATATGCCTTCAAAACAGACCTAGGATAGGGAATCTCAGGAATGGTCTGTGGCGATTGGCTGCAGGCCCCAACCCAGGCAGATGTCTTCACAACATCCATTCCAACAGCTTGGAACTTTGGAAGCAAGAGTACCTGTCCATCCTACAAGGCCACCAGAAGCAACCAGCAGACTTTCATCAAGAAGCTCTGCACCAGACCAGTCACTGACCTAGTGTTGCTGTGGAGAAAGGCTGAACTTGAAGATTAAATTTCAAGCTTTGTTTGATCCTATATTACTGTTTACTGTTTATCTTAGTTATATACTGTAGTTAATTGATAGTTAGTAGTGGAATTTATAACTCCAGGCGGGAAGTGTGCTGTCCAGATAGTACATAGGTAATTGGGAATTGAGATAGTTAATTTAGAATTGGGAGCTGTCTCTTAAGGGAATGCCTCATGGTAAATGTAGTTAATGAATCCTGGGAAATGTAGTTCATGTCATGTGGTCACATATGTAATCCTGATTCATCACTGAATTGACCCTTGGTTGGGTTGGAGGAGGTTTCTTCACTCTTGACTGGACCCCAGCAGTGTGCTGGTGCCTCACTCCCTTGCTCTTTCATTATGGGATGAAAGAGCACTATTCTTTTGCACTATGAAGTCAGCTATGCAAAGAATTGGGCATTAGATGGATCTCAACATAACTGTGAGTTATATTTGAGGATGCCTGGTGATCCAATAAATAAACTTTGTATGGAAGCCTTTGTGGAGTTGTCTGCCTGTCTTTATATTCAGCCAGCAGTCTAAAGATAGAACACATAGCATTATACCGAAGAAGACAGTGCAGTCATCTTCAGTATAGAAAAAGTGCAGAGAAGAGCAACCAGAGTGATTAGGGTACTGGAGACTAAAATATATGAAGAATGTTTACAGGAACTGGGCACGGCTAGTCTAGTGAAGAGAAGGACCAAGGGAGACATGATAACAGTGTTCCAATATTTGAGGCGCTGGCACAGAGAGGAAGGGGTCAAGTTATTTTCTAAAGCCCCAAAGGCCAGACAGGAAATAATGGATGGAAACCGAACAAGGAGAGATTTTTAACCTGGAAATAAGGAGAAACTTTCTGACATTGAGAACAATGAACTAATGGAGCAGCTTCCCTTTGGAAGTTGTGGGAGCTTCATCACTTGAAACTTTCAAGAACAGATTGGATTGCCATTTGTTAGAAATGGTGTAGGGTCTCCTGCTTAGGTGGGAGTTGGACTAGATGACCTACAAAGTCCTTTCCAACTCTGTTAATCTGTTTACTTCTGTTAACAGTCTCACAAAAGCAGAAATCTGCCTATCACGCACCATGAAATAAGCAAATGAGCTTATGAATCTCTGCACCCATGAAAACAGAATGCTCTCAATGGTTACACTGATCTTTCCTTTGCCCATTCAGATGGATTGGAGATTGATAGTTCAGTCTAAAAAAGGAGCCATGATGCCATCATCTGCCCTCAAGGGAGTTGCTGATTGCATCTTAGTATGAGTCACACTCTGGACTTGGTTCCTTCCAGTTAGTATAAGGACAGGCAATGTTTTGATTGGCAAGAGTTGTAGTAACATGGGAAGAGGGACTGAGAGTCAATAACTGCATGGGAACACATCAGTGTATGACAGGCAGTGAAATTTATGACAGCACTTTGGGGACAGTTTAACCTTTTCAACATTTTAACATAGTCTGTCTATTTTAAAGCTTTACATCTGTTCTCCAATTTACCGTTTACATTTGCTTGCCAACTTAATTGGAGGAGAGGGCTCTGAAAGTTGCAACGGGTATTGGGATATACAGGCAGCCCTGGGGAAACATGAATTTCGGGATGGGCCCACCAAAATCTACCACTGCCTCCCTCTCTCTTTCGTTGAATCCTATATTGCCATAGTTGTGAAAGAGATACTTTAGATCAAGGGTCTTCAAACTTGACAGCTTTAAGACTTGTGAACTTCAACTCCCAGAATTCCTGAGCTAACATAACTGGAGGAGGAATTCTGGGAGTTGAAGTCCACAAGTCTTTTTTTTAATTATTTTTATCAGTTTTCAATAAACAAACATACACATACACATACACAAACAAAACACAAAACATCAAAACATCAAACTTCTTTTTGGAAAGCGGCTTAGTCCTGGGTTACATCTTTTTATACAGACATAAATTCAAAATTCATGCTCACTTTTTATCCGATTTCATATCTTATTTGCCATTCTACATTTTCTATATAGCTTTTCCCCTCTTTTCACTCTCTTAATTCTATTTTATTTATTTCATCTCAATTTAAATCATTATGCATATTTCTTTTGTCTGTTCTATTTCAATTTTCTATTATCTTTTCTCATTAACACAAAATTTCTCCTGTAATCACTGATTGAAATATGACGCCTTTAAATCTTTCCCCTAAATTTAACACTTAAAATAATATATACTTTTCATTCTGATTCTGCTCAGTACATTCTAAAGCTACTTACTATATTATAGAATAAAAAAGAATAAGTTTATAATATAATTAAAACAATAATCCATAGCAAATTAAACTCTGTTATTAAATCCAGTTTTCTAACATTATTTCAGGTATAAACACAACAATATAATCTTACGTACTTTTGCAGAGTCTCTTTTTTTAATCATATTTTTACCCACTATTTCTGAATAAATCTTGTTTCTTTACATCTTATTTTAAACCTTTGTAACTTCTCTTCCCTTTTTCCCTTCCTTTCTTCTCTAATCCTACCTTTACCCCCTTGTCTCTTAATATATCTTTTATCTGTTCTATTTAT
>BLBF01000005.1:7596356-7646880 GCA_015471245.1 Laticauda colubrina
ATTCTATTCTATTCTATTCTATTCTATTCTATTCTATTCTATTCTATTCTATTCTATTCTATTCTATTCTATTCTATTCTATTCTATACCAGACATGCATCTAATTGCTTTTATGAGACCAGTGCTTACATTGGTTCTAAAGACATTACTATTAAATACATAAACTAGGGCCTTGGCATTTTTATAGCAGAGTACTTTATTAGATCTGGGAACATATCAGTTGCAGCCACTTGAGTTATTGGCTAAAATGTATTTAACCATGTGTTACTTAAAGGACCAACTGTATTTGCTGATAGTTAATTTCTCCTATTTTGTTTATTTGTTTGTATTGCTGCAGCTCCGATGAGAAGGCCATTTTCCCACTGAGGGGAGAGAACTCTCCTTTCTCCCTGCCCCACCAGTTCCTATTTCATGGGACCTTTCAATATCAGGAAAACAATGATGGTCTTGGTGGCTTAGAGTTCTCTCTTATACTAGTGTTTCATGGCTGGTGAAAGTGAAGTTAATAATCAGTTGGCTTCAGACTACTTTTGAAAGATTAGGTTCTGATCTGCATGATAACTCATCTAAAGCAGAAGATGCTGATAATTTCTCAAGGGTGGGAATAAACAGTGTTGCTTGTCCCCTACTTGTTCCAGCCCACAAAGAAGGCAATCTCTCAGCCTGTCTTTTCCTGTACCATATTGAAAGTAGAAGATTCCAACTGCTCAAACAGTCTTGTTCCATTTATCTATTGTGCATTGTTTCATTCTAGGCAAACACTCCACTTCATTTGGTTACTATGCACTGTGGGTAGGAATGCTTCCTCCTCTCTGCTCACTGGTTGCTCTTTCATCTGGGCTGTGGACCTTTTTAAAAAAAAAAAAAAGATACAGCAGTAAATTGTAATGGCTAGGCATACCAACACATGCACCCAAATTTATTCGTACAATTATGAAAGACCCAGTTCATCTATTTATTTGTTTTACACATTCACCTATAAACCAGGGAAAAGTTGGTTTGTGTACTTTTTAAATCAGCTCATGGATTTAAAAAGTGAAATGGTAAACAAAACTGACAAAAATTCCACCAGATTTTTTTTTTCATCATCTTGTAACAGGATAACCATAATCCTTTCCTTCTTTCTGTTTTGTAACTTGTCTATCCATTGATGCATCAGATGGGGAAGTGTTAAATAAAAGGGGGAGAAAAATAGAGAAGCTCATACAAAAGTTCTATTAATGGAAGCCTTGGTGTCAAGATCCGCTTGGAAAGTAAAAAGCAACTTTCCATTGGATGGATAAAGAAGCAGAAGAGTTTAACAATCAGGAACCCGAGTAAACAGGCAGGTGACCACCTCAGCTCTCATAAAGGAAGGGGCTGAAGCCCAGAAAGGGATTTTTTAAAGCTGTCTTTACAGGGAGTCCTCAACTTACAACAGTTTGTTTAGTGACCGTTCAAAGTTACAACAGTAATGAAAAAAGTGACTTATGACCATTTTTCAAAGTTACAACCTTTGCAGACTCCCCACGGTCATGTGATCAGAATTCAGAAACTTCCCAATTGGCTCCTATTTATGATGGAAGCAGTGTCCCGGGGGTCATGAGATCCCTTTTGCAACCTTCCAAAAAGCAAAGTCATTGGGGAGGCCACTTAACAGCCAAGTTATTAACTTATCCGCTGCATTGATCCACTTGACAACGGTGGCAAAAAAGGTTGTAAAATGGGGCAAAATTCACTTAACAAACATCTTATTTAACAACAGGGCTTTTGGGCTCTGTTGTAGTCGTAAATTGAGGACTGCATGTGTTTCTAACTGCTTTAGGTAACCTAGGCATCAATGTAGAAAGGACCTGGGGAGTAGAAACATTAGAGGAATGGCAATGACCCCAAATAACTTTATTTTAGGGATTTCATTCAGATAGGTCCTTTTTTTCCTAAAACTGTACTGGCCAATTTAACTGTAAAATGGGTATATTCAGTATACTCAATGGAAAATATGAATAATGGAACAAGCCACCATCTTACCCTCCCCTTCTAGCATTTGAGGAATTTATCACTATACCATACTCTTATATGTCTGTGGATGGCCTCATCCAGTGACTTCATATGCTTGTTAAATAGGATGAAAAGGATGGAGCCCAGACCGTCTTGACCTCTTCCCTCCTAAAATCACTGACTGGAACCAACCCAAGAGAAAGGAGTAAAATAGTGCCTCCCACTCCTAACCCTGAGAAGGGATGGGAAACGACAGAGAGACATCACTAGGTTTTGACATTGTCTTAGTTCAGGGGTCGCCAACCTTTTGGACCTCGGGGACCATCAAACTCACAATTTTAAATCCCGCAGACCACTAATATGAATTTTGATTGACCATGGCTTGCTGATGTTGGTGGGAAAGTCAGTCCCGCATTCCAGAGCTGCAGTAGTCACAGGACTGGCCCTTTGGTCATCCTGGAGCAGCTGCTCCTCCACCCGGGTACACCAGCCTGCCATGGACTGGTGGAGTTGCTCCAGGATGATCAAAAGGCCAGGCCTGTAACTACTGCAGCTCTGAAATATGGGACTGACTTTCCCACCATCAGCAAGCCACCCCGGGATGGATTTCTCTCCCCCGCAGTTGGTCTTACCTTCCAGTTCCAGCTTGCATGGCTCTAAGGTAAGGTTTGTGCTCAGCCGAAGGGTAGGAGCCAGTGGGTGGGAGGGCCATGTGGGCAGCACAGCATTATGTTCCCACACAGCCTGGATTGCTTTGGGGGGGACATTTCTCTGCAGATCACCAAAATTTTCTCATGGACCACCAGTGATCCCTGGCCCACAGGTTGGCAACTACTGTCTTAGTTGAACCTAATTCTCTGAAGCTTTGGAACTTAAAGGTCTACAGAAATAATGAATACAATGTCCAGAATGAATATCTTAAAAAATAAATATAGCATTTCATAAATGTTACAGCATATTCTTCACCATGGTAGGCTGGGCCACCAAAAACCAACAAAAGATATGTACTTCCGCAAATTGTTTTGCTTGCAACTAAATATATATAAATGAATAATTATAAGAGAGGATGCCAATCAAAATACCTGCCTAATACAGATAACACCACCTTTTCTCTTTGCAACGTTTCAGAGAAGTGGATTCATAAAAGACTTGGTAAGCAGTCATGGTGGAACAGATAAGAGATATTGAATGAAGAATTTGTTGAACCAGCACATATGCGTATACAGCACATATGCATATATTTTGTAAGCAAAAGAAAAGGAAAAGGTGAAGGAATCCCTGTGGATTTTACTCCGCTAGTTGTTGCCAACTGTATGGGGTGGTGCTCATCTTTTCAAGGTCATTGAGCCATTGCTGTCCAAAGACATTTCCATGGTCATGTCACCAGCATGACATCACAGAGAGCTGTTACCTTCCCACCAAAGTGATACCTATTTATCTACTCACTTACATCTGCATGTTTTCAAACTCCTAGGTTGACAGGAGCTGGGGCGAAGATGGGAGTTCACCCCGTCACATGGCGCTCAGGTCTCAAACCTGGGCTGCCCTCTTTCCAGCCGACAAGCCCAGTATCTTTACCACTGAGACACCATGCCACCTCAATATTTTATATATTTTGTGAGTATAGACAAATTTTTATCCAATAAGATTATCAGAAATGCTGTTGTACAATATTTATTTACTTGGAAATACAGCCCATTGTATGTGCATTATGCTACTATGGTAATTGTTATAATCCAGCTAGTTTTGTAAATTATAATCATCTCAAGATAATAAACAAAGAGCAAATACCAAAAAATAAAAGCTGTGTTGCAACTGACAAAGAAGACATTATTCACTAAAACAAAGCAACTTTGCAAAAGAACAAGCATTCAGCAATCTAACCCACAACTTGTCCCCTATTATTGATGGTAAGCTTCACCTTCCCTTATTCTGAAGTTTGGTATAGCATGTAGAGACATCTAGTGGCTGAGCACTCTGTGCAGCTGTTAATAGTTTTGGAGAGAGTAAAACACATCCTCAACACAAAACAAAAAAAGTGGGACCTCTAAATCAATATTTTGAATCCTAATAGCAATATTTATTCATCCCAAGAAAATTGCATCTCATAAACCTCACTGCATGTTGAAACATAAAATCCAAGTTTATAGAAAGCTTGGTTCACTATAATCTGAATATACTACAGATTTCTGGGCTCAATTCAAATTCATCTGAAACTATAAATTACAACTCGGGACTTTCATATCTCTTTTTTAAAATGCCCTACAATAGTTCTTAAGATTTGATTACTGTTCCATATAATACATTTGATGAAAATAGGCAAATGGTTAGAGAACAAGGTGCATGGTTATGTTTCATCCTCAGTTCCCCTTTTTCCAATGTGAAGTTCTAGAGCAATTTCAGTTGTATTTAGTGATGGTGTCTATACTCATTTTCAAATATGTTAAAACTATACAGGATTGTGCCAGCGTTATCTTTAACCATGTGGTAGTCACAACCCACTTTTTGATAATCATCTTGGCAAATAAAGATGTCAAGCTTTGGTGTGTTGCAAGTGGCAAAATATCCTAGCTCCTCTGAAGCATCAGGAAATTCCTTGCTTCAGAAAACATTTCTGCTTCAGGTAGAGCACACATTCCTATGTATTTCTGTTGTTCTTGCTTTTCCATTGGAGAGAATGAAGTATCTGCCGTTAACAACCAGATGGAGACACAATTTAATTCATTTTACTCCCAAAGAGAGCAGGTTGATCAAGTCTATATTAGGAAAAACCAATAAAGAGGAATATTAAGATCAACTTCAAGTAACAGAGACACTTTTTTATTGTTGCACAGTAATAATAAAATCTTGTTTAACATAGCAAGAAAATTGCTTATGGTAAATTTATTACTAATGCCAGGCTGCTTATGCACACTCATGTAGTAGGTATGCACTTAGGATGCTAATCTGAGGAGGACAAAGTGGTGGTAAGAGTTTTTGCTTTACAGTGTCTTCCTTTGGATCGATCAGCTCCAAATATGGAAGGTCTCAACATTTTTTTCTATACATTTTGGCTTGGGAATAAGTCATTGCTTACTTGATTTTTAACATAAACTAATATTGCATACTGGTCTTCTTCAGATTTCTAGGAGCATATTGATGCAGATAAATCTTTGTTTTTAGTATATAGTCTCTCTTGAATAGAATTTAGGAGTTGCAACATGTGTAATATTGAAAGTGTGCACAAAGGAGGAAAAACTTATCCATTTGTCCCAATTTGTCTAAAAAGATCGTGTACATAAAATACATATAATTGTTATCTCTATACTATTATTACTCTTCTTAATCAGTGACCTTCAACTGCATGCTCAGAAATTTGTAGGGGTATGCAATGCTTTAGATTCAGTTTGGAAGAGATATTTAGAAACATGAGAGAACTTGAATGCAACACCAATCTGCATTTTATTAAAACAGCCATGCTGCTATTCCAGAATCATACAGCTGCCATAGGGAAGTTTTTATTGCAGCTGTATGATTCTGAAAACAGAGAAAATTGCTTTAATAAGTACAGCATTGCATTTGTGGTCTCATGCATCCTGAAACACTTATTCTTAGCCAGATCCAAAGCACTGTACAACCCAATATTTTGCTTATGTGTAGACTAATTTTCATGTTATTCTGAACACAAAATATCTACTCCATTGATCGTGTTCCTATTCGATTGAACTGCTGTCCCATTTTTCATGCTATGTAGGTTTATAGTAGGTTCCATAAATACTTTTAGTTTTATTCATTAAAGACTAAGCCAATTATAATAGTGTAGATTCACTCATTCAACATAATCTTCATACCCAATAGTTTCCTTAGTAACATGAGAAACAAAATACTTCAAATAAATTCCAGAGAAAATACATGGACAGAAATAAATTGTACATAGAATATACAACATGATCTCATCTGTATTAGCTATTTCTAACCCCTAACTTTAGTTCTGTTTTTAGTGATTAAAATGCACATTTAGTGTTGATTTCTGTTTTATTTTTCTTCAGGATGGTGAAACTGATGCAAGGGGTGAATATTAAGCTAAAATATATATCCTGCAGATTTATTAATAATACCAATTTATACTGTTCTAAGGATGATTTCTTGAGTGAACTGTTAAAACTGTAAGACAGTAAAATATATTGGTTATCTTGCCACAGGAGGTGACACTGAAACCTGTTGGTATACAATCTATTTTAATTACTCTTTCTTCTTTTGCCTTTAATTGATTTATCAACTTGCAAAGTATTTTGGGGGGAGGAAGGGGGAGAAAACTAACATAAGATGCTGCTTTCCCTGATGGTGTATTTGAAAAGAAACACATATAGAAAGAAATGAATTATGAGAAGGTATTTAAAGATAAGAGTGAATGGTAATAACAGGAATAATAAATGCTATCCTCCCCCTTGCTGAAGTCTACATACGAAGATTTATAGGATGATTGAGTCAGAGGTGATCCAAGTCATCAAAACAGTTATATAGTAATACTGTATGATGCTTCAATCCAAATACATAATAATAATAAAAATTGTAGTTGATTTTCTAAATCCATTCCAATGATCAGACTGATGATGGAAATCAGATTGTAGATGATCCATACACCTCTTTCTTCAAATTTGACTTTAATTACTCCAATGAGAAAATATTTACTAGCATTCCAAATATTTGGCTCCATTGTCACTTCAAGATGTTTCAAGCAGTTTTTTTCAATGTTCTGTTGAAGTCTGAAGGTAAATCTTATCAATACTTATCACCTGAAAAATACATTGATATTAGGTGATAATACTCCCACTTTTCTCTCTAAAGGTACCTCATATTATGTAAGTTAGCATATATAAGTTTATTCAAAACTGTCTTGCTTTGCTTCTTTTTTCTTTGTGATATTTTTCTTCTATTTTTGACAACTAGAACTCACAATATGGTATGCCAGGTTCTGAGTTACATAAAACTCTTTCTGAACTAACTGCAAAAATAAATAAAGGAGTAAAAGGAAGTTCTATATTGTATATATCACACCAAATGATCCTAACAAATGTGCTCATTTATCATTCCCATTGAATATGATTTTAATGACGGAACGCCCTTGCTTGAGTCTGATTAAAGATGTTACTGATGAAGTGGGTACAATGCATATCTAATATTGTCCTCTGTAATAATAAATGACAGCTTTGCAGAACAGATTTTAGCCCCATATTTCCTTTCTTTTCTGAGTCAAGACAAGGTCATTCACTGATGAGTAAACAGCTTTCAGACATCCAAGTTACTGAAAATCTCCTTTTTTTTCTGATTGCAAGATCTGTGACAGAGAAAAAAGTAAAGAGCTCCTGAAGCTCTTACTACATGCTACCGAATGGTTTTGCTTAGAAAGAAAGCTATTCTCTTTCTTCTTCTTTGTTGCTGTTGGGTTTTTTTTTTTACCCAAATGTTATCCTGTAGCAGATGTAGGCTGCATGCTGTGAATTCAAAGGCTTTGTGATCTTTTGTTGCATGCAACACCCATGGATTGTAAGGGTGCTTGTGAAAATGTGTTGTGCAAAGCAAGAGCCTCTTTCTGACTTGCCCTCATTCATAAGTCTCAGCAGGGCCCCATTTACATTGTTGTAACCCATTTGGATATTAGTCCTACACGCACATTCCTTTGCCCGAAGACTCTTTTTACCTAGTTTTCATCCTCTCTAGGCTTGCTGCTCAGGAGGTTATGGCAATTTAATTCCTGGCCATTTAAAAAGCTGCTTTGGGTTGTCCTTTGCTTCCACATTTTGCTGAAACAGGATTGATTTCAAGACAAAAGCGTTAAAAAGGAATTTCAGGAGCATCAGATTTCTATTCTTCCTCTGTCCTCTGTCTATCTTAATGTGTAATGGTGAAATGAGCACTGTGTACCGTATTTATTTCCATCACAAAGACATCTACAGTACAAATCTGAATAATAATTAAGTTTGATTGTCATATTTCTTCTAAATATTCAAAGGACTGTATTGTCTGATGGTGTAGACAATTCTATTAGATTTTTAAAATTATTATTATGTTTCGCGTATGGCACATGTTAGCCAGGGATCACCAAGGTGGCTGGTTGCCTTATTATGGATCTTATTCTCTGCAGTGAGATCTTCAGGGGGATCAAAAAGTAATCAAAGTCCCACCCCTTTTTACATGCACATAAAAAGGGGCAGGGCTTGGATCCATGGTGTGTCCCCATCCTAAATTATTTTATACTTTCTCTGCAGACACCCCTGATGCTCTGGATTAGTGTCAGTTTATAGAAATGCTTTTATTGTTTCTTTCCATTTTTTTCCTAACATTTTTTCCAAACTTCCAACCACTTTCCTGTAACTTCTGTTATTTTGTATCCTCCTATTTGGGATAATGGACAGTTGGAACCAATGGCCCTCCATCTCTCAGCCAACCCCACTGCATATAGGGGAGATGGGCAGTAATATACATTGGAATAATAGAAATTTAAATAAGAGATGTTATAAACTGCAGTTCAAAGATCGTGAGGCTCACATACTTTTTTTAAATAGGTCATTTACTTTTAACCTATTCTACTTCACATTTATATGTGCAACACATTGATATATACAGTATATATGTGTTCTTATGATTATTTTTTTTCAGTGGCAACAAATAATGATATCCCCTCCTTCATTAGTTCACTTTTGATGACATATTTTTTAATTGAAACTATCAAAAATAAATTGTATTTATTAAAGTAACTGTAAATAAATTTTCTCTTATTTTCATACATACATTTTATTGTAAAACATGGTACATTGTCATGGCAATTTTTAATAAATGATGTTCTTCAAATACAACAAATGAAGTAGCTCACTGTACAATTTATTAGAAATTGCCATTGCAATATAGCACATTTTGTAATACAAATATAGGTGTGTTAATTAAAATTCCACTGAATGGGAAAGTGCTTACAAGTATGACTTCTAGGAGTGGCACTGAAGTTCCATTTCAAATGATGCAATCTGTCCCTACATTAATTAATAAAACAGCAGAAGAAAAACACAATTATTAAACCATGTGCCAGGCACAGGGATTTCTCATTTATTTTTCTGATTAGATACAAATATGTCCATATTAAGAATTAGCAAATGTTCCAAATCTGTATTTGCTTAGTTATTCTATATATGCATTCACTTGGTTTTATTTGTGACACAATTAAAAATAATACTAAAATTTCAAAATGAATATTTTGAAATATTTTTTTTTAAATATACTTTTTAGAAATTCATCCTGATTTTTTTTAAAACCAAGAACTGCTAAAAATATTCAGTATGTGTGAAATTTGGGGAGTCACTAAATTCTTACCACTTTATGAATCCAGACAATGCAATCATCAAAATTCATAAAACCTGAATCCTCCAAACAACTCTGGGGCAGCAGAACAAAAAAAAGATACAGCATTGAACCTTTTATCCTACTACACAGGTTTATTTCAAAATCAAATAATAGATAATAACCTTGTAGATCATCTAGTCCAACTCCCCGCCCAAGTGGGAGACCCTACACCATTTCTGACAAATGGCAAGTCCAATCTCTTCTTGAAAGGCTCAAGTGATGACGCTCCCACAACTTTCGAGGGCAAGTTGTTCCATAGGTTGATTGTTCTCACTGTCAGCAAGTTTCTCCTTATTTCCAGGTTAAATTTCCCCTTGTTCAGTTTCCATTCATTATTCCTTGTATGGCCTACAGGCACTTTAGAAAATAGCTTGACCCCTTACTCCCTATGGCAGCCCCACAAATATTGGAAGACTGCTATCATGTCTCCCCTAGTCCTTCTCTTCATTATACTAACCATGCCCAGTTCCTGTAATCATTCTTCTTATGATTTAGTCTCCAGTCCCCTAATCATCCTGGTTACTCTTTTCTGTACTTTTTCTGGAGTCTCAACATCTTTTTTATAGTGTGGTGACCAAAACTGGATGCAGTACTCTAGGTGTGGTCTTACTAAGGCTTTTTAGAGTGATATTAATACATCACTTGATCTCAATTGTATCCCTCTATTAATGCTGCTTAGATCAAAGAGATGAAAGGAGAAAGAATGATTATGCTATATTTTTTTTTCTTTAGTAAAGCATCTATCTTGTTTCCTCTCTCTATGTTTGTGTGTGCAGCCGCATGGGTGTGCTTGTGTGTCTGTGTATATGAATATACTGTTCATGTTCATTCGTTTAGATATGCTTCCACTGTTCTTAGTACTTCTGACTTCATAGACTTAGCAATAGCAACAGCACTTATATATCACCCCATAGTGCTTTATAGCACTCTCTGAGCAGTTTGCAAATATCAGCATATTGCCCCCAACAATCTGTCTCCTCATTTTATTAACCTCAGAGGCCAGGTCAACCTTGAGCAGTCAGGATCGAACTCTAGGCAGTGGGCAGAGTTAGCCTGCAATACTGCATTCTAATCACTGTGCCACCAAGGCTCCAGACTTAAAACCATCTTAAAGGGGTCAGAAATTTTTGCTGATTACCCAGACTAGTTTCTGACAATGGTACTAGGATATTGCATAGTTAAATGTGTATTATGGCACTTTGGTTTTCTTGTAAAGTTACAAAATTCATGTCAACTTACTATAAATACACTGCTTTACTATGTTTACAGGATGAATTTTCTAACTTGCATTTCTGTTTTTATAGAGCAATCCTCCTTGTCCTGATTGGAGCCATTATCAATGTTAGCAGTCTTCCTGCTACCTGTCAGTAGAAAACAAGATAGTGAAGACTTCTACTGCAAGCTGTAATAGGGTTTCAAAGTAGTTCAAAGACTGATTTACAATAATCCCCTATCTGATGAGATTTGGAGGATTAGAAAGCTCCAGAGCTTCTTGTGATCACCCCAGTCTATTCTCAGGTCTCCCTTCTCCCCTCTGCTGATGTGTTTTTGTTTTTTGTTTTTTTAGAATTGTTATGTGTGTGAAAATTGCCCTACTTTGCAAGGCCCGATAGGATTACTGCCTTAGTTACTTGTTTATTTTTTTATACTGATCTCAGAATAGTTTCGCATTTCTTCTTCTGCTTGAAATCTCAGGATGCGTTTTTCTACCACCCCATTCTTTTATGCTCTTGTCCTCTCATCTCCACACATTTAATTTTCCATTCAACTGAGAGAAAGCAAGTCAGTGCTTTCTATTGAGAGGTTGCCTGCTAAAATCTAAAGAATTCTATATAATTAAAGTTTCTTATAGAAAAAGAAATATTACCAGCTAGTATCTACTTATTGACTCACAAACAGGTTGTGAACAGTAGGTCTCTACCCATCGTTCTGCCTTTATTCTACTGCCACTGACTCCACCCAACAAGAACAATTGTGCAGCTGTTCAAATACCATCCTTGCATAGACCACAAATGGCAGAGAAATTATGGCATTTGGTTATTCTAATACTGCATAAACTATACTTCCGTGAATTTATTAACATGTCTAGTTTTTGCAGAGCCAGTTTAATATAGTAGTTAAGGGATCAGACTGCAAAATATGGGACCGTCAGTCTATCTAGTTCCACTTAGGCACAAAGCCAGTTGGGTGACCTTGGGCCTGTCACTTTCTCTCAGTCCCAGGAAATAGACAATGGCAAACCACTCCTGAAACCTTGCCAAGAAAACTGCAGGAATTGTTCAGGCAATTTCCAAGAACTGGACTTGACTAAGTGGAAGGGAAAAAATTTTTACAGTAGGTTTTGATGCTGCACTGTAGCTAGATAGTGCATTCTTTACTGTATAAGGAGGGAATTCTGAGTCTTTCATTTCTGCACATGTCTTTCTTGCTCACATATCCTTATCAGGAAAGTGGTCGCACTGGGCTGTAAAATCATAAATAGTATCTTTCTCTACCACACTACACTTGACTTACCACAGTTCATTTAATGACCAAAGTTAAAACAGCATTTTTAAAAAGTGACTTTTGATCTTTTTTCACACTTACAACTGTTGCAGCATCCCCATGGTCACATGATCAAAATTCAATTGCTTGGCAACTAGTTCATATTTATGTCAGTTGCAGTATCCTGAGGTCATGTGATCACCTTTTGTAACCTTCTAACAAGCAAAGTCAATGAGGAAGCCAGAGTTATTTAACACCATGTTACTAACTTAGCAACTGCAATAGTTCTTAACAAGAAAGAAAGGTCATAGAATGCAGCAAAACTCATTTAACAAATGTCTCATTTAGCAACATAAATGTATTGTTGTAACTCAAGGACTACTTATACTTCTGCTTCATGCCTAATTATCCCCAATCCCTGTCACCATTACACTACTCTTCTGCTTTGTCCTCATCACTTCTGACTTCCAATTATCATTAATGTGGCAGCAGCATCTCTCAGACTCAACAACAGAAAAATAGTCCATTGCACAGCTTGTGAGTCCATGCTTTGGACTCCTCAGCCAAATTTTATGCAATTTTGAAAACCAATCGACACAGATAGCAGCCTGTTCTCGAAGCAGATAAAGTGAGCATTGTATAACTGAAATAAGTTGGACTGCACTGGTCTCAACTCAGTTACTAGTTGTCTGGATCTAAGACCAGAGGCAGGCTTTCCTAGCCCTGAAAATAGGATGTTAAGGATGCTGGGGAATCTCTAAAGAAGGGGTAAAAGCATAAAAGCCAGTAAAATCTGCTTAGAATGGATTGATATATCAGGGGTGTCAAATTCACATCGTCACAGAGGCATCACGTGACATATTGGGACTTTTTCCTCTTCGCTAAACTGGGCATCAGCACAGGCAGCACGTGACACATCTGGCCTATGGGCCTGGTATATATGGTCTAGTCCAGTATTTTTCAACTTCAGCAACCTTAAGACTTTCTTTCAAATTCCAGAATTCTCCAATCAGCATTCGTTTTGGTTTGTGGTGGCGCAGTGATTAGAATGCAGTATTGCTGACTGCCGACTGCCAGCAATTGAACAGTTTGATTCTTAACCAACTCAGGGTTGACTCAGCCTTCTATCCTTCTGGGGTTGGTAAAATGGGGACTTAGATTGTTGGGAGCAATATGCTGACTCTGTAAGCAACTAAGAGAGTGCTGTAAAGCACTGCGAAGTGGTATATAAGTCTAAGTGATAATGCTATTTGTTTAGTTTTATTTCTGGGGTTTTTGTTGCTGAGTCTCATTTTGCTGTAAAACCTGAGGAATTATGTGAGTGTCAGCTGCCACCTCATACTTGCTTGTGCTTTGATACCATTCAGTAACAATCTGCCATGAACTATTGGGGGGGCGGGGGGAATGCTTGGGGGCAAGTGAAAGAAACTTCTGCTTGGGGAAAGTGGGAATAACTGTTGTATTTTCCCATCCACCCACCCCAACGCTGCTAGCTGTATCTCCACTGAATGCTGTTTCAGGATCGCCTGGCTGGAAGAAGAACAAACTGCATACCAACCTATTTTTGAAGTGAACGTTCTGAAAACATCTTGCTTGAACCTGTTTCATCATTGGGGGGCGGATTTTGGCGTGTGATTCTCAGTTCTGGCTATGCACTACTGCAATGCACGTGTCTTATAATAAAACTGTGTCTTTCTCAACAAATGGACCCACGGATCATTTCTATTGAGAAGTTTAACTTGCAGCAGGGTCTGACTGTGGGCTAATCAGTGGTGGTATTCTATTAGTTTGGCCCGGTTCTCCTGAGCCGGTAGCGCCGATGAGCAGTGGAGACTGAACCGGTTCCCTCTGAAACCCTGCTATTGGGCCCACCAGGGCTCCCATCCCATTATGTCCTGTTTTTTTTTCAAATAAAGTTTTATTGAGTTTTAACAAAACAAATAAAACATCTTATTTGAGTACAGCATCATTCCGGGTTATCACATTTCCATACAGACACAATTTCATATGCATATTCATCTTATGTATTCTACTTCATATCTTATTACTCTTTTTCCAACTTCTCACTATTTCTCCCTTTACTTCTCTTAATTTTCTTTTATGGTTGTCTCATTTTCTTCTTATTCAATTGTATTTCTTTTACCTAAATTTCTATATCTTTTTATTCATTGTACTTATACTTCCATCTGTCTTGTTTACAATTTCATATGTTCTCTTCCAACATTCTTAAGAAGCAAAATTCTCCTATGATTGCCAATCGAAGTGCAACACCTTTAAATCTTATTGTTATTATCATATGAAATCTCATTAAACATTGAATTTAGTGCATTCTAAAATTATAACATTCAAATTTCTAATATCTATTTTATATCATGTAGATCTCATCATTCAGACTCTGCTTGGTACTTCCCCTTGAAAATGTAAAAAGAAAAATTCTAAAAACATAGCAAAAACAATATATATATATAGAAGAGATGATTCCACCAGACTGTCAATCATTTGGAAGCCTGCACTCTCAAATAGAAAGATCCACACACCACAAGCCAGGCAAACACCTGGGCAAAAACAGACTCCCTCTGATAGCTCCAACTCAAACACCCCCCCACCAGGCACCCAGGTGAAACCCAGCTTGCTAATGAAGAGCAGCCGTCCTTTCACACGAAGCCAAACTGCACTGAAAGCCTCCAACACAAGAACAGAGTGTTGCCAGCCAATCAAAGCCACAAAACAGACAGAAGAAACCAGAAACACCAATCAATCAAACTCCAAGTCCAATGAACACAGACCCAGGCTCCTAGCCAATCAAAATGGACCAGCCTCAAATTTGAAACCAGGAACTAACTCTATACAGAAGCCTGAGGATGGCAGATGAGATTCTGCTGAAACGTTGCTACAACTTTAACAGAACTACAATGACGTGGGATAATACCTGAAGGAAGCTAAACAGCACACATGTAAGTACCCGCGAAAGCTTAAAAAAAACAAATATATATATATATATGTATATATATAAACATTAGTAAACAAAATAGTTATTCAAAATCATTCTAGTACTGGTATGAACCTTGTAAATCTTTCACATTTCTTTTCAATATCTATCAATCTTTGAGAGCAATTGAAATGTTTCCCTCCCTTCTTCATTATTACTTAACTGTTAATAAGCATACTGTTGGATAGTCATACAGTTTTATCTTATAAATTATTTACTATTAATAAGCAAAATAATTATTCAAATTCATTCTAATAACTGGTATACATTTCCCTATAAATCTTTCACATTTCTTTTCAATATTTTATCAATCTTTAGAAACAATTGCAATGTTTCCCTCTCTTCTTTGTTATTGCATTAATTATCAATAAACATACCATCACATAACAATACAGTTTTATCTCATAGATTATTTACTTATTTCATTTCTAACTCATTACAGTATTCTACTGTCACAACGCTATCTTTTGTACCTTTGCAGAATCCTTACTTTTAACTTAATTTAACCATTGTCTCTGTGTTTTCTAGCTGAGCAAATACCTTTAATCCTAGTACATTTCCCCTTTTTCTTTATTTCCTGTTTTTGTCCCTCATCAGTTCTTTCCCTTTTTTTCTCCCCCCATTTTTCTCATCCCTTTTTTAATACTCTTCTCTCTCTCATTTTCCCTTCTGTACTTTTCTTTTCTGTTTCTCCTTGCTGTTATACTTCTTTTTCAGACTATTTTTCTTTTTGGAGTTGTTCCCTTTGATCTCAAACTTTTAACTCCTTTCCCCCTTTTTCCCCTTATTACCACACTTTGCATTATTTGATCACTGAAAATGGCTTCTTCTTTGTCCTGCCCTTTTTCTTGCTCTTAAAGCTTTTCCTTTTGCTTTTCATAGTTCAGGGTCTCCATTTCAAAAAATTCAAATACGAAGCCAAAGGATCTTTCTCCCCTTTCTTCATCTTCTTTCTGTTTTTTAAGACTCATCTTCAATTCCTCCAGGAGTGATGGCATTTTAAACACTTTTGAACAACCACCCAATTGACTTTAAGTAAAAACAGAAAAAGAAAGAAAAAACCAATGCCAAAACCTTTTTTTTTAAATCACCAAATGACCCCAGATTGTTCCCTCTTGTTTCTTTCCTTTACTTTTCTTTTCCGTGGGTTACTGTATATTTTAATAAGATTTCAGTTACAATATATCCTCAGGAGTCTTTTCGAAGTTTCACTGTTAATCCTCTTTATTTTTCCAGATGGCACTCCATTTTTCCATTATTCCAAGTCCCACCCTTTTGCCTCCACTCATCTCCTTTTTAGGACTTTAAAATGACCAAGAAAAAAATCTTTGTTCTCCTTTTGACACTTAGATTTCTGCGTAAGGTTGTCTACTGTGTCAAAATAAATTAATATATATTTCTTTCCATACCATTTATAATTGTCAATATAAAGATAAAAAAAGGATTTTTAAACCTCCTTTTTTCTCTCCTTTGCCACTTAAAGATCTTCTTTCAGAAGTATCCCTCTAGGTACTTTTAGATTCAGGGTACCTTGCTTAGATGTTCTCTGTTGTTTAGCCCGATCTGTCCTCTTTGTCTTCCTCCTGCACAATCTTATCCAGTTGGGTTCTTCTTTGAGATGGCCATTTCTGACCACTGCTGCAACCACCTTCGGGGAAGGGAGTTTAGACCAGCCAAGGAGGAGAGATGTGGATCCCCTTCACTCGGCTAGCAATGTCCCCCCTCTTCACCACCTCTATGGGGTGGCTTAAGCCCCAAATCCAAAGGATTAGGGGGCTCTAGCGGCGAGCACAGATCGGAACAACACACGATCGCAGATTTCGGTCTTTCTCTGAAGAGACCCAAACCAGAAGTCCTATGTCCTGCTTTTGAAGCGTAGCTGTTTTGCACAGCACAGCAGATTGCTAAGCGGCAGCTGCTGAAGCGACAGGGAGAATGCAGGATTGCAGGAGGTCAGTCAAAATACCTCTACCCCTGCGCAAAGTGTGCATGAAAGCTATAAAACGTATAGAAAATATTTTATGAGTTGACATTTTATGAATCCTGATAGCACGTTTGGCAAGTGTGGACACAAAGTGTGTCCATGCATGCAAACCGCGCTCACCAAACCGGCGGTAAAATTTTTTGAAACGCACTATTGGGGCTAACCAATATGTTTTTATCACATACATTGCTGTAACTTCATCTGCTGTACAGGTAGTCCTTGACTTGCAACTGTTTGTTTAGTGACCATTCAAAGTTACTGAAAAAAAGTGACTTATGGCCATTTTTCATACTCAGAACTATTGCAGCATCCTCATGGTCATGTGATCAAACTTCAGATGCTTGGCAGCTGCTTCATATTTATGACAGTTGCAGTGTCCCGGGATCATGTGATCACGATCCTTTTGTGGTCGTCTGACAAGTAATGTCAATGTAAAAGCTAGATTCACTTAACAGTCATCTTACTAATTTACAACTGCAATGCTTAACAACTGTGGCAAGAAAGGTAAAGGCTAGGTCACACTGGCCGACGGATGCAAAACGTATGCAAAAAGGACACAGCGGATGAGCAAAATTTCAGGGGTGCTCCATCCGTTGTCATCTGGTCCAAAAAGTGGCAAAAATTTGCATAAACAGAACGGAAAAGAAAGGAAAAGAACAGACATGGGTAGTATGTAGCAGGGATGTTAAAGGGATGTTCATAGGAAGCCTAGAGGATGTGTATAGGATGCAAACCGTTCATTGCTCATCCTTTCTATTTCCATGCTACTAATGCTGTGTAGATGTTCTGTGTACCTTTTGTTTCCTCCCTCTTTCTGTTTTCAGCTGCAGCGGATGTGAGTTGAGAGGATGCCCAGAGGATGCAGAGAGGATACAAATCTTAGCTACAAAATTAAAAAGTAGTTGCGTTCCTTAAAGGCCAGGAAATGCATTATTCTTATGACTCTCATTGTATGAATACAATGCAATATAAATATAACAAGGTCTTGAAAGTCGATGCGTAATGTCCGATATCTTGGAAAATGTGTAAATCAAAAAGCATGTACTTCTGCAAAAGATGCAGTTTTATTAGCTGACTTAAGAATCCAGATATTGTGTTAAATTGCTCTGGTTCTTTTACCTCAACTGTTGATAATATTTGTGCTGTTTTTATTAAATGTTTTATTATGTATAGTGTTTAATATATTGTTACATATTCATTGTTTTTATGTACACTTTTACAACTGTTGTAGCTATTCAGTCATTAATTTGAAAGGGACATGAGGAAATTGAAATAACATAGATACATTGATGGATGGATGGATAGATGGACAGATGAAGTTAAGTAAGTTTAGGAAGATAATTAAGATTTATGATTATTTTAATATACACACATACACTCACTAAAATGTTCATACCCTGATTTTCTGGTATTTACACAACCCTACTAGTCTGAGGGGAAAAATGAGGATTTACAGATTAGCATGATGAAAGATTCCTGTTCCATTAGATTTCCAGAGGCATACATAATGACCCGGGATTTCCTACAGAGAACAACATTATCTCTGCTTCTTTTCACAATCTCGGTTTCCAGCACAGATGGATTTCCTGCTCCACATGAGTTCTCATTCTCTTTCCTTTTGAATAAAAGAAAAAGTGAATGATATCCAGCTATCATCTATACTTTTATTCACATGTTGGAGAAAGTGATATTGTTTACCAACTGCCTTTTGTTAGATTTTACTGTATTATAACTGAGAACTCAATTTACAAAAATCTTATTTTACATAAAATAATGTATGACTAATTGAACCATGGTTTACAAAATTAACCCAACTGATTTTACACAATAATCTGAGCCGCAAATAACCAGCCACATACTGAGTGGATCTAGCCATGGTCCCAATGAAAGAATTAAGCTTGAGGGAGACATCTTGACTATCATAAAACAAATCTTTCTTTGCAAAATCTAGATCCTGATCCAGTAAAGAGTACCCAGAAACACTGCTGAGTTGGCTTTAAATTCATGCAGTATTAAGCTTCAATAACTGTGTATTACGCTTCAATAACTATTCAGTGTCAAAATACCACATTATGAATATTATAGCTTATGCCTGATACTGCATGGATCTAAAGCCAATTCATCAGCAGTGTTTCTGGGTACTCTTTACTGGATCAGGATCTGGATTTTACAAAGAAAGATTTTGTGCAAAGAAATTATGTTTGCACAAAAGTATTCCATACTCTAGGAGGAGAAAGACAAGACCTGATGTAAATAAAAGCAGCCAATGAGACTCAACTAACTGGCAAAGAGCTTAATTCACTTCCTGCACAGATCTGAAGCCATGTATGGTAATGCTCTGAGTCAAACTATGCATAAAAATTGCATTAAAGTAATTCATATATCCATTTAAATACTTTCCAGGCATGCAGTATGAGGACATGAAGTGAGGAGACCATAGCAGAATCAGACTATGATGAATGTGAGGAAGGTTGTTGTTATTGTTTTTAATCCCTTATGCTTTCCCCAGCATAAAATCACTGCAACAGGCAAATATTCACAGGCATCAATAGAACTACAAATGATGAAATATTTCTAATACAGTTATTGCCACAGTAAGGCAAAAACTTTATTTTCATTATCAATAGTTGTATCTTAAGCTTTCTTTTTTAAAAGCATCATGAGTGTAGTCATAATTGCATTCATTTGAATTACTTTCATTGTAAATATTATTTCAGTCATTTACTGTAACTCCCACCTTCCTGCCTTCTCCCACTTTCCTGATATGACTCATCTCTGCTTAACAAGTAAATATGCTTCCAGTTTCTATCAACTAGCTCTGGTATAAACTAGGCAACAGGCTATTTGATATGGCAGACAAGAATCTCTCTTTTCCACTTTACTCCTCTAATGCATGCAATGCTCTTTTCCTTCAATACAGAAGTTAGAATTGGACATGTTTTGAGATGTAGAAATACATATTTTGAATACAAAAAGTACTCAAACAAAGCTTATTTCTGCATGTATCTATTGGCACAATCACTCAGCTCTTGGTAAAAACCTTTAGGGCACACTTATTATACTTTGAGGATGATAAATAAGATATAATTGAAGCATAGAACAAAGATTTGCAGCTTAAGTAATTCTGCTAATAATTCCTCAGTTTCCAGTCTCAAAACACTAGATATAAACAAACCAATGGATGCAAAACTTCTGAGTTCACTCCACTGAAATATTCCGTTTGGCCATTTATTTATTTCACTTTTAAAAACAGCCACTGAATCTGTTTATTTATCTATTATCTGTTATTTCAGTCTTCCATTTTTTTCTTATCATTATGTAAGATTCATTCTCTCTCTGGCTATACCTTGCTATAGAATAAGTAAATCTTTAACAAGGACTTGAGTAATGGAAGATAACAGAAATGAGAAAGCATTTAATATTATGAATAAATGGATTTCCAGGTCTTCATTCTCTTAATTCTTTACAATAGAAGATACTTGGTGACATAGCATCAACTCAATAGTCTCTAGCTATTTCTTCTACTGATTTATAGCATTGACCAATCATTAATTGTGCTGTGACACAATTAGAGTAATAAAAACTGCCATTATATTGCCACAACAATGAAGGGTGAGAGTAGAAGCTGCTGCAAATCACTAGTGAAAACCAATCTGCATTCTAAAATGCCATAATGGACATAATCGCATACCCAGGAAATAAAGTGACTCCATGATTGCTCAGAATTATTTTATGCAGTACTGAAAGAGATAAAAGTTTTGCTCTTCTGCATCTGTAGTTATTTTCAAATGAGCTGTTTTGTATCATCTTTTCACAAAATGGCTCAGCATTTAGTTGGACTGGATTCCTTTAATGCAATTTCCTTTTTGGAATAGAAACAGTACGGGGCAGTGTTTACAGCAAGGGTTCAGAAGTTTGTGAACATTTATTTCAGCCAATTTCTATGGTGCATTGCTAAGATTGGCATAGCCTCCTAACAGTAAAAGAATATGCTTAGATATACTGCCATAAGAACTCAACTTCATACTAAAGTGCTTCCATCTTTCAGCAAAAATCCCTGTTTTGTTTTCATTCCCCTTTCTGCATCTTTGGCAGTTAGGAAATGACAGGAATATATTACAGCAGGCTGCTATTTCTGGTCCCTGTTCCAGACAGTGCTTGCCAAGGTGATCCCAAACACAAATCTGGATATTACCATGGCTAAGGAATTAGTCACAATGTATGCTGTCACCATTTTTCCACATGCTATTAATGCTCCTTGCCTAATCCCTCACCACATAAATTATTTTTGCAAGCCAAATAAACACAAAACATTTATTATCCAAAACTTTAAACTAACAAAAATAGAACATGTCCCGTCCACAATATTTTTCCTCTTATGGCTATGCAAAAGCTCTGCAGGATGTAAATTGGCTTTGAAACGGAAAATCCTCACCAAACCCTCACACCTTCTTGTTCTCCCACAGTGACAGGATTAGATGTCTACCTAAGAACCAGGCCAATTTCCTATGTATTGCTTTTGCAAGCTGAAAATGTGAACCAGGACAGTGTGGTAAATAGAAATCAAGCACCTACCCACAGCCATTCCCTCGCAGTCTGACATCATGCGAAAAGAAGTTTCCTTTAATTCTGCTTAAAGAAGCCGCAGGAGGATAAACAGAGAACTCGTTCCGTCATCGGGGCAAACCGATCAGGAGTTAAGAAAACGTAAGCTCTCTCTCCCTCTCTTCCTTCTTCTCTTTCTTCTTCCCAACAGTGTATTTACCCACCCGAAGAGTTTAGTGCAACATATTCTGGCTCTGCCTTCTCATTATGGGATGTAAAGATAAGAATGTGCTTTTGTGCCAAAAGAGCACGCTATTGGTGGATAAATTTGTTGACATCCCTCCCCTTCAAACAGCTTCCTCTGTAACTGGCACATTAAAGGCTAGAAAATGCCATGGAATATTTATGAAAAAGCTTTTCGGCTTATGCTGGGAATCCGAACTCAAATGCCCACTGAAATAATCATGAGGCAAAAAGCTCACAGGCACCGGCTTCTTTCCAAGGCATTCCTAGTTATGTGACAGGAACATGTCCCTGATTTTCAGGCACAAAACACGAAAGTAGCTCTGGATTTAAAACAATTTGACAATGTGTGTGGGGGCCAATGTCTGGGGCCAAGATACTTTTTTTGAGGATATATATTTTAAGAAAAAAATTCTAATAGTTCCAGAAGACATTTTCTCTTCTAAATTCTATATTTCTGGATTAAAACAAAGCATGATTTAATCCTGATTCATGCTATACACACACACACACACACACACACACACACACACATATATTCAAGTTTTCGCGGGAACTTACATGTTTGCTGTTCAGCTTCCTTCGGGTATTATCCCACGTCATTGTAGTTTTTAAAGTTGTAGCAACGTTTCGGCAGAACCTGATGATGGCAGATAAGATTCTGCCGAAACGTTGCTACAACTTTAAAAGCACAACTACAGTGACATGGGATAATACCCAAAGGAAGCTGAACAGCATATATATGTATGCATGTATATGTATATATAATGTACGTATACATGTATATGTATATATGTATATGTATATTATAGCTTAGAATATTACGAGCCATGGCTTCCTTAAAGCACTTAGATTCATTCAACATGGCAAACCCAAACTAAACTAATGACCCAACAGTGCCCATTTTTGTTAGGTTTAGATCCAACCATGTCTTTCAGGGCATATCAAGGTTACACTTCAGAAGAAATCTAGGCCACATAAAAAGATTTTGAAAGGATAGGGGAAAATATTAAATTGATTTATTATTAATACTTCTACAATTTATTTGCATAAAGACTCCATCTCCTCACATCTCAACTAATTCCCAGGTTGAAAATAAAATATGTTCTCCCATGGTTGCAGACATACAGTGTAGGCCTCATACACAAAACAAGACCAGATCAAACTTCCTACTGGGCAACAGAGTCTGGGGGAGGGGAGCTTTGGGGGCCACATTTGACTTCCAGGCAAGTTGACGGACTTCATTTTGTATAACTGTGGCTTACTCTGGTAAGTGAAACTGACCAGGTTATTGTATTCCACCCAAGTTTTCATGTAGGAAGTATTTTCCTGGACACAAAACTTCTTTCAATTTGTTTTTCTCTGAGAAAATGTGATCACTGGAACAAAGGTTTTTTTTTAGTATTTATAAATAAATTCACAGGATTCTTCTTATTGCATTATTGTCGCTAAGGCTCAGGCTAGCATGGGTGGGAAGATAAGTGTATGTAAAGACAGCACAGAAATAGACATGCTTAGGAGTAATTTATTTCAATTATATACCTAATTATGGACTAGACTCTAGTAATGAGAAAGCAAGGCAGGATAGCTGCAAAATATAGCTTTGTTTGCTGTTTTAACTTTTGATTGGGAGCCACCCAGCTGTTTATAGATGGGCAGCTATATCAATGTTTTAAATAAATAAATAAATAAATAAAATGCCTTTTTACTGATAACAGTACAAACCCTCCATAAGTCATAGCTCAAAAAAAAAAACCTTTTACATATTTGGAAATACATATGTATATGGATTTTTAATACAAACTTTAAAATCAGTATAAAACTGAAAGTAGAATTGAATGACAGGAAGGAACCTGACCTTATGGAAAGGCTGTATAGGCGATAACTAGCCCCTTGAACTATACCCAGAAGTCAACTAGCAACTAATGCAGCTTGCAAAACAGTTGGGTTGTTTGTGCATATTATGACACACCCTTCACTGCTTGAGTCATTTGTATCTTACAAATGGTCTTCAGGGCAGCCCCCTATAGATTCAATTAAGATAATTATAAGGGACCAAGTCATGAGTGATTGTCCAAAGCAGCAGTCACCAGCTGGTGGTTGGTGAACCACTGGTGGTCCACAAGAGAATTTTGGTGGTCTGCAGAAAAATTATTTTCATTTTTATATTGCACTAAATCAGGGGTCTTCAAACTACAGTCCCTGGGCCAAATGGATGCAATGAACATTTGTGTTGCTGCAGAGAGTCTCCCCCTTCAGGGTTTTTTTTTTGTGCCAGTTGGAGGGGAGCAGAAATTCCCATTTGGGGTCTGCTTCAGCCTTCTTTTGGCCAAAGGCCGGAGGAAAGTTCCACGGGTGGCGAAGAGCCAGAGGGCCTTGTTCCAGTGGGACTGCATCATGGCCTGGCTGACCATCACAGCCCACTGAGCCTCCAGGTGCTGGCACCTGGCCTTGCATTTCCTCAGGTCTTCCCTCTGCTTGGAAAGCCTATGCTCTTAGTCCTCAGCAGCTAAGCCTCCTTCTTGGTCAGATCCAATTTGAACTGAGCCAGCTGTTTTGTAACTCTTTCTCATGGTAGCTGCTTAGCTCCAACATCTGCTTCCTGTTGAGGCCCTAAGGACCCTGGACAGGAAGGCAAGGAGTGGTTGGGAGGAGAGGGACAAATAGAGGCCAGCATGACACCCCTCGTTGTGAATGACATTGAATTGGCCATGCTCACCCAGTCATATGACGACCTAGCCATGCACACCCAGTCGGTCATTAGGCAGATCATATTAATGGGATTTAAAATTATGAATTTAGTGGTCCCTGAAGTCCGAAAGGTTGGTGACCCCTGGTCTAAAAGAATATGGATATTCCTTTATGAATATAAAGGAATATCCCACCTGGAATATTCACATTCCAGACAGTACTATTAACAGCAATATATTTTGTGATTGAACTGATGCCCAAATATGAACACACATTGGTGCCTAGAATAAAAATTAATCAAGTAACATGGGGCTTCAGATAAACAAAATTACAGGAGCATTTAGGCACAACTGGCACATCTGGTGAAGCTGTGCAAAGGCCCTCTTGGCCCCAGCTGTCACCTGCTCTTTGACAGGAGCTGCGAGGGACCCCAACTATACTTTATTTTGCATGTGGAACCTTATTAAAGACAATCTTGCCTAAATCATTAGGTTCTTGAAATATTATACAAAAACAAATATAAAACACTTTGTATACATTGCCAATATTGATCTGTAGGACAACCGTACAAGGTAAAACAGTATTACTATGCTTCATGTTGATAGATTTAAGAATGTGGACATGCAGGCAGGTGTTCCAACTTTCAGCATTATTTTCATTGGTTCTGGCTTTCTTTCTTTCTTTCTTTCTTTCTTTCTTTCTTTCTTTCTTTCTTTCTTTCTTCCTCTTTCTTTCTTTCTCTTTCTCTCTTTCTTTCTTTCTCTTTCTCTCTCTCTCTCACACACATCCTAAATTGCCTTCTGAAAAAAAGGAAACCATCTAAATTTAAATCTAAAAAGGAAAGCAGAGGTAGGAAGGAGGATCTGACTGATATATAATGAGAGAGGGAGGACTAAGGTAAATAACATTTTGATACCTGTGCTTTCCAATTAGTGATGAGTCCAATAGTGTGAAAAAAGTACTTTCTGGTAGAGGTAACATTTAAATGGGATTTCCAATTGCATAGTTGATTACAGCCTTGTAACTAGATATGACTGGGGTTCTAATTTATATTAATTTGCTGTATGCAAATGAATGAACATTGCAAAATTTAAAATACTACTGCTGTTGAAATAGGATGCAGAAAAGTGAAATGCAGTGTAAATAAACAGTAATACTGTCTTGTTTAGAGACTTGTTTAGAGAAGCAATACATGTTCCATCCACTCAGCCTGTAAAAAGGTTACATAGTATTGTACAAATAAATTATGCTAATATAAGATAGATACATGATTTCTCCTGTCAGAAGCTTCCATGTTCTTATCTCTGATTAGAATGTTGGCAGCATGTTAGGCCTGAGATAAGTGCCTCCTTGATATAGCAGATGAGATTAATAGATCCCCTTCAATCTTCATTTATCACCTACAACAAAGGTCAGACAGAGTGATTGCTTTTGCTAATCAACTGGGCCTGCTTATTAAGTATATACTTGTTTATTTCAGTGAGGTGAACACATTCCAATCCAGTTCTATACGTCACTCTTTTGCCAAACAGAAATGGTGTACATAAAATTATGTATCATAGAACTCTGTGTGTATTCATTTCTTATCTGTACAAACATATTTGCTTTCTTCTCCACCCTTCTTTTTTCCAAGTTAAGGGAGAGGAAAATATTCACTTCTCACAGGGACCAAAGAGAAAATAATAACCATGTGGGAAAAGAAGCAAATTAAGAAGCAGATCTTTATTTATTTTTCTAATGTATTTGAATTTCCAGGAAAATTCCAAATTGATAATATGAGTCCCTTTTCAAATATATGTATTCACCATTTGTGCAAAATTCCAAATTGATAATATAAGTCCCTTTTCAAATATATGTACTCACTGTGCGCAAAACATATATCTCAATGCAAACTTACATCTTAGAGAATATAATACAATGCAATGGAATACAATGTCACTTTTTTCAAGATTAGCATTTTGAATGTCCCAGTTTCATAGTTGAGTGATTTCTATACTGTGATAAAGTAACAGATACAAACTAAATGCTGTTCATCAGTATGGATGGTGGGTAAGAGCCGCATATACCCTTTAAGTAGTCTGGCAAAATCTACAAAAATTAAATTGACTCGTGCACAAATTAAAGTAGCATAAAAATTAAACTAGAATGTGAATGAATACATGTGTTCAATAATTCAACATTTCAATTCAGACACAAATTTTGGCAGGGCTCAGAAAGCTGCACACAAAAGATTTTAGGTGACATAATGAAAACAGTAAAATTGCAAACCATACATATCAGAAAAAAACATTAATCATGTAGGCAAGATTCCATAAGGTTGTCAGAACCCATCCTATCCCACTCCCTGCCAGATTTTCAAAGACTTGTTGAACATCATCAGAATTGGAGTCATACAGATCCTGGGAAGATATTGTCCCCAAAAATAGGTGCTGAAACAAACAAAAAAAACCCCACACATTTCCTAGATCCCAACAGATGGCATTGTTTAATCAAAGGAACCAGAGCGTGCCCATCTTATCCAATTGTACGGGGTGGGGACAAACTGTCAGACACAAGTAGTCTCACAGATAACTAGTTGCTATGTCATAAAGGACTTCATAGCTAATAACCATCAATTAAGAACATTTCTTTATTCCTAATGTCTTCTCCCTTGTAATCAAATGCTTTAACCCATATCCACCTTCAATTTGGCAGCACCATAATTCTTATGAGTTATACTGGTGAACTTGTTTGAAGATTCCAACAGGGGAGAAAAGCTATTGTATATTCTTGATGGAAGATCAGTGCACTCCTTTTAATCTGGGATGGTTTGTCCTCTTCCACTAAGCACACAGCTTCAGGAGTCATGCACATGGAGTGGTAAGGAGAAAGGAGATATCCACTTAGCCAGCCAAATCAGCTGAATAACCCTGGTGATCAAGAGGGTAACAGAAGTGGTAGCCAGATTGCTTTCATATTCTACTGGTTAGTTTAAATTAGAGTCCTGGACAGAGAATCTCCAGCTGATGAGACCACCAGATTCTGGTCTAGGTCCTGAACTAAGGCCTGATTCATCAGGCACAGAATGCTTGGAGAGATTACTTGAAAGGTAATCTCAGATGGGGCCATGATATCCTCGAATTAAATGAGGATATCATTTAATATCCTAATAGAGGAACAGAACAATACCATATGCAGATAAAACTTAGTCCAAATTTTAATTCGTAACAGCTTGCATATTTATTTATTATGGTTTATCTAGGGCTGCCACTAGACTATTTCCAGGGGTTACTGGCAAATCATTGTATTCTTTTTCTGTCTTCAGAATAGAAGCAAGTGAGCTTCATTGGAATGAAATGGTGTCCAGAAATGGTTCATTAATTAGAGTAGTCATAATTAAACCACTGGCCTGAAGTTCCCAATCAGCATGGTTGCTAGTCATGCTGGCTGAGAATTATGAGACTGATAACCCTGCATTATCTGGAGGATAATGAATAGGGTGGACCACACTGTCTGCTATAAAGAAGAAGAAAAGAGAAAGGGTAGTTTCAATCCTTGAAATAAAAGCCAGAATACTCCACAGGAACAATAGTTTAAACAAGGTAAAAATATCCTGAAAATAGTTTTATTAGAGAAGCAATCTTATACATGCCTGTTCAAAAAGAAACTGTTGATATCAGTAAAACTTATTTCCAAATAAATAGAGGATTAAAGTTTTGAATGTTTATAACCCTTCTTTTTTTTTCTGCTATAAAGATACTACATAGAATCTCAGCTAAACATTGCTCTCATACCATGAAATAAAAAGGCAATTTCCCAGGGGTTATGCTCATACTTCATGTTTTGAATAATTTGTTTAAGTGTTTTAAGGAATAATAGATATTCCACCAGATGTTGAAAAGAGAGCTTTCTTAGTGCTAAATAAGTGCATGGGGTATGGGATGAAAGGAAATGGGATAGGGGTGTGTACAAAAAAAGGAATCAATTTCTGCTTTGCTTTGCAAGACCTGGTTATTTAAGAATAACACAGAACAGTAGCCATGCTTAAAGAAAACTTATCTTTTCTCAGATCAAACTATTCAGTAGAAGGATTTAGCTTCGCCATTCAAATAGAGAAAATAGGAACACAATTAAGACATCTATCTTGCAAGTCACTTGATTAGATTACAAAATATTTAATGGAAACTAAATGGGTCAATTTGCAGCAAATAAAATGAGGTCCATAGAATAAAAAAATTATTTGTTTTTGAAAAAAAATAAATTGATCATCTATGAGATGTAACAACATTTTTATATAAAAAAATCATTGCTTAGTCCAAGGTACAATATTTTTACATTGTCCATGAAATAAAGCAATACTCAGAGTTCTGGTTTTCCCCTTATGATTTTATGTTGCACTTACAGCTGCTATATATACATTTAAATTTAGAAGGATTAATTTGTGTGATGAACAAGACAGCTGCCTCTTTGACTTTCACAAGGAAAATGGACCTGAAGGAACCACTTAGATAAATGGCTCATCAAATTAGCAAGCCATATTTCTCTGAAAAAAATTCAATTCACGGAAGAGCATCTGCCCTCTTGAACTGTGTGTAATACATTGCACTGACATTATAGAAATAATCCAACAATTTACATAGTTTCTGCTGGCTGGCTCTTTTCCTTCGTCCTCTTGAGTATATTTTCTCCATAATTGTGACTGGATCTAGATAAGAGATACAAAGAAATGGCAGCACAATTCCTATTTCAGTTCAGTCTTCAATAAGAAATTATGAGTTCTTCCAAGAAATAATAAAGGGGAGGATAAAAGAACAAGACTGAACTAGATTGACACATTTTCTATATATTTCTATATTCTGGGAATACTTTTCTTGAATGAGTTTAAATTTTCACAGCCAGATGGATTGCATCCAAAAGTGCTGAGGGAACTCACTGATGATCTGATTGAATACAATTATCTTTTTAAAAATTCTGGAACATTAGTAAAGTGCCAAATGATTAAAGGAAATAAATAAATGTTAAGATTCTAGAAAGAGTGCAGAGAAGACCAGCAAAGATGGTTAAGTGGCTGGAGGCCAAAACATAGGAAGAAGAATAGCAGGAATTGGTATGTCTAGTCTAGTGAAAAGAAGGACTGGGGGACCATGATTGCAGTGTTCCAATATTTGAGGGACTAGCCAAAGAAGAGAGGATCCACTTATTCTCCATAGCATCTTAAGGCAGAACAAGAAGCAATGGATGGAAACAAATCAAGGAGAGAAGCAATCTAGAACTAAGGAGAAATTTCCTGACAGTGAGAACAGGTCTGGGATGTTTAGGCAATGACCCTTGGCTGCGCTCCCCTTGCCATCTGACAGCTGTTTTATAGCTCGCCCTCCCATGGCCATTCTCCATAGGCAGGCAGCAGTTGGTGGCAGGCAAGCAGCTTGTCATGTTGAACCATCCACCCCTGTAGTTGCCTCTGCACCTGGGTTCCGGTCTGACACCAAATGGGCAATTTGGCTGCCTCCCACCATGTACTATTACTGTTCTCCCCCAACAGTGCCATCAGCCACATGCCTTCACTGTTTGCCTCCCCCCCTGCAATGCCAGCAGCTGCTCGCCATGACAGCTCTTGCTCTCTCTCCCAGCCTGTCTCCAATCATATTGCATGCTGCCACCCCACAGCCCTCTCGGTCACCTACCCAGTGCCATCACTGATGCACACCACTCAATTGGTTGGGGGCTATTTGTCCTGTGTAGCCAAAGATCTGAGTCAAAAGATGTCGGGGAGAATGGGTAGGGATGAAGGGCTAGGGGTGGAGGCAGGGATGGGATTCTACCAGTTTGGCCTAATTCAGGCAAACCAGTAGCTCCAAAGATCAGCTGTGAGGAAGTGGTTCACTCCGAAGATCAGCTGTTGAGCTCAGCTGTTCCAGCTCAGCTGATTCACATGGCACAGCAGATTGCTGCGCATCAGCTGTTTTACACACAGGGCTTGCAGCAGAAGGTGAGTTATAAATGCTGTGCTCACTGAACTGGTTATTACACTGGTTGGATCCTACCCCTGGGAGGAGGGGGGCATTGGACATGGAGAATGGCTGAGAGAGGGCCAGAGGAGGAGGAAAGCTGGCTGTAAATCGATTGAGGCAGGTGGCTGAGGGTAAATAGGGAATGGGCAAGAGTCAGTGCTTAAATGTCCCATTCCGGTGGGAACAATTAACCAGTGGAACAGGTTGCCTCCAGAAGTTGTGGGTACTCTTATCACTGGATATTTTTAAGAAGAGACCATATAGCCATTTGACTGAAATGATATAGATTCTCCTGCTTGAGCAGGAGCTTGGACTAGAAGACCTCCAAGGTCCATTCCAACTCTGTTATTCTGTTATCTGAACATCTTGAACTGCTTAGATTGATGTCTAATCCCTGTCCTCATGGTTTGGAAGAAGAATGGAGCAATTCTATTCATGAATTTGTAGGTTTTGCATATACCGTATATAAGGTCAAAAGTTATTTTTAGAATTTAGATGGACATTCTGAAGAAAGCAGTCTTAATATCTTCCTGCCTAATACTAGCAAATCCAGTGCAATTGACAGATACTTAGTGCAATTTGTCAAATTTGTAACAGAATAATTTGCCAACTTTTTGGCTAATCTTTGCCATAACTTCCATAAAGCAGGCACAAAGAGTAATATCTATCTGGCCCTGATTAACTGATGAGGTTCCAAAGCAAAAGAATCCCTGGACGAATTAAGAACAGCAACATTAGGTTCTCAGCAGTTGTAGACTGCAGCATTGGTTTATAGGGTGTAACTGCTTCAGAGGTAATGATGTATGACTGTAGAAGGATCCCCCCCCCCATATAAAGAAAGGTGCAACAGCCCTGAAAAATAGAGCCACACTGAAGAAATTGAAACTAATATTGAAACAGCCCACCTCCATTAGGGATGAACATCAAACAGAATCCCTGGCAGGGAAAACTGCTGATTTGAGTAACTAGATATAGGGTCAAATTAGGGCAACTAATTAGGGTAACTTCCTGGTTAGCAGGAAGATTGCACATTAAGCAATGCATTGAGTAGACTAACCAGTTGCTGTTTTAAGACTCTGCTAAATAACAATAACAATAACAATAACAATAACAATAACAATAATAATAATAATAATAATAACAACAACAACAACAACAACAATAGCAACAGAAATAACATTAATAATAATAATATAAAATAGACAAAGTAATAGAAAATAAGAAGCTGTCTTGATCTGGGATTTTAGGATTCAAACAGCACTTGCCATATAACACCTGCCATATAATGCTCAGACTTAACAACTGTTAATAAAAAAAAAAAAATCTGGATAGTGGATGTGGCAGTACCTGGAGACAGCAGAAGAGAAGTGAAAGAACTGAAGAATGTAACTAAATGCAAAGGCCTGCAAATAGAAATAGAATGACTTTGACCAAAGAAAGGAAAGGTAGTTCCAATAGTAAGAAGCACCTTGGAAGCACTCCCAAAAAATTGAAGCACACTTGAACCCAAAATCATCATCAATTAGTTGCAAAAGATTATTTACATGTATACATATATACATACATGCATACATACATTCATAGACAACCAGAAATGTACAAACGAAAAGTAAACAAGAAAATTACAAATGACATAAATATTAAAACTATTCATAGCCTTTTCCTAAAATTAATTTATAGTGCAATGATCTGCCAATAAAATTAAGTGCATTTATATGTCCATCTGCCTCTCTCAGAAAGATCAAACACACATGACCAACCAAACCTACAAAAAGGGACCTTGGAGGTCTTTCCTGCTCAAGCAGGAAATTCTATACCATATCATACTAATAGTTGTCCAATCTCTTCTTAAAAACCTCCAGTGTTAGAGCATTCACAACCTGTATCTCTTCTCTTCTGATGTTCTCCAGAGAGGTATATTTACACATGAATCCCTTCCCTTCAAGTTTCTACATTCTGAGTTTTCACTCAATGTGCAGGATACCATCTACTTACTGTTTGCAGAAGAAGCTGCTTGGGTTCAAAAAAGCTTCTGTTGTGTTTACAGTAGATAAATATATGCTGTGGGTGGCACTATTAGCAAGGATTTCTTTTTCTTCTCATGGAGGGATTTGGGAAAGAAAGTTTTGTCAGGATTAATATACACTCAAATACAATGGAGAGAGGATCATTAAAAATATGGTGGAACTGAAATCAAATGGCCAGGTTCAGGGTATTTTTAAAAAAAAACTATTGATTGATGAATACTCCTCTTTTCTCCCTACCCACAGCAAACATAGTGGAACACCAAAGGCAGAAACCTGCAAGGTTTATTTTGAGTGCTTTCCATTTCACAATTTCACAACCTATGTGTGATATCATAGTTCCACATCTAAAAACATTCAGAGAAGCTGAAAGGAAGATACTATGTTTAATTTATGCATGATTTTGATTTCTCATTTTTGAGCAGTGAGGATTGTTTGGGAGTGAGGACACATTTCTTCTTGCCAAAACATAACTTCACAACAGCAGTATTTTCTCTCCTTCATATTTTCCCTCCTTCTGCTGGTCTTTTCAATCCAATATGCCCCCTCCTCCTTTTACAAAGCAGTAAAATAACTTATAAAATAACAATTTTCCTGGATACATGAAGCTACAAAATATCTGTTACATATTAGCATACTCCAAATACCCTGTTTCCATTGGTCCACAAATACTCAAATCTGACTGGTGCTTTACACAACGGTGATTGGTCGACAATGGCAGTTTTATGATTGGCCCGCCTGAGTGGCAGGAGAATCAAGGAGCCATCATTGGCTGCGAGCCGCCTCTATAAAACAGGCTGCCGCGGCTCCACAGTTAGATGAAATCCAGCAACTAATAAAAGAGCTGAAAGTCACGCTGGTCTCAAGTCTCATTTTTCGCAAACAAAACACTGGCAATAAGGATGGGATTCTGAGACGAGGAGACCAGCTGAGCACATGGCAACGAGAACCGAGCAGATGAAATGGCCAGCACCAACTCGCCACTCACACCATTCAACCCAGCGAGGGAGGACTGGGAATCGTACATCGACAGATTCCTCAAGTTACTCGAGAGCAATGACTTACAAGGAATCTCTGACAACAGGAAGAGAGCCATATTCCTGACACACTGTGGGCCCACAGTGTTCAAAATGGCCAAGGCATTGGCCAAACTGGAGGACGTAAAGCAGATGGCCTGGCCGGATTTGGAAAAAATGCTGAAGGCTCATTACGCACCAACCGTCTCCAGCCTTATTCGGAGACATGAGTTCTACAAACAGGACCAGAGAGAAGGTGAGAGTATCGCAGATTTCATAGTGGCTCTCAGGGACATTGGAGGGGCATGTGAGTTCCTCAACATGGATGAAGCCATGAGGGATTGCGTGGTCCTTGGACTAAGAGATCTCACTATGCAGAGCCTACTGCTAACCTGACCAAAAATTACAGTCACTGAGGCTATCGCTGAGGCCACTGCAGCTGAAGCCACTAAAAAATCAGCAGTCAGAATGCAACAAATGAATGTGACAATGCAAAAAACACCGGCAGAAACAAGCCAACTTCCAGAGAAGAAGTCAGAGAACACCCACAAGACCATCACGCACCACGAGGATAGCGAGTCGTTGTCCGACACCGACGACGAAGAGGAAGAAATTCACAGACTCCAGTCAAAACGAAATAGACAGGAGAGGAAAGGTTGTAAGTCGAGGTTCCAGTGTGCCAGATACGGAGGAGACCACCCCCGTTCCAAGTGCCATTTCCTAGATGCAATTTGCAGGCACTGTGAGAGACGGAGATACATAGTAAGGGTCTGCTGAAACTGGAAAAGCTACAGCCCCTGACGTAGAGACAACACCCACCCAGAATGAAAGAAAGACAGACAGGGGGCCGTGGTAGTCGAGAAAGCAGAGGCAAACGGCTCAACAAAAGCTACCGAAAGGAAGAAACACATCAAACTATAACCATCGGGCATTTAAACGCAACCAATGCCCAGAAGGTACATGTGAAAGTCAACATCGAAGGCCAACAATGCGAGATGGAGGTGGACTCTGGTTCATACCTATCTATGGTATCATGGAACACAATTAAGAGACTGATACCACATATACGCAGAGCGGAATTAGAGCACCAAACACTGATCCTGAAAGACTACCAAGGGAACAGGATTCCCGTAGTCAGAATCAGACACTTCCAAGTCACATTCAAGAAACACACAGAAATTCTGCCTTTAACCATCGTAGACCAGAATCACCCAAGCTTACTGGGACTTGAATGGTTCAAACCCCTGGGAATCGGAGTGACCAGAAACAATAGCGTCACTGCAACAGACTGGGAGGAGAGTCTAATGAAGGATTTCCAGGACGTATTCGATGGGAAACCAGGCAAGTACTGAGGGTCCCCCATATAATTTAATTTGAATCTGACCATAGCCCCAATTAGGTTAAAGGCAAGGCGAGTCCCTTTCGCACTAAAACTGAAGATCGATGAGGAATTAAATAAACTCATCGCACAGAGGGTATTGGAACCAATAGACCACGCAAAGTGGGAAACCCAATTGTAACCCCAATTAAGCCAGATGGGTCCGTGAGAATCTGCAGAGACTACAAGGCCACCCTAAACCACGCACTACAGCAAAGCGCATACCCCATTCCGGTAGTGCAACATCTGTTACACTCGGGGGGAGGCAAGGTCTTTGCAAAGCTCGACCTTGCACAAGCATACCAACAATTGCCAGTCAACTCCAAAACAGTGGAGGCACAAACAAACATGACTCATAAGGGGCCATTCAGATGCAAAAGACTGCAATTTGGAGTCAGCGTGGTCCCAGGAGTGTTCCAAAGCCTGATGGAGCGTTTGTTACAAGGGATAAAAGGGGTGGTCCCATACTTCAATGACATGCTGGTGTCAGCCAGTGACAAGAAACAACTAGAAAGCCACCTCAGAGTAGTATTGCAAAGATTCCAAAAGGCAGGACTCAAGGTTAAAAAAGAGAAATGTCAGCTAGCCACCTCAAAAGTCAAATTCCTGGGGTATCTAATAGATAAAGATGGCATTCACCCCACAGATCAAAAAATCAAAGTGATAAAAGAAGCTCCCAGGCCCAAAAACAAAATGGATTTACAGGCGTTTTTGGGACTCATCAATTTCTATAATGTTTTTCTGCCACAGAAGGCAATGACGGCAGAACCACTATACAGATTACTGGATAAGACAGCCACCTGGACCTGGGGATGATGAGAAGAGGCCGCGTTCCAGAAAATAAAATATTTGCTGACATCTGAATCTGTGTTAATGCAACACAGAGAAACACTGCCACTGACAGTCACCTGTGACGCATCACCGTTCGGTGTCGGAGCCATACTCAGCCACACACTACCAGATGGGAGAGAAGCACTACTTCTACTCCAAAACACTGTCCAAAGCAGAAAGGAACTACAGCCAGTTGGACAGAGAGGCATTAGCAGCAATATCCGGGGTCAAGCGGTTCCATGAATACGTCTATGGTAGGACCTTTACACTCATTACAGACCACAAGCCACTCTTGGGAATACTCACAGGAAACAGGGCCACCCCAAACATACTCTCCCCACAAATGACAAGGTGATCCGAGTTCCTTGCCGCATACAATTACAAATTAATTTACCGGCCAGGCAAGGACATTTCACACGGCGACACCCTGAGCCATACTCCCCTACCTGAACTGGGAAGTGACCCAGCACCATCTATCCTACAAATTGAAACATTACCAAACCTACCCATAAACGCAGCGGACATTACGAAAGAAACTGCAAGAGACAAAAAGATGGCACGGGTTTTAAACTGGGTAGGAAAAGGGTGGCCGGAAAATGAGACAAATGAGAATTTTAAACCGTTCTGGAACAGACAGACTGAACTTTCAACGTTAAAAGGTTGTATTCTATGGGGGGATCGGGTAGTCATACCGGAATTATTACAAGAACAAGTACTGAATATTTTCCTTGAAGGATACCCGGGTATCGTACGAATGAAATCCTTGTCCAGGAGTTATGTATGGTGGCCAGGGGTGGATAAGGATATTGGGAGATGGGTGGAAACCTGCACTAAATGCCAAAGATCCAGACCTGCACCCCCTGCGGAACCTGTACTCGACTGGGAAACACCGAGGGGACCCTGGTCGAGAATACACATAGATTTCGCAGGGCCGACAAAAGGACACACATTTTTAATTATAGTAGACGCTTACTCAAATTGGCTGGAAGTAAGCGTCATGAACTCAGCAACAACAGAAGCAGTTATCAGACAGCTGAGGAGGCTTTTCGCCACACATGGGTTGCCAGACTTATTAGTTTCAGATAAGGGGCCGCAGTTCACAGCATTGACATTTGAAAAGTTCCTCGCCGAACACGGCATAAGGCATGCCTTGACAGTGCCAGGCCGGCTGGCTACAAACAGGTGGGCAGAATGCATGGTCCAGTATACCAAAAAAACCATAGAAAAATTAGACACAGGAAACATACAAGAGAAAATTTATAAAATGCTCACCATACAACACATCACACCTAACTCCACTACAAATAAAAGTCCAGCAGAATTATTGATGGGCAGAAAATTAAGATCATACCTGGATAGATTACACCCCACATACAGCCCAGAAAAACCATCAGACTCCTCTAGCAAACACCGCACATTCAGAACAGGGGACCTAGTTTACGCAAAAAATCTCACAGGGCACCCACTGTGGGTACCGGCAAAAATAACCCAAGTAACAAGATTCCGATCATACAGACTAGAAACAGAGGATGGAAGAAGCTGGAGGAATCACATAGATCAATGAAGATCAAGAACATTAGAAAGAACCACTAACACATCCAAGCACGAAGAACAACAACACACACACATGCCAGAACCACAGCAAACATTAAACAAAAACAATAATAATCAAACCAGAGAGGGGGGAGACCCCTCAAACACAAATAAGAGGGGAGGGGGAGATCCTCCGTTAGCACAAGAAACACCACAAAACTGAAAAACAAATCACCAACCAAATTCTCCAATAACCCCAGAAAGAAACAACTACTTACCTGGAGATGACTTCGGTGGAAAAGAACAGGCGGCGCAAGAATATCAAGAAGCCACTCCGGAAGGGAGCAGCCAGGCCGACTCTACCAGCCCGGATAGGCCAGGTGGGAGTGGCATGGCTGACTCCACCTTCTAGGAGGTTCCACAGAGAAGGATGGGAGAAACAGCAATCCCGTCCAAACCCGCCGAAGACGATAGCACGACTAAACTGCACAGGTCAAGTAGACAACATAAAAGCCCCACCTACTTACCTACGTAACGTAGGACCAAACCAAGAGGGGAGGGATGTTACATATTAGCATACTCCAAATACCCTGTTTCCATTGGTCCAAAAATATTCGAATCTGATTGGTGCTTTACACGACGGTGATTGATCAACAATGGCCGTTTTATGACTGGCCCGCCTGAGCGACGGGAGAATCAAGGAGCCATCATTGGCCGCAAGCTGCGAGCAGCCTCTATAAAACAGGCTGCCATGGCTCCTTGGTTAGACAAAATCCAGCAACTAATAAAAGAGCTTAAAGTCACGCTGGTCTCAAATCTCATTTTTCGCAAACACAACAATATCTTTGTGGAATGTCTCTTTGAGGATCATCTGAAGCCTTATGAAAGGCACCATCCCACTTGATTTTTATTATAAAACATATGAAATAATAATGTTTTAACTTTTAAGAATAGAAGAATATTTGGGTTTATACATCACATTAGGGCTTATCAGAATTGCCGTATTGCCCCAGAACCAGAATGGATCAGCAACAGTTTCTCGAGGACAGAAATGGATGTCACTACCCCCTATTAATCCCCCCATTAACTGTCAAAATAATCCCAAGCCTTATTTTTTTGCTCCATTTCTGAAATACTTGTTTCTAGATCATGTCATTTCAAGTCTGCTTTACATTTCAAATAGCATCCTTTAGTGTATTGCAGGCTAAACCCAGCAACTCATCAACTGCTTTGTAGAGGAAGGAACACCTCTTCAATTGAATCAATACTTACATAATCTCCTTCATGTTAGAGCTACCTTTTCCTATAATTATGTAACAGCATAGCGGTTATAACATTTGAGTTAAATGGAAGTTTGCTTGTTTAACCTGGCAGAAATGCTTTATTTTATTATTTTCTTTCTTCTTACACCCTGTTCCCGCCCCCCCCTAGGTCTATATTTAAGTCCAGCAGTGCATCAGATTGAATATCTCAAAAAACTGTTAAGGGAGTGTTGATTTAGGTAGCCATTTTGGAGTTAAATCAGCTATGAATACAGGAAGAGAATGGTTGAAATGTTAAGTGGAGATATGACTTAAGTTATAATGTTGCTTGTTCAGTTTTAAGTTAGTAGGTTATATGAAGCTATCTAATGTAGTTTGTAAACTGTAGTTTATGGTGAATTATATGTGACTTCGGTTGTTGTGATTTATTCAAAAACCATGCTCATTCCGTCACTGAATATGGTGCGTGAACCCAGACCTAATACAGGTAAACCTTATTTATAGACCACAATTGGTACCCACAACATGATCATTAAGCAAAGTGATCATTAAGTGAAACCGCAACTGTGCTTATGATCTTACTTTAGCTTTCCTTGCTAAGGTCACAAATGCAAGGATTGTTCATAAAGTTATGGTAACATCACTTTTTAACTGTGAGCGGTTGCTAAAATGAGGCAGCGACCAAATGAGTACTACCTGTATTTCAATGACATTTGCAAAACCTGTACCTGAAGAAGCCCAACAGCCCACAGCTGCAAAGACTTTCTTTGCTTTTCAGGTTATTTTAATTATTTAGATCTATCTTTTATATGCTTGATGTATTTTCTGTTTCTTCAGCACAATAACAAAAAATCCCTAGAGTAATTTATGATGTTCAAAGACAAGCTATCACCGCATAGTCAAAAATAGCTGGCCTAGTTCTTATTATAGTGCAAAAATGTCTAACCAGGACAATGACTCATTTGTGTTTGGGGATAAAAACATGTACTAAAATATAAACTCAGTTGCTTACCCCTCACATATTCAATCTCTTTGCAGTGCTAAGCTGTGATTATGTGTGCTTGTTGGATTATTCATCTTTTTATCATGTCCTTTTTTCTTTGTTCTGTGTGGAATTTGTGATGTGGATGCAGGACATGCAGTTCAGAAGATGAGGAGAGAAGCATTGACCATGAACTTCCCTCCCTGCCATTTCAGAAGTTCGGACCATTGCAATTATTTTTAATGAAGAAATCCCTTCCTTCCTTTTTCTCCATCACTCATTCATTATATCAGGGCTTATTCTAATTTATTCCAGTCCATATTCAGATGTTGTGATGTCTGTATAGATACAAAAGTCAGGCCACCCATCAAGGCTGAAAAGCCACATTGTCTTCTCCAGATCTACACACCAACGTCAGCATTCTTTCACAGTTGATGGGGGAGTAGTGAGGGTGGGTGGATTTGAGTATCTCATAATCCAGCTCCAATATGTGTCTTAATGTTTGACTCAGGTCGTTCTACCTCCTCAGGAGTAATGCAGAAGTTGTTGGCCATTGCCTTCTTTGCGATTGATATTGGAGCTTTTTCCATGTAGTTGGTTTCTCTTATAGTATATCTGCCAAGCCCATTTGTCCTCTCTTCCTTATGTATACACCTTCATTTTTTATTTTATCAGAGTAGGGTTATCAAATGTTTGGCAAAAAAGGAGGTGATGTCTTCCTTTTTGTCATCATCTGACAGGCATAGCCTTAAAATCAAATATTGTCCAGTTTTTTTGAGTATGGAAAATCTGATGTAGGCTCTGAGCAGCTTTTCTCTGCTGTGCAGTGTTTCCCTAATACCTGCTAATTGCAAGTTAACAAGCTCCACTCTGACCTTAATTAGTTAATTAGTCCCCAGTTGCACTGTCTGAAATCCTCAAAACCTTAATCAGTTATACGCTGAAGGCTTTTCCTCCTAACTGGCTCACGTCTGAAAATAGGACATAAATAGAGAGTAACATGCACCTATATGTTAGGGAAACATTACAGCTTGCAAATATGTAGGCTCTGATGTTGAGGAGTACAGAAACAAATGTTCTGCGATAATGTCTTTCAATACCTTTTTTAATTTCAAGTTGTTGATTAAAAGGGTATAAGAAAAGAAAAGTAGCAATGACTTTGCCTTCTCCAACAGTAAATCACCTTTACTAGCTCTTATTAAAGAATGTGATGAATTTGAATGCTTGCCTGCTTTGATATATTTTCTTAAATAAATGGAATAAAAAATTATTAAAAGATGTTGCTGTTTCTTGTGCCATTTATTAAATCCCAAGAACCCACAGGAAGCCCTGGTTACAATAAGTTCATAGGAAAAGGAAGAACAGAAAAGTTGTGATTTGATGCAGTTGATTCAGTCCTGAGAGATTTAAAAAATAAAGGGAATTGATTTGGGGAAAACAAGGGTGTCAGGATAGAAAAAAAATGGACAAATTATTTATTTTGATTTATAAGGCTACCTAAGCACAAGCAACTCAAAATGGTATGCAATAGATTTTAAAACACCAAAAAACAGCAATATTAGGAATCAATAAAATAATAATAATGCGCTAATTGCTATTTAGTTATTTGTCTAATAACTAAAGCTACTCCTCTCACAAGCAAATGACACAGAGTAGCCTATGGAAAATTGTTATGTGGCATAAATTAAATTTATTTAAATGTCTGTCTTCAATTTTTCTTTGCTTACTACTTCTTACTCCTTGTGCTATTCTTTTGATAATTCCTGTCTTTGTGTAGACAAAACTCTAGAAAGTAAATAAAGATTAGAAAGTCTTTTATTGCAATAGTGGTGCTAATTATACTTGCTGACAAGAAGCAGCACAGGATGGGAAACATGCAGATTTAGTATACAGCTGCTCAGACACAGAAATGAACAGAAGCCTTTGGAGGAGTTCCATATCTGAATCTAAGTTTTAACTGAGAATCCCACACATGCCAGCCTCAATAACTTTGAGAAATGATGGAATGTATAAATGATTAAATGTATAAATATATACATGTGTTTTCCTTCTTGCAATGCTTTTCTGTAGCATTTACAGTCCAATCTCATAAATTAGATCAAGCCAGAATGAGACCATGCTTAAAAAATGAAAAGGCATTTGATATGGATATACATAACTCATAGCCAGCATGACAGGTAAATGTTAGCCAGATATGTAAGACCTATATGCAGATATGTAGTAGACATTAGTCTATAATGGTGTGTCACCCTGAAGGTGATTAATGGATTAAATAAAAGATCTTGCCTCCTCTCTGTTTTATACCCCCCACACACACACTATCTTAAGGGCCTGACACATAGGCCGACGGATGCAAAAAGTATGTAAGAAGGACACAGCGGACGAGAAAATGTTCCATCTGTTGTTATCCGCTCTCAAAAGTGCCCCAAATTTGCATAAACAGAGCGGACAACAACAGAAAGGAATGGATGGGGGGAGGACGTAGCCAGGATGTAAAGCAGATGCTCCACGGAAGCCTCGCAGATGGAAGCGGATGAAAGCGGATGGCACATCCGCAGGGCTGCCGGGGGAGCACAGCGAAGCGGACACGCAGCAGAAGGAGCGGATTCAGAGCAGATGCCTAGCGATACAGCGGATGCATCACGGAAGCCTAGCGGATACCTAGCGGATGCAGAGCATTCACTGCGCATGCGGGGAGGATGCATTGCGTCAGCCCCACGGATATAAAAGGATGCAGCTTGCAAGCAGGTCACCATTCAGAGGAAAGACCTGCTGCCAGACACATCTCCAGCCAACAACCATGGTGAAGAAGAGGAAGCCTGTGCCATCTGCTGCCAGCCCTGGCAAGAAGGACAGGGCCACCATCCCACCCCATGGCCCTGACTCTGCTTCTGCTGGGGCTTCTGCTGCTCGGGCTGACTGCTGGTGCTGGGGCTTCTGCTGGCGCTGCTTCTGGTGCTGGTGCTTCTGCTGGTGCTTACTCTGCTGGCGCTGCTCCTGGTCCTGCTGGTCCTGCTGGTCCTGCTGGTCCTGCTGGTCCTGCTGGTCATGCTGGTCCTGCTGGTCCTGCTGGTGCTGCTACTGTTGTTCTTGCTTCTGCTGCTGCTGCTGCTGCTGCTGGTGTGGTGGAGTAGCCCCTAGAACCTCGAAGCCCCTCTAATAAGGGCCCAGATGGCCCTGCCAGAGGGAGGAAGAGGCATACGCAAGAACGGGAGAGGAGGCAATATTCCATCGAAGAGGAACATGAGGATGAGGTGCTCGAATGGCTGAGGAAGAACGAGTACCTATGGTGGAAGGGACACAGGCTCTATCGAGACACCAAGAGGAAGCAGGCTGCTTGGAGAGAGAAGGCAGAGAGCCTGGGCTACACTTCGGAGGTCCTCCTCAGGTGGTGGAAACACATACACACCTGGTACGGGAAGCTGCACCTCAAGCTGCGCCGCGGTCAAGCTGACGGACCGGGAGACCTACATGATGGCCAAGTGCAGTTTCTTGGAGGGTGAGATCCACCACCAAGGAGCAGCCCCTCTGTCTACCCTCTCTCTCAGGCAGCCCACAGAGAGCCAGTCCTCTTCTGGCTAAGAGTCAGCTCCTGTATCCAGGCAGGTATCTGTGGAGTGTCCCATGATGGAGACCCCTCCAACAGCTGCACTCCCCATGGCAGAGCACGTGGAGGACCCTCTGACGCAGTGGGAGCAAGGAGAGGGCACTTCCACCAGAGACCAAGCCACCCCCACCCCCAGCTCCACCTCCACAGAAAGCAGGCAGAGAGGAAGACCGGAGGGACAGAGCCACACTGTCCTGTTGGAGATCAGGGACACCATCAAAAGCAGCATAGATCTCCTCTCTCAGCTGGTGAGGATACCTGTAGGATGGGTAATAGCTGTGGGATGGATAAACCTCCAGTGCAAGCTTAGTGGGACTGTATGGTCCACCCTCCCAGGTGCCACACCTATGGCCCTTTGTTATCAATAACAATGTAATCATTCATCAACACATTTCAACATAAACACAACTCTTTATTAAATGCCCTGTTCATTGTAGGCCCACTCAACATACATGGCCCAATCTCATCAGTGTGATGAGACAGCCTGAAGGAAGCATCCATTAAGCATCTACCATCTTGTCTTGCCACTCCACTGCTCCAGCTGGGGAGTTGCACCAGTGTTTCAGGAGGTTGCGCTGCTTCTTCCCTTCACATGAAGCTCTGTTGGGGCCTTGCACATCCACAGTGACTATCAGGTTTCGCCCTTGCCTCCATTCACCAGGCTCCATGTCCCCATTGCCTTGTTGGAGAGACTGTTCTGCAATACTGGGTAGCGGGTGCGCATGAGATTGTGCAGGATGCAGCAAGCTTCCATGATGTTCCTCATGGTCTGTGGGCGATGCTGCATGGTGGTGAGAAGTACCTGGAACCTGTTGGCCAGGATGCCAAAGGCGTTCTCCACCACCCGCCTTGCCCTGGACAGCCTGTAGTTGAAGATCCTCTCTTCACGGGTGAAGAGGGAGAAGGCGTCATCCCCCACGATGAAGCAGGGCACATCTTGTGGGTCGTTGGGCAGGGGGTCTGGATCTGGGAAGCCCATGATGAGGTTGCATTCCAGCCCCTCCTTGAGGTCACTGGCGTTGTATACCTGGGCATCTGAAGAAGACCCGTTGCCTGAAGCATCGATGTACATGAACTTGTAGTCAGCATCGATCATGGTGAAGAGGATGGTGCTGAAGAAGCCCTTGTAGTTGAAATAAGTGGACCCTGATTTGGCTGGAGCTTTGTCGGCCACGTGCTTCCCATCTATGGCTCCAACGGTGTGGAGGAAGTTCCACTTCTGATACCACTGTTCTGCAACTTTCTTCCAGCCTTCTTCAGTGGAGGGGCACTGGAGGAGCTCCTCCAGGTATTCTTCGATGATGGCCTACACCACTTCTCTGACCACAATGCTGATGGTGTTGTGTGGCACCCTCCAGGCGTACTGCATGCTCCTGTATGTGGTCCCTGAGGCCAGGTGGCGCAGAATCAGTGCCACCTTCACCCCAGGGTCCAGGCTGGGCCGGAAGTTGGTGTTTGCTTTGGTCAACCTGGGTGTCAGCCACTCCACAACTTCGACAAACATGGCTGGTGGCATCCTCATGAAGTTCTGGAATGCACGAGTGTCTTCGTTCCTCAGCTCCACCATCAGCTTGTTATACAGTCCGTACTCGGCTGTTTTGGCGATCCATCTTCGGACCCAGACACTTCTTGGACGCCTCCTTTTCTTCACGTAGAACAGGTGAAAGAGCCTGTAGAGGGCTTCGCACTGTTGTAGAACGATGGCGGCTACCAAAAGGAGTGTGTGACGATCCATGGTGGAGATGACTGGATGCTGTAGAAGAGCAAGAGCCAGATGAAGGCTGAAGAGGTCTGCACCACAGGGCTGCTGGACTGAAAGTGATATCCAGGTGATTTCCTCCCCCTTTTTATGGGAAATGTAGGTTTTCCGTTAGGTGTCCTTTTGCATCCTCTTGGCATCCTCCAGACATCCTAAATATCCAAGAAACGTCCCCTATACGAACTTTTTTTCCGTTTTAGTGCTTTGTATGCGAGCTGCATCCGCTTTCATCCTTTCTACGTCCGTGCTACTAATGCTGCATGTAAGTTCTGCGTCCATTCCGCTTCCTTCCTGTGTCCATTTTCCACTGGAGCGGATGCGAGTTGCATAGATGCGCAGCGGATGCCTAGCGGATATTGCAGACGCCTAACGGATGACTACAGACGTATAACGGATGTTCCCCGTTTGCATAGCGGATGTATAACGGACGCGTTGGATACATTTTCCGCTGAAAAAGTTTTGTGCAGCTCAAAACTTTTTGAGCGGATGAAATGTCAGTAGACGGATGCTGGACGGATAGAGAGTATGAAAAACGGACGCAGTGAGTACAGAACGGATGCATCGCGTTAACCAATGGATGGCAAGTGTTTCTGTTTTACATCCTCTTTCCATCCATTGCTGCTGTGTGACAGGGGCTTTAGTTAATTTTAATGTATTTATTGTTTTTATCTTTTAAACTATTATACTATAGTTTTATCAGATTGCTACCTAAGGGGAAAGATAAGATAATACATTGCAATGTCCTATCTGTCAATGAATACTTCATCTTCAACCATAACAATACAAGAGCACACAATATATACAAACTCAAGGTTAACCACACCAAACTTGATTGCAGGGAATACAACTTCTGCAACAGAGTGGTCAATGTCTGGAATACTCTATCTGACTCTGTGGTTTCTTCCCCAAACCCCAAAAACTTTAACCTTAGGCTGTCTACTATTGACCTCACCCCTTTCCTAAGAGGTCTGTCGGGGGCGTGCATAAGCGCACCAACCTGCCTACCGTCCCTGCCCTATTGTTTCTTTTTATTTTTCTTATATGTATCCATTTCATGTATTCATAACTATGTTTATACTTATACCTATTTTCTTGTAAGCAATTGACAAATCAAATAAATAAATAAATACCTGTCTCTCAACTCCAGGTGAAGAAATAAGTTCAACTGAATTTCAGTAGTGAAGAGAAGATCGCATCTTTAACTGCACCACTAATTAGGAATAAGAATTTTCAACCTTTCTAGATACTAAATATCATTACATAACATTATATAATGGCATGGGAACTACTTTTTTTTGGAAAATAAAAGAAATCTAGAGACAAATCTCATGGAACAATTGTGCAAAAAAATGTCAAAGTCTTTCAAATGTTTCCAAGAGAACTTATGTGGTCATGAATCTTGGGAAAAACACACACACACACACACACACACACACACATACAAACATAACGTATTTGACAGTTAGGCAGATACATTTCAATGTTATAACCAAGTTGATGTCCTCAGATCCTACATTGATAATTCATGATTTAATGTACGTGGGATAGGCTCTGGGACATACACAAGTCTATTCCATGAGGGGTGAATGGTTAAGGAATGGAATAAAAAATATCACAGATCTGCAAACATTGCCCCATTCTATTCCAGTTGCTTCCTTGGGGCAATTGATTAACAGTTTGGTCAGTTCTACATTAAACAGAACAAAGTGTCTGGCTCATAGTGATTATAATGATCTTTATGGCATTACAGTACAGATTTTATCTGTTGTAATTAGTGTTTAATTGGTACTCTTATGATAATGCTGTTCTTTCACTATTTCTTTAATTTGGTAATTATTGTTTTGCATTGTTATTGTATATACAAACTGTCTTGAAAACTAAAACTGCCTTGAAAGCTGCCTTGAAAATTAAACCATAGTTAGAAAGGGCTATGAGGTAGATTTGAATAGTACCTTTATTTTTATTTTATTTATTTATATATTTGAACTTTCTTTGCCACCCATCTCATTTTTAATCAATAAACAAGTTTAATCATAATTTCCACTAAACACATATGTCTTGTGTATGGCACAAATAAATCCTGTTAATAAAAACACAAGTATAACCATTTCTCAGAAATTGATGACAAGCAGCACTTTTAAAAAGAGAAATATAAACATCAAGAATAAAATGTAGTGTGCATTAAACGTGGAAGAGAGCTATTCTGGTTTACTGGTTAAGGGAGGCGTAAACCTATTTGAGGAGGTGGGGCAGGGGTTTACCTACAAAACAGGATTGCCATGAAGATCCATCCCTGGTCTCCCTGGACAAACCATTTGTTAACTTGCCCTACCAAAGTGGAGAGAAAAACCCAGAGTGTGGCCTGATGGGACTCCAGTTTTGTGTACATAAGCCTGAGGGCTTACACAAACAAAGCTGAATCACTATCAGCAGTTACTTCTATTCTGCCTGAATAACCTGGCAACTAAATCAGGATTTTCCACATCTGCTGCCATAAAGAGCAAATATTGATTCAAATAAATGCAGAACAAGAAATGAGGATGGATATTTCAGATGTAAAGCCCAACTTTCAAGAATTAAGCAAAACTAAACAAGTTCCTCCTTTCCCATAAAAATATGGTTTTAAATTTAGTTATTTCATTGTTTATTTCCAATGAGGCTTTCTTTTGTAAAGCTACCAGGTTCTAGCATCGTTTTATTTGAATTATAGATTCAAATAAATGGCAACACTTCTGACATTCATCTAAATACTATGTCACACCTTTACGGAAGCAACAGTTTCATAATATGTTCTATGTTCAGTTTATGACTTTCTCTAAAATAGAAATTGGCCTTGAACCTTTCTATTGGCCATAATCTACCTAACCAATGTAAAGGCCCTGTCACACTGGCCGACAGATGCAAAACATTTGTAAAAAGGACACAGCAGACGAGAAAAATGTTCCATCCGTTGTTATCCGCTCTCAAAAGGGGCAAAAATTTGCATAACCAGAGCGGATAACACGGAAAGGAACGGACGGGGGGAGGACGCAGGGCGGATGGAAAGCGGATGCTCCATGGAAGCCTAGCAGATGGAAGCAGATGGGAGCGGATGGCACATCCGCAAGGCTTCCGGGGGGGCGCAGCAAAGTGGACATGGAACGGAAAGAGCGGATGCACAGCGGACGCCGAGCAGATGAAGCGGATGCACAACGGAAGCCTAGCGGATGCCTAGCGGAAGGCTAGCGAATGCCTAGCATTCACAGCGCATGCAGGGAGGATGCATTGCATCAGCCGCGCGGATATAAAGGGAGGCAGCTCCCAAGTAGGTCACCATTCAGAGGAAAGACCTGCTTCCAGACACATCGACCGCCTGCCAGTCTTGCCAGCCTGCCTGCCTGCCTGCCATGCTTGCTGCCTGCCAGCCTTGCTGCCTGCCTGCCTGCCTGCCAGCCTCCCTGCCAGCCTGCCTGCCAGCCTGCCTGCCAGCCTGCCTGCCAGCCTGCCTGCCAGCCTTGTTGTCTGCCTGCCTGCCAGCCTTGCTGCCAGCCTGCCTGCCAGCCTGCCTTCCAGCCTCCCTGCCAGCCTCCATGCCAGGCTTGCAGTCTGCCTGCCTGCCAGCCTTGCTGCCAACCTGCCTGCCAGACTTGGTGCCAGCCAGCAACCCCACAACCATGGGGAAGAAGAGGAAGCCCCAGCCATCTCCTGCCAGCCCTGGCAAGAGGGACAGGGCCACCCTCCCACCCCCTGGCCCTCACTTTGCTTCTGCTGGAGCTTCTGTAGCACAGGCTTGCTCTTCTGGGGCTGGGGCTTCTGCTGCTTCTGCTTCTTTAGGAGCTGATGCTGCTGCTTATGGCGGTGGTGCTTCTGCTCGTGCTTACTCTGCTGATGCTGCTTCTGGCAGTGGTGCTTCTGCTGGTGCTTACTCTGCTGATGCTGCTTCTGGCGATGGTGCTTCTGCTGATGCTGCTTCTGGAGGAGCTGCTGATGCTGCTTCTGGCGGTGGTGCTTCTGCTGGTGCTTACTCTGCTGAAGCTGCTCCTCGTCGTGCTGGTCCTGCTCGTCCTGCTGGTCCTGCTGGTCCTGCTCGTCCTGCTCGTGCTCCTGGTCTTGCTCATCCTGCTGGTCCTACTCGTGCTCCTGGTCTTGCTCGTCCTGCTCATCCTGCTCGTCCTGCTCGTGCTCCTGGTCCTGCTCGTGCTCCTAGTCCTGCTTGTGCTCCTGGTCCTGCTGGTGCTCCTGGTGCTGCTGGTGCTTACTCTGCTGCTGATGATCCTGATCCTGCTGGTGCTGCTGCTGGTGCTGCTGCTGCAGCTGCTGCTGATGATCCTGCTGGTGCTGGTGCTGTTGCTGCTGCTGCTGATGATGATGATGATCCTGCTGGTGCTGCTGCTGGTGGTGGTGTGGAGGAGCAGCCCCTACAACCTGGAAGCCCCTCTGATGAGAGTCCATGTGGTCCTGCCAAAGGGAGAAAGAGGCAGACGTGAGAACGGGAGACGAGGCAATACAACATCGAGGAGGAACATGAGGATGAGGTGCTGGAGTGGCTGAGAGAGAATGACTATCTATGGCGGAAGGGACACAGGCCCTACAGGGACACCAAAAGGAAGCAGGCTGCTTGGAGAGAGAAGGCGGAGAGCCTGGGCTACACTTCGGAGGTGCTCCTCGGCTGGTGGAAGCACATGCACACCTGGTACGGGTAGCTGCACCTCAAGAAATCTGGCCAGGCCACGGTCAAGCCAACGGACAGAGAGACCTACGTCATGGCCAAGTGCAGCTTCCTGGAGGGTGAGATCCGCCACCGAGGAGCAGCCCCTCTCACAACCCTATCTCTCAGGCAGCCCACAGAGAGCCAGTCCTCTTCCGGCAGAGTCAGCTCCTGTCCCCAGGCAGGTGTCTGTGGAGCGTGCCACGACGGAGAACCCGCAGACAGCTGTTGTAACTGTGGCGGAGCGCGTGGAGTACTCCCTGGTGCAGTGGGAGAAAGGAGACGGCACTTCCACCACAGTCCTACCCACATCCACCCCCAGCTCCACCTCCACAGAAAGGCAGAGAGCCAGAAAGGAGGGGCAGAGCCACACTGTCCTGCTGGAGATAAGAGACACCATCAGGAGCAGCATAGCTATCCTCTCTCAGCTGGTCCACACCGACTCCTCATCCTCCAATCACAAGCCCTTCCTCACCTATGTGAAACAGACCCTCACGGACATGGCAGAACCCCAGTACCAGGTGGTGAAGGACAGGATCACTGATCTGCTTCACAACCCTCCAGATCCAGATGAACCTGCTCCCACCCCGTCTAGGTCTGCTCCTCCACCCCAGGTGATGTCCCTCCCATTCCAAGGCTTTCCACAGGCCCTCACCTACCAAGGCTATGGCTACCAGGAGGTCCAGCAGCACAGGCAGCAGCCCTTCCCAGTCCAGGCACAGACTCATCGGATGCCACTGTTGCCACCGGTTCCACTGATGCCACCAATGCCACCCATGCCACTGATGCCACCGACACTGTTAAGCCTGGGTTCCCCAACCAGGGTTAGGTAAACAAGCTAAACAGAATGTGCAGCGTTAGTCAGATAGGCACACAGATAAATGAGTGAGCTCAGCTTGTATGTTTATTAACATACAGTAAAAATAACAGATACGCTTGTGCTATCAAGAATATATTTTATTCCAGTATAAGTTTATAGCATAGTCAAAAACAGTCCAATATTCATTTACCATGTAGTCAGTCCATTCAGGGATATTCAGTTAGCAAAGTCCATGTAGAATATCCTATTGTCAGTTCTCATAAATCAGTCCGTTGTTGTCTCTCCCGTTCGAGCAATGCAGTCTTGCTTCCAAGCAGTAATCAGGGATCATCAAAGCCAGAGAGAGAG
>BLBF01000005.1:7646890-7668528 GCA_015471245.1 Laticauda colubrina
TAGTATTTCACCTAAAACAGTTAGGGTGAACAATGTTATCCCTAACAGACACCACCAATGCCACCCACATCACCGATGCCACCCACGCCAGTCCTCACACAGCTGCAGACCCGACAGCCTCACTACACTGCTCCTTCCTCCACCCCACAGCCAAGCCCGGCCTCAGTACATCTGTCGTCGGTACTGGGGTTGACACCCCATGGCATGGAGGAAGGAGCTCTCAACATCACGGGGCTGAGCCAGCTGTCTGAGAGCTTCCTCAACACACCGTCCCCTGTTGTCCTCTCGGGGCCAGGCACCCCAGTGGCGCTTCAGACCAGCACTCCAGCAGCAGGCACCTCCACAGCACCTGGACCCTTCACCCCTGAGACTGGGCACACCTCTGAGTGACAGAGAAGAGTGCCAGAGACTGGGTGGCTACCTGTAGACTTTATTTGGACACTTGACTTGGGTCATTTTGCTTTTACAGCTTGTTATTAATAAAGTTTATCTTTGCTTCACACACTTGCTTCATTTATTTTTGTAAATAAAGACTTGGTGGAAACTTTTAGAAATGGTTTAAGCCTTTGCATGCTTGTGGGATGGGCAAGAATAGCAGTGGGGTGGGCAGGGATACCTTGGGATGGGTAATAGCTGTGGGATGGGCAGGGACACCTTTGGGATGGATTGAGATATCTGTGGGATGGGTTAAGATAGCTATGGGATGGGCAGGGATACCTTTGGGATGGGTTAAGATAGCTGTGGAATGGGTTGAGATGGCTGTGGGGATAGATAAACTTCCAGTGCAAGCATAGTGGGACTGTATGGTCCACCCTCCCAGGTGCCACACTTATGGCCCTTCATTATCAATACTAATGTAATCATTGATCCACACATGTCAACATAAACACAATTCTTTATTAAATACCCTGTTCATTGTAGGCCCACCCAACATACATGGCCCAATCTCATCCATGTGATGAGACAGGCTGAAGGAAGCATCCATTAATCATCTTTCATCCTGTCTTGCCACTCCACTGCTCCAGCTGGGGAGTTGCACCAGTGTTTCAGGAGGTTGCGCTGCTTCTTCCCTTCACGTGAGGCTCTGATGGGGCCTTGCACATCCTCAGTGTCTATCAGGTTTTGCCCTTGCCTCCATTCCCCAGGCTCCATGTCCCCATTGCCTTGTTGGAGGTCCACGAGCCTGTTCTGCAAGACTGGGTAGCAGGTGCGCATGAGATTCTGCAGGATGCAGCAAGCTTCCATGATCCTCCTCACGGTCTGTGGGCGATGCTCCATGGTGGTGAGAAGTACCTGGAACCTGTTGGCCAGGATACCAAAGGCATTCTCCACCACCCGCCTTGCCCTGGACAGCCTGTAGTTGAAGATCCTCTCTTCACGGGTGAGGCATCTGGAAGTGTAGGGCTTCATGAGGTAGGTTCTGAGGGAGAAGGCGTCATCCGCCACGATGAAGTAGGGCACATCTTGCGTGTCATTGGACAGGGGGTCTGGATCTGGGAAGCCCATGATGAGGTTGCGTTCCAGCCCCTCCTTGAGGTCACTAGCGTTGTATACCTGGGCATCTGAAGCTGACCTGTTGCCTGAAGCATCGATGCACATGAACTTGTAGTCAGCATCGACCATGGCGAAGAGGACGATGCTGAAGAAGCCCTTGTAGTTGAGATAAATGGACCCCGACTTGGCTGGAGCTTTGCAGGCCACGTGCTTCCCATCTATGGCTCCAACGGTGTGGGGGAAGTTCCACTTCTGATACCACTGCTCTGCAACTTTCTTCCAGCCTTCTTCAATGGAGGGGCACTGGAGGAGCTCCTCCAGGTATTTTTCGATGATGGCCTGCACCACTTCTCTGACCACAATGCTGATGATGTTGTGTGGCACCCTCCAGCCGTACTGCATGCTCCTGTAGGTGGTCCCTGAGGCCAGGTGGCGCAGAGTGAATGCCACCTTGAGCCCAGGTTCCAGGCTGGGCCAGAAGTTGGTGTTTGCCTTGGTCAACCTGGGTGTCAGCTGCTGCACAACTTCGTCAAATATGGCTGGCTGCATCCTCATGAAGTTCTGGAATGCACGAGTGTCTTCGTTCCTGAGCTCCACCATCAGCTTGTTGTTCAATCCGTACTCTGCTCTTCTGGCGATCCATCTTCGGACCCAGACGCTTCTTGGCTGCCTCCTTTTCTTCCCGTAGTAGAGTTGAAAGAGCCTGTAGATGGCTTCGCACTGTTGCAGAACGATGGTGGCTACCAAAAGGACTGTGTTACGATCCATGGTGGACATGACTGGATGCTGTGGAAGAGCAAGAGGCAGATGAAGACTGCAGAGGTCTGCACAGCTGGGCTGCTGGGCTGAAAGTGAGATCCAGGTGAGTTGCTCCCCCTTTTTATAGGCAATATAGGTTTTCCCCTGTGTGTCCTTTTGCATCCTCTAGGCATCCTCTAGACATCCTTAATATCCGAGATAGGTCCCCTCTGCGAATGTTTTTTCCGTTTAAAATGCTTTCTTTGCGAGCTGCATCCACTTTCATCCTTTCTCAGTCCGTGCTACTAATGCTGCACGCCCGTTCCGCGTCCGTTCCGCTTCCTCCCTGTGTCTGCTTTCCACTGGAGTGGATGCGAGTTGCGCGGATGCGCAGCAGATGTCTAGCGGATGTAGCGGACGCATAACGGATGTCGACGGATGCAGAACAGATGTTCCCCATATGCCTAATGGATGCAGAATGGACGCGTTGGATACATTTTCTGCTCAAAAAGTTTTGAGCAGCTCAAAACTTTTTGAGTGGATGAAATGTCAGTTGACGGATGCTGGACGGATAGAGAGGAAGAAAAATGGACGCAGTGGGTAAAAAACGGAAGCATCGCGTTAACCAATGGATGGCAAGTGTTTTTCTCCATTTTACATCCTCTTTCCATCCGTTGGTGCAGTGTGACATGGGATTTAGGCAATAGGCCAATTTATTACTGCAATTAAAGGTAGAACATTGTTGATCACAAAGTAATTTATCACTGCTTTGCTAAAAAGAAAATACTAATGATGGTGTTTTAAAAGGAAATAGAATTTGCACTGTATTTGCTCATTACAGAAGAATATGTATAGCTAATGGGAGATTATTGTTCCTTTTATGTCTTCCTATTAGAAGAAAAAAAACACCAAAAAATTCTCTGCACCAAATGTTCAGGCTATTATAGAACTCAAGCTCCTTAATTATGCATTTTTAAACTGGCTTTGAAGTCATAGAATGGAAGATAAATGAGATACCCTCAAGCTCTTTATTAGCCTTTCTACAATGGAATGAATATTTCTTGAGTTGTGCCTTGGCTTCTTTTCTCTCATGTATAGCATTTATGTCAATGAAAGATGGAATAATGTGATGAATAATTGAAAATCATGCTTCAGGTTACAGGAGTCTCCTCACCAAATATAGGAATAAGAGATCCAGAATATTATGAAAGTATGTGGAACAAATTGAGCATGACTGGAGGGCTGTGGGGAGATGTTATTTATGAGAAAAGAAAGATAGTGTTGTGTATAAGAATTGGAATACTCCAAATACCTTAATCTGATTGGCCGAGCAGGCTGCGATAGGATTGGTTAGGAAAGTACCGTTGCAATTGGCCTGCCTAATGGCAGGAAAACTTAAAGAGCTGTCATTGGCCGCAAGCCACGAGCAGCCACTATAAAAAGGCCTGCCGCGGCTTCGGCAATGTTCTGTTACAAAGTCACTGAATTAATTAAGAATAAAGAGCTGTTTGATGAACACCGGTCTTGAGTACTTCTATTCTCAGGACAGAACACTGGCGACGAAGGTGGGATCATTTTAGAAGAGCGAGACTGAAGCACGTGGCAACAAGAACCGAGCAACCAAAATGGCTGGTAACAATGCGCCACTTGCACTGTTCAACCCAGCTGAAGAAGATTGGAAGTCATACACTGACCACTTCCTGATGTTTCTAGAAAGCAACGAGCTACAAGGAATAACCGACCAGAGGAAGAGAGCCGTATTCCTCACGCACTGTGGCCCTACTGTCTTCAAGATGGCCAAGGCGTTAGCCAAAACAAATGGCATGGCCAGATTTAAACCGAATGCTACGAGCCCATTACATGCCTGTGGTCTCCAATCTTATTAGAAGACATGAATTCTACAAGCAAGATCAAAGAGAATATGAGAGCATCGGAGATTTCGTAGCAGCCCTAAGAGATATTGGAGGAGCCTGCAAGTTTCTCAACATGGACAAAGCCATGAGAGACCACGGCGCTACACTCCAAAATAAGCTACTAAACAGACCGAATATCACAGTGGCTGAGGCCATCGCAGAAGCCACCGCCACTGAAGCGGCCAAGAAATCCACAGCCACCATGCGCCAAATAAACTCAACAAATCCAGAACCACAGAACCAAGCTCAAGAGAAGAAGGCGGAGGGAACACAAAAACAAACCACCGTGACTGCCCACCATGAAGACCTCGACTCCCCGAGCGACACTGATGATGACAATGAAGACATACATAGGCTTCAGTCAGAAAGGAATTGGCGGGAAAAAAGAGGAAGGAGGCAAGAATTCGAGTGTGCTGATGCAGAGGGGACCACCCACGCTCTGAATGCAGATTCCTGGATGCCATTTGCAGATTTTGTGAGAAACGGGGGCACATTGCAAGGGTCTGCCGGAACAAAAAGAGCTATAGTCCAAAAAGACGTGGCAGAACCCCCCCCCTCAGAAACAGAGATAGACAAGCCAGAAGCCGATGGAACTGAGAGAACAGAAGCCGGCGAATGAACGACAAAGAAGAAACACACCAAACAATAATCATAGAAAATGCCAGGGCAGCAAATGTAAAAAAGATCCAAATAAACGTTAAAATCGAAGGAAAGCCCTGTGAAATGGAAGTAGACTCCGGATCATACCTGTCAATGGTATCATGGAACACCATCAGAAATCTGATACCAGACATTAAGCAAAGTGAACTGGAACAGCAAAGCCTAATACTCAAGGATTACCAGGGAAACCAAATCCCGGTAGTGGGTCTTGGACATTTCCTAATAGAATTCAAAAACCACGCTGAAGTACTTCCTCTGACAATCATCGACTGTGATCGCCCTAGCCTGCTGGGAATCGAATGGTTCGCACCCCTGGGAATCAGAGTGACAGGAATCAACAGCGTCACCGAGACTGATTGGGAGGAGAGCCTGCTGAAGAAGTTCTGGGACGTATTTGATGGGACCCTAGGCAAGTACAAGGGGACCCCTTTAACATTCAGCCTAGACCCTAAGATAGCTCCCATTAGGCTCAAAGCCAGATGCGTTCCCTTTGCCTTAAAACCGAAAATAGATGAGCAGCTTAACAAACTCATTGCACAAGGGGTGTTAGAGCCAATCATGCCAGGTGGGAAACTCGCATCGTGAAACATTCCCATGCCAGGTGGGAAACTCGCATCGTGACTCCTGTCAAACCAGATGGGTCAGTACACATCTGTGGTGACTATAAGGCCACCCTCAATCATACACTCCAGCAAAGTGTGTACCCTGTTCCAGTAGTTCAACATATGTTGCATTCATTAAGGGGAGGAAATTTTTTTGCGAAACTTGATCTCACGCAAGCATACCAACAGCTGCTGGTTGACCCCGAAACTGCAGAAGCACAGACTATAGTCACGCACAGAGGGGCATTCAAATGCAACCGACTTCAATTTGGCGTTAGCGTTGCCCCAGGCGTTTTCCAAAGCCGAATGGACCGCCTTCTAAATGGACTAAAAGGGGTCGTTCCCTATTTTGACAATGTATTAATATCCGCGAAAAACAAACATCAATTAGAAGACAGACTGAGAGAAGTCTTGCAAAGATTCAGGGCTTAAAGTCAAAACAGAAAAATGTCAACTAGTCACCAATCAAGTCAAATTCTTAGGCTACCTTATAGATGAGAAAGGGACACACCCCACTGAAAAAAAAGTAAAAGCAATTAAAGACGCACCCAGACCTAAGAACAAAACAGACTTACAGGCGTTCTTAGGTCTCATTAACTTCTACAATGTCTTCCTGCCCCAAAAGACAATCGTAGCAGAGCGATTACATCGGCTATTAGATTAAAAAAAATGTCTGGAATTGGGGCCACTGAGAACAAGCAGTATTCCAAAACATTAAGGACTTATTAACATCCAACACCATTTTAACATAATACAACAACATCCTGCCACTGACAGTCACCTGTGATGCATCGCCTTTTGGAATCGGCGCCATACTGAGCCACAAGCTACCAGATGGCAGAGAAGCACCAATCACCTTCTATTCTAAAACGCTGTCAAAATCTGAAAGGAACTACAGCCAACTTGACCGAGAAGCCCTCGCCATCATAGCAGGCGTCAAGAGATTCCACGAATACCTCTATGGTAGGACATTTTCTGTAATCACAGACCACAAAATCGCAGCCAGGCCAGCTCAACCAACCCAGAGAGAACAGGAGGGAGCGGCAGAGCCAACTCAACCAGCCTGAGAAACCTGGGTGGGAGAGGCAAGGCTGACTCACCCGTCCAGGAGGTTCCATGGAGAAGACATGGAGAAAAGGCGATCCTGACCGAACTTATGGAAGACCACACTGAGACTGAGCTGCGCAGGTCAAGTAGGACCTGCAAAAGGCCCACCTACCTGCATGACTACGTTACGCACGTTGGACGAAACCAAGAGGGGAGGGGTGTTGTGCATAAGAATTGGAATACTCCAAATACCTTAATCTGATTGGCCGAGCAGGCCACAATAGGATTGGTTAGTAAAGTACCGTTGTAATTGGCACGCCTGATGGTGGGAAAACTTAAAGAGCTGTCATTGGCCGCAAGCCACGAGCAGCCACTATAAAAAGGGCTGCCGCGGCTCCGGCATTGTTCTGTTACGAAGTCACTGAATTAGATAAGAATAAAGAGTTGTTTGATGAACACCAGTTTCTAATACTTCTATTCTCAGGACAGAACAGGTAGGTTACTTTTTATTAAGCATTAATAGGGATATACTGTGGCTTCAAGCCTCCCACCTCCCAAGATACATAATTCCTTTCATTTTATTGAAGTATGTCACAGAAAGTTCTGTTGGGGCTGAGAAATAATTTTAGGAATTAGTCTGATGAAGACTGATCTGTTTGTCAGAAGAACCCAAGAAGTTAAAGCCTTTGCAGTTTAAAAAGTCAGGGGAAACAGGATCCCCAGAGATACTAAGGTAAATAGATACTCAGCTGGGCTTTGGGGTCAATGGGTGAAATGTAGACATTTTTCAATCCTGATCACCATTGCTTAGCATGCTGTAAATGTGCTGTTATTCTGTAAGAATTATTTATATGTGTGTTTTACTTTTATACCTCTCCCAGTGCGACATGGTTTGAGCTGGGTGATCATAGAAATACATACAGGAAGGAAGGGAAAAAAACTCAGAAGAGATAAGAGTAAGTACAGATGCAGTGTATAAAAGCATCTACAAAATATATATACTGGGGACAGGAAGGAATGCAACAGAAATTTGGCCTGTGGGGGGGAGAAGACAAGAGGAAAAGTATCCTAAGACAGATAGCCTACAGAGATAAAGGAAGAACAAACACAACTGAGAAGCCTTTTTTTCTGTCTAAAACAAGAGGGAAAGAAAGACCACCCATGAAAAGGAAAGAGAGAAAGCACAAAAGATTTTCCAGCAGTGCTTTGCCAAGCTAGTTTTCCATGAACTGGAAAGGGGGCAGTTTGGGGTTACAGAAGAATAAAAAGATTCTGTCAGCAACACCCAGCAGAGAAAGAGAGAGAGAGAGAGAGAGAGAGAGAGAGAGAGAGAGAGAGAGAGAGAGAGAGAGAGAGAGAGAGAGAGAGAGGAAGAAAGACACAGGTCAGCAGGTTTTTATCCAGGAGGAAAGTGCCTAGTGGGGAAGGATCAAGACTTGCAGGAAATTTCAAGGGCAAGAGAGAAATAAATCATGGACAGGATCAGGTAAACAGTAGAAGGAAAGTGACGATCAGGTGAAGCAAAGCGTGAATATTGTTGAGGATTTTGAAACATAGGAGTAATGCCTGACTTGTTTAAATATACATTGTGCTTTTAAGATCCAAGGTGCCAAGGATCTCAGCCCAAAGAAGAGAGAAAATGAAATTCTGAATTGAACCACGAGCACACTTAGAGTTGTTGTATAACCCCAAAAAGGAATTCTCCCTTTCACAACATTTTTTCCTCTGCTATTCTATGGTCTACATATTGTCATTCTTTTTTAATGCATGTAAGAAAACTGTTCTTGCTTGTTTATCACTAAAGGTTTGATTTTTTTTTTTTTTTAGAGGTTTGGTTTCTTATTGAACTTCCAAGACAGAAGAGGAAAAAGTGCTTCCCCACCACTCAGAGCATTCCTCACGAGAGGAATCTCTCCAGCTTTGCATGAATTTCAAAAGAGCTGGAGATATTTCTCTTAGGAAATCCTATGGAAAGCCATCTTCTCCAGCAGAAGGCAGCTCTTGCTTTAAAAGCAGGGCCACCGATATATCCTTTTAGGTCTTGGAATACACTAATTTGCTAGCACTTACATAATTAAATGTTCATGACTATTAATGTAGTAAGGCTATTAATGACAATATGCATATTAACTTGGGTTTTCTTTTTAACTAAACTGTGGGGAAAGCACACATTTATGTGGGGATAACTTGGGTTTTCTTTTTAACTAAAATGTGGGGAAAGCACACATTTAACTAAAATGTGGGGAAAGCACAAGGAGCTCTTTGGAACAGCCTTCCACCTGAGAGCCAAAGGATCCCTACTTCAACTCCTAGAATTCCTCCTCCAGTAATGTTAGCTCCGGAATTCTGGGAATTGAAATCCACAAGTCTTAAAGTTGCCAAGGTTGGAGACCCCTATTCTAGAGGACTGTGAAGATCTGCCTTTTCCCCAAACATTGGGCTAGGATAGGAATTGAGCAGCAAGGATAATTGATCTGGCACGAGGTGGTGGGAGGGGAGGATGCTTTTGTTTTTAATGATGGGGTATTTTTTTAATGGATTGTTGTAACTGCCTAGAGCAGGGGTCTTCAAACTTGGCAAGTTTAAGATTTGTGGACTTCAACTCCCAGAATTCCCAAGCTAACATTACTGGAGGAGGAATTCTGGGAGTTGAAGTCCACAAATCTTAAAAGCTATCAAGTTTGAAGACCCCTGGCCTAGAGTCATGAGAAAGGCAGCCATATAAATCCTATAAATAAATATGCATGGGAAGCAAGTAGGGTTCTGGATAACCCCTTTCCTCCTTGAAGGACCAGTTATATATAGAAGTGGCAGTTTGTTCCACAACCCTGAGCAAATCAGAGGGACTCTTTCTCAAACACATTGTCAGTAGGATTCAAAGAATGCCTTAGGATTGGACTATTTTCTTTTTTCATGCTGCTAGCATTTTTTTTCCCATACAGCTGGCACAGCACAACATTTCTCTTTGGGGAGAGGCCAAGCCACCTGCAACATCAGCAGAAATATTTACACTGCAAAGAGCTGACAACTAAAGAGATTATCAAGGAAGCCCAATATGTCAAAAAAAGAGGCATAAATAACAAAGTGGTCAATAAATATGAAAAGGTTTGATCTTTTCTCAGCAGCAAGAAATATCCAGGGAGTCTTGTCTGTACATGTTAATTTATGTATTTATTAGATTTATATTTCTTGAGCTCCTGTACATTATATGCACAGGAACTCAAGGCATATATATCACACCCCTTCTTTGAATTACTCCATGTATCCACAATCCTGTGAAGTAAGTGCTTAGGAAAGGTGTGACTGTTCCAACATGAATTTCAATGAGCCACTCTTAACCCACTCTTAGCCCATCCATTTAAATACATTCTTTACAACTTTCAACAAATGTTCACCATTTTGCAATAAAGAAGTTTCTTCCACTTTTCATATCTACGAATGTGTAAAAGTGGAAGAAATAATGACAGCTGCCATGTTTGAATCTTATCAAATTGATGAGGACTTTACCTCATGATCTCTGGAAAAACAAGCTCTGCCAGAGTGGTCCTTTTTGAGAAATTCCTGACTAGTCTCATTGACATTGTTTTTGCAGAGGGTGGAAGATAACAATTAACTGTGACTTGATCCTAACCAATAATGAAGACAAAGTCAAGGAACCGGAAGTAGCAGAAACAATAGTGGGAAATTATGGTGTTATACCAGAGTTCTTGATTTTAATGTAAAATTAGGCTGAACACAGTTATATTTGCACATTTTACTTCAAGAAGGCAGAGTTTAATAAACTCAAAACAATGGTCAGATTCTGTGGCAGCAATAGTTAGTGGGAAAGATGCTTTAAAATAGGTAAGAATTCCTAAAGAAGAATTTAGTTAAATCAGTTGCAAACAATTCCATTTTAAACAAACACACAAACAAACAAAAAATAGACGGAGCAAATGTGATAGCAAAATAATGTAGTACAGATCTGAAAAGAAATGTCATATATAGGACATGGAAAATTGACAGGTCATTCTGGAAGACTACGTATTAATAACATGAAACCTCAAAATCATGTGGTCATGGGGATGCTGCAATGGTCATCAGTGTGAAAAATGCTCATTAAGTCACTTTTTCAGTGCTGTTATAACTTCAAATGGTCATTAAACAAACTGTTGTAGGTTGAGGAATACCTGTAGCCATTAATTTTCCTGCTAAAACTATTTTTGTTGGTTTTTTATTAATTATTTTTAAAAATGAAGTCTCCTTTGATAAGGCACTAATAAGCTGATCAGTCCCAAATAGTTTGGATTAATGAAGATTGCACTGGATTCTCACATAGAACCCAGATGATGGACTTTTATTTGTTTAGTAATATACAGGTCATGTTCTGAAGACTATTATTCTTAGTTAAGAAATTTGGAAAAAGGCCAGGATCAAACAGAACTAATCTATGTTATTTTCAAGGAGAGAAAAGGAGCAGCTACACTCCTTTTTCATTCAATTTATTCCATAATATCTAATAAATTGCATTGTGTTAATTCATACTGCTGGATAAGCATAAGAAAATAAAATCAATTTTTCATTTTACGTGTTCTCCATCACTCCATATCCATCCATACCTTCTATGGATTCCACTATGAAGCACGTTGATATACAAGTCCTTTGGGGGGGGGGGGAGAGTCATGCAGGCTTCGAATAAGTAAATTTATTTGACTTTTATTTGTGAGAGGTTATTTGTGAGAGATGTTGATCCCTGCAATGGTCAGCACTATGTCCACTTTGAGACAATATACTGTAGGGCAGTGCAGCATGCTGTCTGGTGAATTCTGGGAGCTGAAGTCCACCTATTTTAACATTGCCAAATTCGAAAAACACTGATAGAAAGGACATCACATGGCAGTCTGCTGGCAGAATTTTTGCTGCTGATATTTGTTAAAAGTGGCTGAAAAATTCTGCTCCTGAAGAAATCTATTGAAATTATCCTTTCTCTGCCTCCAAGTATGAAGAATAATTTTGTATGTTGTGTTAAGTTTCTGAAGCATTTGCCTTTTCCTGTGCTTTTTTGCTGGAGGCGATGGGTGCCTGCTGGAGGTGATAGTAGCCTCACACATATTATGAAAGTTTTTTTTAAAAAATAACATTATTCTAAGCCTGCATGGCTGCCATGTCTCCACAGAGTTCATTGCCCTTTTAAAAACACACTGTTGTATCTCTTGCAGAACACTCAAATGTCTATATTGCTTTCCCCTCAGCTTTTAAAGTAATAGAGAGAGCACTATCAGTGCTTTTCGGTTTTAGACAACAAAACACAATTTACTGTGTTCTAGTTTACATTAATTGAACATGGCAATGATTGGCTCATGCCTGGAAATGTAAAATGGCTTAAAAATAATCAGTTGTGAAAAATTAATATCAGTATTTGACAACAGCTTACAAAATAAATGTCAAGAATGACACTGAAGAGAAAGGCCATCCATCTAAATTGATGTTACCTCAGCAAATGCCCAATTTACAATTCTCATTCAGAGGAAACTGTCTAGTTTTCATGATTAATTCATTTTCCTAAGATTGGTAAGCCCTCACTATTTACTCTGCAATACTCTTCTAATCTATAAAATAATTACAATTGATAATGGAGATATAAATCTTAATATACTTGACATTGCCCCTGAGAAGTAAAAATAATACTCTTTTACAAAACAGGGAACAGAAGACAATTTGAAAAGAGATAAAACAAAATATAAGAAGCAAAGTAATAGGCACATAAATCATCAAATCCAACCATGCAGTGAAGATTGTTCTCCTTTCTAGTATTTCCCCCCTCCCAAAAGAACTAAATAAAGGATAGGCAAATTTGCCACTAATTAAGTGATTAAAGAAACACCACTACAGTCAGATATGCAGGAGGATTTCTGCTGCAGTTTCTAATTCAAAAAATTGTCAGCCCATTTCATCCAACAAGATCTGTTTAATTTGATTCGTGAGAATCCTAGTTTACCTTAGAAGTATTATTACTTGGTAGGCTTGGTAGCAAGTCAGTAGAGGTAGTCCTCAATTTACAATTATTCATTTGGCAACCATTTGAAGTTGCAACAGCACTAGGAAAAGTGTTTTGGAAGTGGTCCTTACACTTAAAACTGTTGCCAAATCTCCAAGCTCATGTGATCAAAATTCAGACGCTTGGCAACTGATATATATGATAGTTGCAGTGTCCTGGGATCTTCCTAGCTCGCTTTCAACAATCAAAGTCAATGGAGGAACCTGAATTTGCTTAATGACCGTGATTCAACTATGGCAAAAAGGTCATGAAATTGGCATGACTCAGTTAACAACTGCTTTGCTTAACCACAAAAAAATCTGGTTCCAATTTTTGTCATAGGTGAGGGAGGAAAGGCAAAAAAGCTTCTATAAATGGCAGTTTATTTGGAAAGATCAGCCACTAAATAAATGGCAGGTGTTGAGGGGAGTGAGTGTAGAGTGCATCAAGACATGATGTAGGATGGAGCTGGTATGTCTCATGCAACCAACTAAGCACCTCTCCATCAAGTTTCTTGATCTCAGATAAAATGGTGGCCATTGTCCCTGTAATGCTACATAGGAATGACCTTGGGGAACAGGGAAGAGCCATGACTAGTAGAACAGGTGATGATGGGTGGGAATAAGAGGTAGTTTAACCTGCAGAAGGAATGTGGGAATGGTAAATGTTTTAGAAGAGACAGAATGAGGTGAGGTGTGCATTTATTAACTTCTTGCTGCTGTATCAGAAGACAATTATTCCAATACTTTTATGCCAAGATACATGTTTCTCCTCAACTTCAGAAAATCCATCTCTCCACCCTTGAAACTCCTTTTAGTACAATCATTGCAAGCTGAGACATGTCAGAATAACAGAAGGGTCATTGGAGGTCTTCTAATCCAACCCCGTTTAGGCAGGAAACCCTACACTATTTCAGACAAATGGTTGTCCAATCTCTTCTTTAAAACTTCCAGTGTTGGAGTATTTACAACTTCTAGAGGCAAGTTGTTCCACTGATTAATAGATTAATCCATTAATCTATCATTAATGATTAATGGATTAATGACACTCCCTAGTTCCTTGGACTGAAATATGACGGTCAGGGAAATGGGGGAGGGCGAAATGTACTTTCAAACTTGCAAAATTCTGTTAATGTTACCTTTAGAAGTTTGTTTAGTGACTCTTTAATGTTACAACAGCACTGTAAAAAGCTACTTATTGTGGTTTTTCACACCTACAACCATTGCAGCATCCTCCATGAGATCAAAATTCAGACGGCTGATTCATATTTTTAAAGGTTGCAGTGTCCCAAAGATCATGCAATCCCTTTTTGGGGTCTTCTGACAAGCAAGGTCAATGTGGAAGTCAGATTTACTTAACAAACCATGTTACTAACTGAACAAGTGCAGTGATTCACTTAATAATTGTCACAAGGAAGGGTGTAAAATGGGGCAAAACTCACTGAACAAATGTCTCACTTAGCAACAGAAATGTCAGGGTCAATGTAGTCATAACATGAGGACTACCTGTATAAGATATGATAGTATATTGAAGAGAATAACTTGTAAAAAATATTTGAAGACTGGGTCCCAAGGACAAACTTAACCAACACGAGTTAGAGCTGCTATTAAAGTCAACCTTATGGCAGTAAGGGCAATGAAGCGGTGGTATCCTTACTGTATCCACATATTACCACTCTGCAGCCCTGTTTCAGTAATTTGAACCCTCTTAGGTAAAGAGGGCCTAAGGAATCTTGCAGGAATGTGTGGAGGAATTTGTCAGAATCTTTCAAACAAAATCTTTAGGATTTGCTTGCAATTGGATTCTGATCTTGTTGTAGGTCCTGGAGAAGATTCCTAGGATGGAATCCTGCCTGGTTATTTGAGAAGGTGTGAACTTGTTGGACCCAAGAAAATGAACATGGTTCTTGGTGTTGTGAGTTCTTAGGACTGCCTCTCCTGGCCTATAAAAGTAGCCTGAGGATATGTATCTCATGTGAGTGGATTTTAACAGTGGTTAATTCTTCTCTAAGTGAGTGGGTTGTGGGATGCCACAAGGTTTGAATGGGGGCAAAAGGCTTCAATTTAACCTTGGCAAGACTGAACGGTTTAGTATTATGGGGCATATTAGTTCTAGGACTCTGAAATTCTTAGTGCAGGATGGGGTGGCACTACTCCAATGTGCAATCTGGGGAGGCGGGATATTATGACTTTAAGCAACATATAACTGCAGAAATAAAGTGAAATTTCTGTGTATCTGAGATGTATAGTGAGGTGGTTGTCGACACTATTTAAATGGTTAAAAGGAAATGTGAAAACCAGGAACTCTAAAAGGAATTCTTAAAAATAGGGGAATGGGCATGAAAATAGCAAATTCAGTATAAGCAATAGAAGAAAAGTAAAGTAATGGACATAGAGACAAAAACTGCCTTCATATATATATCTTGATGACATCTGAGCCCCTGGGAACTGAAAAAACAAGACAATTTAAGGGCTGTGACAGATAGTTGAATGTAAATACTAACTCAGTATGGGGAGCCCTTTGTTAAAAGCAAATTTCATCCTGGGATGAGAAAAGAAAATTTAAATAAAATTACCACCTGTCATTTTTATCATTCATTTTATTAATATGCCATTCCTCATCTCAGAATGAGTCCCAACATAGAAACAAATGATGTCTTTATCTGGAATATTTTTACCATGACACCCCAGCATGACCTTATACAGCTGCAGAAGAGTTACTACAATGATAAACAGACATAAAAAGGAGCAAAATAAGAAAAATTTATATTTGAGACTTGTTTATATTTGAGACTTATAAGAAAAAGTTATATTTGAGACTTGTTTAGCTTCGGGGGGGAAAAAAAGACAACTTGAGAGCAGAGGACTTGAATGTGTAGATTATGTATGGTAGGGAAAGAGTAGGTGTGGAAATGTTTTCTCTTTCCTACTAGGGCATTTTCTGAAGTCAAATACAGCAGATGGGTGATGGCCTCTTCCTAACATCTTTAAAAAAGGAATAATTTCTTATGACAAATTCAAATCCATGAAGATTCTAGTCACTCTGTACTGTTTTCAGGAGCAAAGGCATTATATTCTGAATATTAATTTCTAGATATACAGTAGCTATTATTCCCATGCTCAGTTTACAGGCATCAATACATGAAAAATAAACACAATGCTCTGAGTTTCCTTAGAAGTATCAACATAGCACTCTAATAACAGTGAATACGTAGGAAAGTATCTCTGAACAATATCTCTGAATGCAACATGGATCAAACAAGCACCTACCTTTAACATGAAGCATTTTATTTCCTTCTTTAAATGGGAGACTCTACTTGGGAATGTACTGTGATTCTATGTAGCATATAGAAAGATTTATGTATTTATTCAATTTGTGTAGCCACCAGCCCATATATGTAACTCAGGGGTGGTGGGGTGGTGTCTCTTGTTGCAATCTGGAGATCATGACATATTTTGCAAACTCATCAAATATTTCCAGTATGACATAAATAATTCAATTAGCTTATTGGAAGCAATGGCTCAGTTAGCATAAATTTTATAGCTGCTCCAAATTCAATCATTCAATCTTCTTACACCCTGAAAATGCAATCAGACACCACTGAGGGACTTTCTTTGGCTGCTATCTGAATCCTTGAAGAGTTCGTGACTAAGCAGATATTTGAAGGGAATGTCCAAATTCTCTTCAAAATTATGAATTTAAACCAAATATCAAGACAAAGAAGCAGTGTGTGTCTGACAAGCAGTCAATGGGGAAGCCAGATTCACAACTATGTTACTGACTTGACAACTGCAGTGATTCACTTAACAGCTGTGGCAAAAAGGTTGTAAAATGGGACAAAACTCACTTAACAACTGATTCACTTAGCCACAGAAATGTTGGACTCCATTGTGGTTGTATCTCATAAGTTGAGGACTACCTGTATCATTTTATATTTTGAAATGCACATGACAAAGAGAAATTTAGAAATGTTTGCTCTCTGAAAGGATTACAGAATGCCTGGTGCTTTTAAAATTGCCGCCAATTTTCATGGGAACTAAGTTAATGAAAGTATTCAAGATAATAGGTGACAGTGTTCAACCATTTAGCATTTGGCTGACCTCCTGTATTGAGAGTATATTGCTGATTTTATCTTCCAAGATCCAAAGGTAGGAAAGATAAGCCATTATCTCTTACTCATCCAAAGCAGCTGGCATCAGAAATCTTTTGTTTCTCTGTTTTTGTTTCTATTGCAAACCCCACTTCAGAGAGGTCACCATTAAAACCACATCTTTGTCAGTAGGATAGCTTTATTCTCCTGCTTAATATTATTAGTGCTCATGGCTTCTTTTCTAAAAAGGATTGCTTTTTGAACACTTTGGCACAGCAGAGTTGTATCAGAATGGCAAAGAAGGGGTATGCAATTGTGGTTAATGAGGCCTTAACAACATACATTAACACTATCCAAATACTGTATTGGTGCAAACCTCTGGTTCCTTACAGAGAGCCACCACAGAATGTCAACTTCTGTCTCCAAAGGATCAAAATATGTATTTTAGAATCATAAGTCGTCAATGTGGATGGTATAGGCAAGCTTAAAGTATGTTGGGAACATCCTTGTTTAAATTGCCTTTGAGCCAAATTATTATAATGCAATAGCAAGTGTGTGTAACAGCATATACACACCCCTCCCGGTAAAATGCAGCTGAAGGATGCTGCAGTTATTTAAATTTTACCAGCAGTTTGTGTAAGAACAAGCAACATTATTATAGGAATTGTGAGGACTTGTTCCTTTTGCTTCTGAACATTTTTTCTCCTTCAGTATGTTTTCTTCAGGATACTTTTCCCATGCCTGGAAGAGAGATTTTTGTTTATCCCACACCCATGAAAAAGCAGGAGCAGAGATTTAGAATTCCTGCCCTGTAGTAATTTCCCCTCCAATCAGTCAGTGCCTCACCCTTAATCATCAACTGAAAAAACATATTTTTCATATTATAGTAGGATATGAGAATTACTGGAAAATATGTTGATCACATAATAATTTTGATCTTTTAAAAACATTATTCTAGAATGGATATAATTTGGGATCCAGTTGTGCAACAGAAGTTTCTTATATTCAGCATGTGTGTGTGTACATACAAGTGCTCCTATGCTACAGTTAAACGAAAACTTTCAAAAATACCTACATATTAAACTCATGTTGCCTCATCATAATATTTTGTTTAGGAAATATTTAGGAAATGTTGCTATGAGGTAAGCTTTCTTCCATGATGCCCAGATAGTCTCAGCATTCTTGGGCACTTGCATGTTCCATACCACACTTGAACCCATGCATAGACCATACTATGTCTGTTAGGTACAGCTTGTCATGATGGTTTACAAACTGGGCTTGTAGTTTAGTATAAGATCTTCCCTGGCTGCTCTACACATCTGTATTCACATTGATGCTCCTGTCAATCACATAAAAACCTGTCACCTTAGTTACAAGGTACATTCTTGTACATCTGTATCTCCTGAATGGTTAATAGCTTCAAGTTCAGTAGCAGTTTTTTCCAAGAACCATAATTTATAGTTGGTGTGCTCCACTTTCCTTTGATTAAACAATATTATCTTTGAGGACTCTAGATGCACACCTTCTCTGTAATTGATCCTACGCTCTGAAATGAGGTTCCCCACCAAGATCTGGATGGCCACCACTCTTGCGTTGTTTAGAAGAGCTGTGAAGACTTGACTTTCCATCAAGGCCTTTGGTAAAGGAGTGGGAGACCTTGTTTCATTGTGCTGCCTATCTTTTTTATTTTTTATGTTTTATTTTAACTTCCATGGTTATTATGAGCTGCCCAGAATCATTGAAAATCAGGTGGTATACAAGTTTAATGAATTATTGTTTAAAATTATGAATTGAGAGGACGATAAATGAAACAGCTAATTTTTCCTTGAAGCTAGAATTGTCGTGTTAACAAATTGAAAGTAGTGTTCAATTGTATCTTAAAATTTTTAGTTATTAAATAGAAAAAGATGAAACATTTTTAAAGGGACAACAATCCATGATCAGAATGAAAAATATATTTTTAAAAAATCTTATAGATATGCATACAAGTTATTGAACATTTTGCTCAGCAGGATTTCTTTCACTGAAAGTAATACTGAACAACCTTCAAGATTAGTACAAAACTTTAAACATATCGCATTTAATTAAAATAATCAAAACAATATTATATAAAATTATGTCTCCATTTTTTTTTGTGGGCTGCATTATTCAATAACAATAGGTTCAAGCTATTACTTTAAAGTTTGAAATTGGAAAAAGTTAATTTAGCCAGAATAAATACTGGAAATTTAAATAATCAGATGCAAAGTCCCTTAAAATATATTTTGTTAGGGAAAACAGGGTAAATGAAAACAGTGATTTGGAAATATTTATCCTTCAAAGGTGTCATTAACAGTTTTAACAAAAGGTTTAACTCTCTCTCCTCAAGGGCAGTTTAAATTAGATAAACATGCCTGTGAGACAGAAAGGAAATAAAAGAGGCTGAGCACAATTCAAACTTTAATTTGGCTTCTGGCAAGATGTAAGGATGGGGAAGCAAAGAAATTTGATGTTGTTAAAACAGTGTTGTTAAAATGTAAAGATTTCTAGTTTACAGATGTGTTTAAAAAAATCTGTCTTGAAAGTTGTCAGGACAGTTTCCTTATACACAAGGAAATGGATGGAAATTAGAAGGACATATTAAAACCTGAGCCTGTTCTTAATTTGAGAATAATGTTACTGAAAATGATAAATTGTTATTTAGCTACTGGTAAACCTTTCTGCGTGTATTTGCACTTGTCTCAACCATATCTACATAAAGTTAAATATTACAGAAACAACTAGTTTGATAGAATGGTTAAGGCATCAGGCTAGGAATGAGGAGACTAACTTCTATTCCCGCCTAAGGCACACAACCAACTGCATTACCTTGGGCCAATCATTCTCTCAGCCCTAAGAAGGAAGCAGTGACAGATCACTTCTGAACAACCTTGCCAGGAAAACTCCAGAGACTTGTCCAGTGAGTCTCTGAGAGTTGAACACAATTGAATGGAAGAAAAAATAAATATTAAAAAAATATATTACATAAACATATCCAGAAACAAATATCTACCCCAAACTGTAAAGAATGTCAAGTGTATATCGACATTAATTTGTACTTCCCAGACTAACAGCTGCCCAGAGTCATTGGTGGTGGGTGGCATATATTTAATAAATTAGAATACACAAATTAATTGGGTTTCTTCCCAATTGCACATTGCTTTGTTATAAAATAGTGTACAGTATCTAAATTAAGGAAAATCATGTCTATAAAAATGTATATATTAAAGAAAGCCTATCTTAATGTATCCCTGAAGGATGATTCCATAGAAAAATAAATGCATTTACATGCTTTTTCTTTTTTAAAACATATACAAAAATTAGAACACAGGATTGAATATATATATATATATTAACCCTAACCCTAACCCTAACCACCCAGCACAGATAGATTCCGTGGCTAAAACACTAATTACCAGAACCAAATGCCTGGCAGACAAGAAACATATAAAGACTGAACTAGGCACCCTGACTAAAGTATTGACAGCAAATGGCTTCCACAAAAACAAAATCACCAGCTTGATCCACAAAAACACACCAAGACATAACAGAGACCTAGAAGATCAACAGACCTATGGAACAGCTGTCTTGCCCTACATAAGAGGGACTACAGATAAAATCAGTAAGATACTACACAGGCATCACATCAAGACTGCCTTCAAAACAGACAAAAAAATAGCAGCCATCCTTAGAAACCCCAAAGACAAAATTAACCTGGAAAACCAAGGCATATACGAAGTTCCCTGTGCATCATGCCCGGCCACATACATTGGACAGACCAAGAGAAGAATAAGTACGCGCATGGATGAACACAAAAATGCAGTAAAAAAGCTGGAACACACCTCCTCACTAGTCCAACACATGAAAACCACAGGTCACAACATCCACTTCAATGGCACTAAAACCCTAGCCACTATAGAAAACCCCAACCACAGAATCATCAGAGAAGCCATAGAGATTGAAAAAAGACCTGAAAGCATGAATAGAAGAGATGATTCCAGCAGACTGTCAATCATTTGGAAGCCTGCACTCTCAAATAGAAAGATCTCCACACCACAAGCCAGGCAAACACCTGAGCACAAACAGTCTCCCTCTGATGCCTCCAGCTCAAACACCCCCCCACCAGGCACCCAGGTGAAACCTAGCTTCCTGATAGATAATAGCCGTCCTTTCACATGAAGCCAAGCTGCACTGAAAGCCTCCAACACAGGAACAGAGTGTTGCCAGCCAATCAAAGCCACAAAACAGACAGAAGAAACCAGAAACACCAATCAAACAAACTCTGAGTCCAATAAACACAGACCAAGACTCCCAACCAATCAGGATAGGCTAGCCTCAAATTTAAAACCAACGGCTGTGAGACCCGGACCCACATCCATACAGAAGCCTGATGATGGCAGATAAGATTCTGCTGAAACGTTGCTACAACTTTAACAGCACTACAATGACGTGGGATAATACCCGAAGGAAGCCAAACAGCACACATGTAAGTACCCGCGAAAGCTTAAAAAAACAAATATCTGACCTCTACGGGGTGGAAATAAACAGCCAGATCAAAAGCTATGAGAAGCTGGAAGTTAAAAGAGCAGGAATACCATGTGACCTAAAATTCCTATGCAGCTGCAGAGACAACAATGTAACACCAACCTGCTTCAAATTAACATTTCATAAGAACACAGCAGCTACCAAACGTATCCTGAAAAGAACAGAGATAGCTCTACTCAGAAATGAAGTTCACAGTAAAAGATTCCACTTAGATCAGTTAAACAAAGATTTGCTAGCACTACACCTGGAATTGAGCAGCAAAATCCACCCTCTACTTTGGGATAAGCTAAAACAACTTACAACTTGGAGAGCTGAAACTGAAACCACTTACAAAAATGAAAAACTCTTAAAGAAACTAAAGAAATTAGAACATTACAAGAAAACCCCCAACAACTCAGAACAACTGAAACAATTAGTATATAATGTTTCCAACAGAGAACTCAACAAAACAGAAACAGATGTCCTATTCAAAGGATTCAATTATGCCATAGCACCCAAAAAAATCCCAACAGAAT
>BLBF01000005.1:7670308-7702689 GCA_015471245.1 Laticauda colubrina
ATATATATATATATATATATATATATATATATATATATATATATATACGATTTGTCCAATCCCAGTAGTGGCTGAAATTGAGACTTGCATAGTTATAATTATGAAACAGTTTACACAATGCTTCTGGGTTGGATAAGTTCTTAAAGAAAGAGATTTGATTGTTGAAATATTTGTTCACATAAAACTAATGTAGATAATTGCTTCACAGCGGAAATAATGTAATCCATTGGTGTTGATAGCATCAATCCCAGTAACAATGCCAAGTTTTCTCTAGCATCTCAATCAAAGACTTCCTCTTGTAGATGCAGATCGTTTAACATAAACCTCCATGGTATTACCTGGAATTAAGTAGGTCAAATTGCTTTGAAAAATAGCAAGAGGCCGCCCTAATGGGAAAAGGAAAAAGAAGAGTTGAAATGCTGTGAAAGAGGACTAAGAATATTGACAACAGTAAATAAGATAATCGTACACAGGTCAAGATTAAATGGAAATGTTATTGTACTCCAGAAATGCTTTAGATCCTGGTCACCATAGGATTCCTGCATTTCTATAGAGTAGCCCCCACAATAAGGGCCAAAGCATGTTCCATACCATACTCTAAAGTCCTATAATGCAAATTCCTCTTCTGGCCATAAAGGTAGAGAGAGGAAGGATGGGCAGAAATTGATAAAGTAATTCAACAACATGGTGCAATGATTCTCAAGCGGTCTAGACTGTATAAAGTATGTCATAGATTTAAGCAAAATCAATCAACAACTTCAGGGCATATTTAACACATACTCAAGCTTAGTGGGTGTTGTCATCCAAGACATCTGGAAGCATTGGGAAAAGCTGCCTTATGCTTTAAAACAACCTTGCCCAGATTAATTTGACCTAGAACTCCTTTTATCCTCAGCTAGCGGTGTACTATATGTAAATGGTAGAATATGGAATCCAGCATATCTGGCAGGCTCCAGGTTGGGAAAATCTTCACACTTACTCCTTTCCTTTTCCTTGCTAATTTGTCTACAGAAATTTATTAAATTAAAATAATCTGGGGGTAACATCTGGTTGTCTGGGCTTGGAAATGAAAAAAAGGCCAGTTCTAATTAGCACTTGGATAGGAAACACCAGGGAGGACTTGGCCTTCAAACTAGTCTATTGGATCAGATTATATCTCAAGAGGAAACACTGAAAAACCACCTCTGTACCCAATCCTAAATACATCAGGAGCTTAAACATTCAAGCCTTTATTTTGTCCTACAGAGAGATATACTGCAGTATCAATAAAGAAGAATATTTATAGCTCAGGGTTGAGATGAAGGCCCCTTGGTGCTCTCTGAGCTTGGTTGTTTTCTTGCGGATGTTTCATTACCCAAATTAGGTAACATCAGCATTCAATATAAGATTGTAATCAATGTTAATTAAAGGACATTCACGAAGCATGTTGTTTTGGAGATATAAAAATTATTATCATAAATATTATAAGAGAAGTTCTCATTTTTAGAACTTTTAACTTGGAAACCCAAGGTATTTTATACAAAAGTTGTATACAACATGAATTACTTATTCTGTCTTTGATAGTAGAATGTAAAAATGTAATCAGAGAGTAAACCAGTTTCAATCGGGAAGGGAGGGAATTTGATGTAGATTCATGACTCAAAATATTTGTTTATTTATTAGAATTTGTCAAACAAAAATGAGAACTAGAATAAAAGAATAAAAATACAATGACAGGGACAATAGCCACGTTAATGCACTTATTCAAACCTCCTCTACTAACCACTTAAGGTCCACGGAAGTCAATTTGTGACTGAAACTGTGAACATTTATAGATGAAACAACTGAATCAGGTAGAGCATTCCAGACTTTGACAATTCTATTACAGAAATCATATTTTTTACAGTCAAGTTTAGAACAATTTACATTGAATTTAAAGCGGTTGTTAGCATGCGATTAAAACAAAATAAGTTATTTACAGGTAAAATATTACTACCTATAATTTTGTACGCAATACCTAGGTCTGATTGCAGGTGACACAGTTCTAAGTTATCCAAACCAAGAATTTCGAGCCTACTAGGGAATTATATTGTGTACAGAAGAGTGCAAGACTTTTCTCGTGGAATACTTCTGAACCCATTCAATTGTATTGATGTATGGTGGTGATTCCAAATAGTTGAATTGGTCTAGCATAGGTTTTATAAGCTCTAATTAATACAATGTTTCCAGAAAAAACCTGCACAAAATTAAATTTACAACTCTTAATGCTTCTTTTAGCAACACTGTTACAGTGAACTTTGGAGCATAGATTATCAGAGATAAATACACCTAATCTTTGACAAAGTGAGGGTCATCAGCTAGTTCAATGCCACCGAGCTTATACTTGACATACTGATTACGTTTACCAATATGTAAGGCAGAGCATTTATTGATCAAAATTTGAAGTTGCCAAATAGATACCATTCAGACACATAGTCGAGATCACTTTGGAAAACAACAGAATTATCTATAGCACTGAATAATTTTATGTCATCGGCAAAAATATGCATCTTGATATAGCATATCTCAAATCTATGCCTGATGGTACGGGAAATAAATAGATTAAAAATGTATTCTTTAAAATTAACAAAATTCAGTTTAACTTAGAGAAAAATCTGTGAAGCTGATAAAACAGATGAAGCCAACTTGTAAAAAAGCTACTTGCCTTGAATGTTTTGAATGGTCATTTGCCCCAGAGTAGAACTAAAATAAGAGGATGTGAAGATATCCCCTGCATTTCTTATTTTGGATATTTACAAAGCAGTTCATGGTTCTGCAAATTTTTTTTGTACGTGCTTTTATCTAAAAATGCTGATAACCTATTTTGAATCAGAAAATTTGCCTTTTCAGGATTCCTGTTTATGGTCAGAGCTGTATGCATATACAGATGAATGCCCTGTCAAACATTGCACAAAATATGTGAAGATCTTTGCAGTTGGTAGTGTTAAACTGACATGAATCTCTTTTCTCCAGAGTTAACACTGACTCAAATCCAAGTAAAAGCATGCCTACATTCTTCTGTGAATCTTCTATGGATTTTTTAGGAAAATGCTTAAATGGTGTTCATAATGCCATTTATTCTCACCTGTCCATGTTCTCTGTGAAGTGATGATAAAATGTTGGCACTGTGGATGGTAATTGCAAATAGAGGCAGCTTCCTCTACATTATGAACCGACAACATGCATCTCAAAGGGCTATAGGAAGGCCAACACTTATAGTCCTCTGTATCCATGTTGTAGAATCCCTTTACAACAAAGTATTCTGGTGGTAGGAAGAAAAGATAAAGGATTACTACTATGTACCCATTGGAAAGTCAGAAGTATTCAAGAAATGAGAAAAATGGAAAGGATGTTTTAAGATTTTTCATCCCAACCAGAATTTATCTTCCTAGGCAAAACAGTCATAAATCTTATCTCTTACACATACCAGAGGTACTCTTTATTAGCAGTGTGGAAAGCCATAACATTTAACTCTTATCTCTTTTGACAGCCTTCATGTAATCATTGACTCTATTTTTTCATTTAGAAGGATGTAGAATTTATAACATGAAAAAGCAGGAGTTCTATTCTTCAAGCAGTCCTGCCAGAATTTTCAAGCTCTAGCAATATCTCCCCGATTTAAAAAGCATTTCAAAAGAAATTAGTAAACTTATTCATAATGAAACTTACCTTAGCATACCATCTAAAAACTAGAATGTGTAGAAGATAAGCCATCACTCAACCCATGATATATGAAATAGAAATGGGGCTATGACCACAAACACCATACTCTAGTGTTGTAGTAGGCCATCTTTGGAACCTAAGATGCATTTGGAAAGTTGAAGTTTATAATAGATGCACCTACAAAATGGTTGCCATGGGAAATCTGCCTATTCACAAAATGTCCACGATGGTCAGGAAAATCTTTACAAGTAAATTAGCTTCCTCTCCACTAAAGTTCTCTAATATCCCAGGAAAACACTAATGGAGTCTAAAAGCATTACCACAAATAGTTACAAAGCTTTGCTTTATAAATGTCGTTTCCTTATATATTGGTTTTATTAAACATTTTAAATATCAGGTAGGGCTCAGTACGTATTAAGAGGGGAGCCTAAGGTGTTCATGTAGACCAATCTCAACTCCCATATTTATATGCACAATATTATCTTAAAAGATAATCAAGCATGTCAAGCTTGGCTGCTTTGAAGTTGATTGACTTTTCAGATGTATGTTGTATAAATAATAGCAGAGGAGTAGAACTGATAAGACTCAATAGTGTCAGCACTAGAAGGTATGCCCTCATTTCCCATCCTAGGTTTACTAACGCATGTGAGTTGTTCAAAAGAAAAGCTCCCAAAATGAAGTAAATCCTACTCAATGTAATCAGAGGTCCCTTTTTAGGGAAAGCTAATTTTATCAAAATCTAATGAGTCAAGTCTGAAAGGGATTTAGGTTCACCAAGCTACATCTCCCATTGATTACAACGGGCTTTAATTAAGCATATTTTAACTGAGTCAGGTCCTTATGCATTTTCCTCACTAGTTATGAGATCCATACCTTTTAGGTGAGAAGGCTTTTTCTGCAGATAAAGTCCTGACTTGTACAAATGCAAAACTTTTTGAAAAGCTCGTAAAGTTTCATTGGCTCCATATCGTAAATCACCTACATGCAGAGGGGGAGATGAATGTTTTAAGGTAAAAAATATTGTAAAGCAGTGCTTATTTATATAAACATTTTATACATATCTTTAATATTTTGAACTAGCACTTACCAGTGGCATTCAAGATGTCCTTCAAAATTGGTTGCAAAGCAATAGGTGCAGTATGAGGTAAGAGATATGTGAAGAAATACCTAAACACATATATAAAGCCTTACTTATTAAAACAGAAATTTTCTAAATTTTAGTAAAGATTGATAACAAAAATCCTAAATCTTATATCTTCTAACGAATTGTAATTGAAGCTTCTTGGTTAGAGCTAAATTCAGAACAGAAAAATATGTCTTATCCTACGTTATACCAAAAATGGCTTTTTATTTATTTTTATTGATGTGTTTGGTTCACCCCACAATGAATCTCACAAATTATCATTGTTTCTCAAATATATTTGTTATTGAAATGATGCTTCCAGTTTTGTCCATAAGCCTCCCAGAAATGAATTGGAACATGTTTGAAATATCCCATTTGTAAACAACATTTGCCCAGTTTTTGTGCTTGAGGAGAAGATATAATGAGATAAGAGAGGCATCAGTCCATGTGACTTGGCAAGAGAAAATTCATTAATTAATTGAAAGAAACTCACAATTTCTTGTTTAAAGTATGCAAATTCAGCAATATACTAATTTTAAAGAACTGTCTGAATCTTTGATCCCACTCTCATGAGCTAATTATGGCAAAGTCACCTGCAGGATTTAAAGATCATGTTAAGCCATAATACATCTTGGCTTATTTATTTATTCAATTTATATGAACCCACTAATTGCCACCCAACTCACTCATTGCCACTCTGGAGTTAAAAGAGAAATAAGAAAAATATTAAATAAGAAACAACCATTACTAAACCAACTTTGTCCAACATCCTGGCCCAATGCCAGGGGTTGGATTTTTAAGGCTTTATAAAATATTTATAAAAGACAAGCAGTATATCATGTATAGCATACAAAACCAGCCAAGAAATCATGTTTTAAACAGACATACATTATTTGCAAGTGTCTCTCAACCTTAGTTTCCCAGATGATAATCAACTTTCTCTAACCTGGTGCTCTTCATATATTAGTTGCTCTGAGAATGAGCTACCTTTCATTTCTAATAAAGTGAGTCATGCAGGAAGAAGACTCAAGAGCTTCTTGCACATAATCGCTACTAGTTTTATCTCAGCAAAAATTTTAACAATGTTATATCCATACTAATTCATGTAAAGAACACTTTTTTGGTTCTGTGCCTGCTATAACTTACATTTTTTGTTGCTTCCTAGTAAGGTTAATACATACTTATTAGTACCACCTGTTTGCCTAGATCTAAACATTACTCTAAGTTTGTTCAGTATGTTATTCCCCAAGCCTGAGGAATTTCAAAAGCAAGCCAAAAGTAACTTAATATATGGTTTCCAGAAAAAGCATTTATGAATGATAACCATGCTAAATGTAGTCTAAATACTACTAAGTACCATGCACTAATATTTAAAGGATTATAGCAATGTAGAATAATTTCCTATAAATTAGCATTCCAGATGTATTGTGTAAAAGACCCAGAGTTCCAGACACACTGGTCTTCGCTACAATTCTGAGGATTGCAATCTAATACACCAGAAGACAGTAGTTGGAGAAGTGTGACAAAAAAGGAAATACTAAATGAAGGAAACTGCTAAAGTGTGGTGTTCTTCTCCAGTTCCTCTTTTAAATGTATCCCACTTACCTGTATGCATTGAAAAGATTCCGTTTCTCATTTATTCCTTTACAATTCCTATGGCTAGCACATTTGAGAAAGAAGGTTTTTGTGGGGAATTTGAGAATGCAATCTTGATCTCTTTTGCAAGACAGCTCCTCAGTGCTCACATCATCCAGGTCTATAACTTTCAGGAGCCCATTCACCATAACAAATTGCCTTGGTTGGAAGTCTAGAAGAGCAATGGAACCCAGAGGAGAATTTGCCAAGTAATAGAGCAGTTCTACCAGATCCAGACAAATCTGAAAGAGAGATGGTAAACAAATAAGAGGTTTTCTTACATTATAACATCAGCAGTCTACCCTTCTTTCTTCCTACTATTTTGCAGCTTAATGCACAATTCACTGGAATTACAACATATCTTTTATGGAAAAAACTTAAGGTCTTAGTGTATATGTTGATATAATGTAAAAATGTAATGGGATTACAGTCTATTTTTTGATATTGTTTAACTGCACCTTGAATATACATTCTAAGTTCAATAAACTATTAGTCGTATACTGTAGATAAGTTGCATTTGAAACAGTCCAGAAATGTCAGTGCAGAGAATTTGCTCCTGCCTATATATGTTTACAGATATATTGACACTGATGTGTTACAATATTTCTAATAGCTTCCAGGCCCAAAGATTTATATGAGCTAGAATGCCTCCAGGAATGGCACATCCACAGATTTACATAGAAGTTTAATAGCATATTTTTAATAGCAAAGATCTTCCCCAGACCCTTCCTTCTATCACGGAATGATTCAGAATTGGGTCTAGCACTACTGATAAAATCTCCTTACTTTAAATCGCTCTTCCCAGGGGATCTGCAGAAGCTGAATCATCTCCAAAGGGGTTCCAAGCTCCAGCATGGAAACCACTTTCATTTCAGGATATAGGCTATTATTATAGCATTGACCATGCAGCTGTCAGGAGAAAAGCAGAATGAGGTATTAATACAGATGCAAAATATAGAAATTAATTCTTTGCAAAAAAACAAAACCCCAAATATATTTTGCTAATGGTAAGAAAGGTCAAATGAAGATTTATTTAAAAACCCAACTGCTCTTGCTACAGTTAAATGTTGCCTTACATAGTTGAACCCAAGCCTGTTGGTGGAAGTTCATCAAGTTAATTTATCTTCCTCTTGAAGTTAAGGGTTTATACCTCCCAGATAACTCTTTATTCTTACTTGTGTTTATTTACCACTAAATCAGCCAAGAGTAATTTTCTTTCAAAGAGGTTTAGAAAATTGTTTTTTGTGGGTTTCCTTCAGTTATAAGCCCTGTCGGGTCATAAACAATAATCAGACCAAGAAAGTGAATTCAGATTAGATGTTATCCACTGTACTTTATGTTTGAGATCATTTTTTTTAATTTTATTTTATACTGCAAGCTCAACTGGCATATTTTTAATGATACTCCCCACTTTTACCTTTCCCCCCACTAAATAAATATTATGGTTTCTTACAGAAAGTATCAGTAAACCATGGGAGAGAAAACATCTTGAGGGCTGTATGCATCAGAGCCCCTGGAGCCAAATTGGGCTGCCCAAAGAAAGCTTACAAGCAAGGCATTTAAGCATGAAATTTCTCCCATTATTGTTTCCTCACATATGCTATTCCCAAATGGAACTCTATGGCCCTCCAGGTGTTTAAATACAGTATTTTTCACTATTGTGCATTTTCTTGACAATGCAATAGCTTTGTCTCTGCCTTTCTCTGACATACTCTTAATCTACTTCTCAGCCTTGCTAACAGTCCTAAAATTCCCTCATGGTCACAAATCCAAGAATTGAATAAGGTCAACCACACTCTATTTCCAAGACCTGCCAAGAGTCAGCACACACTTTCATCTGCAGGGAATGTTCAGGTATCACAAGACGAATACTGCCAACAGCATCAACCAGCACATTTAGTGGAAAGGATGCAGCACACTTGCACATTATCAATACCTCAAGACTCACAAATTAATCACCATTGTGATACTCAAGAGGTTAATAAGATATTTATGAAACATGGCCACCAAAAGCCTAACTCACCATTAATTTGACTAATCCTCTTTAAAACCATTAAGCTAAGCTGCCTTCATATCTTGAGGTAGCAAATTTCTGGAATTTACAAGGTGCATGTTTAAATATTTGAGTAATATAGCAGCAATCCTGCATTTTACTCCAAATATGCACTGTCCCCTTCAACAAATCCAGCTAGGAAATTTGTTTTATTGATCAGTCATCATGTGACTGATTTTATGTGTGTTGTATGTAAAGCTAGGATGCCTTTAAACTAATCAAAGGAATATTAGAAGAACAGGTATACTTGTTGCATTGCATATAAAATAATTTTTAAAAAATCTGTAACATTTCCTTCCAAAAGCTATTAATCTGAGGTTAGATTTAAAAAAAGAATATTTGAGTGCTTAAATCTGGTCATATGACAAAACCAATGGGTTCATTTTTTTAAATTTATACACTATTCTGCTATGAATCAGCTTTTAGATATTGATATCCAATCCCAGTGAACTGTCATGAGCTACAACTTTGAAACTACTAATTGAGGACAGGAAAGTAGGAATGGTCCATCAAATGGCAACTTCAAATCTCAACAAATAAATGCTCTGTCTTACATATTGGCTAAAAAAAATCAGAAAATAAAATACAAGCTGAATAGTCAAGACCTTGTTGATGATCCAAACTCTGTCAAGGACCTTGGAGTACTCATCTCTAATGATCTAAGTGCTACAGCCCACTGTAGCTACATAGCCAAAAAGGCATTAAAAGATGTTAACCTATGTAGCTTTTTCTCTGGTAATATCACGCTACTAACTAGAGCATACAAAACATATACCAATACTCGAATACAGCTCATCAGTCTGGAATCCACATTACATATCTGATATTAGCACAGTTGAGAAAGTCCAGAAATATTTCACAAGAAGAGTTCTCCACTCCTCTGCCTAGAAAACCTTGAATTATGCCGTTTTCGCTCTGATCTAAGCATGGTATATAAAATCAAACATTGCAATGCCCTACCTGTTGATGAATACTTCAGTTTCAACCATAACAACACAAGAGCATACAATAGATACAAACTCAAGGTTAACCACACCAAACTTGATTGCAGGGAAAACAACTTCTGCAACAGAGTGGTCAATGTCTGGAATACTCTATCTGACTCTGTGGTTTCTTCCCCAAACCCCAAAAACTTTAACCTTAGGCTGTCTACTATCGACCTCACCCCTTTCCTAAGAGGTCTGTCGGGGGCGCGCATAAGCGCACCAACACGGCTACCGTCCCTGTCCTATTGCTCCTTTTCTTTTTCTTATATGTACCCATTTCATGTATTCATAACTATGTATATACTTATACCTATCATCTTGTAAGCGATTGACAAATAATCAAATAAATAAAATAAATAAATAAAATAAATAAAGTGGGAAGAAACGTAATTGGTAAGATATCTTCAGACAGGTACAGCATTTACAACTCTCCAAAACATCCAGTTAGGCTGCCCTCCTTCCCGAGCGCGCTGGCGGGTACTCCGTGCCTTAATGATCCCTTCGTGATCCAGAGTCTGCAGCAGAAGCGTCTCCTTCAACAGCTTGTAAGCAGCGAGCTGAAAGCAACCCTCCGCGTGGCCGTAGCGTTGAACACAGCGACTCACGTCGCCGCCCGTCCAGTGCACGGATTTCAGGGCGATTTCCTCGCCACCGGGCGACAGAACTGCCCTCAGCACCAGCTTCGTGATGCCAGCACCGACCACGGCCACGTCGCTCAGGCCGTTCAGTTGCGCGCAACCCAAAGGCTCTGCGACCTCTGCGCGCCTTGCGGCGGATGGAGAAGCGCGCGCTTGGGCAGAGGCTGCCAGGCGACTCAGGTCTTGCTGCCGCTGCTCCAGCTCCCTCAACAAATCGAGAGGCGGCTGGGAATCTAAGAGCCTCCAAGGGCCCGAGAGAAGAAGGGCCAAAGCAAGCAGAAGGAGCGAGATCAAGAGCGCAAGGAGCGCCTCAGAACCCGGCATGGCGAAGAGGGAACGCACTGGCGAGCAGCCGGCCCGAGTCTCAGGCTGGGTTTGGCGAAAGGAGAAAGGTGAGGCTTCAGACAAGGAGGCGGGTTTCCAGCAAGGAACTGCCCACCTCTCAGACTGGCCTTGCAAACGATCGGGTAGGTCACCAGATTGCAAAAGGAAGAACTCTCCACCACCACCCCCCCCCCCCCCCCAAATTATGCACATTCGCGATTTGGAGGACTCCCTTCCTTCTCGGGTGGCGGACGGACGGACGACGACGAACCCAAACCAATTTTGTTTTCTTTTCTCCAGTGGCAAGATGTCAGGGCGCGACGACTGTTTCAAGAGCGGCTTTGGCTTGGCTGCGAGGTTCAGATGCAGTTATCACTTGGCGGCTGGCTGACCGCCGATCTCGTCAACCGCCCGAATAAAAGCCTCCAAATTCTGTTCCAGCTCAGACAGCAATACATTTTGATCGAGCAGTTCACATATGCTTGTCTTGAAAAACTTGGGTTATAAGTGTTAAGGGCATTTAGGGGTGGAAAATAGTGCTCTTCCCCCTCTCTCTCTCTCTCTTTTTTTTTTTAATTCTACCGTTGTTGCTGGAGGGGTAAGAATATAGGAAAAACTTCATCCAGGGAAGGGGGAAAAAAAAACCTTCAAAGTGTTGCAGAAAAAAAACATGCTACTTACTTTGAAATGTTTGCCACAAACACTTTCAAGGTTATTTGAGCTCTGGCTTGTTATTAAAGGTATAGATCTGTTGAAGGGAGTGTGTCGAAACTCAACCTCAGGCAATTTACACTTTAAAAACTCAGTCTGCCTGGGAGAACAAGCTATGGCCCTAGATTCAGGACAGCACGCAAATAAAATAACTAGTAAAATAGAGTGCAAGTGCAGAATATGAAGAAACTCATAATCTGTCCTATCTTATAGCTGTGGAGAAGGTTTCCAGGCATTCTGAGAGCCCACATTTTTTGTCTGTGGGAGAAGATTTGTAGCCCATTGTTATGGCAGTTTGGCATCCTTCAGGTTTCATCACACTTTAAAAAATAACAGAATAAATCTCTTCCATTGCCATTCTTTAATGCTAGGATTTTGGAAACAAAACATTTTAGGGTGTTAACAGTATCAATGGATGTAATTGCACTCATGTTTTTGAGACAATACAGGACAATACAGAACAATCTTTGGGGTGTGTTTTATCCCATACTGAATGCATTCTTAAACTGGTTTTATTCAGATAACATGTTTCAGTTAAAACGTTTTAGAATTTGTTTTATGGATTTTCCAAAATATTCAACCATTGTATTGTTACATTATTTTGGGGAGTATTTTAAAGTCTAATTTGTATGAAGATCCTTTAGTTTTATTCATCATGTTATGCCCATTTTTATTTGCATATACTTATAAAATATCTGATCAATTTCCAATTGCACTGCTCAGAATGCTTTAAATGGGGATGCATTCTTATTAACATTTTGTCAGAATTAGTTACAATTGTACAAATGAAAATTACTTCTGTAAAGCTTTCACTTTTTCTTACAATGAGTTTCAAGCCTTTACAACTAGGAAATGCTTTTGTTTTTATTTCAAAAAGAATTGGATTCTCAAAATGCTATTTCTTGCTATTTTCTGAATATATGAAGTGTGAAGATAGATAAGTGGAAGAAATACGGTATAAGAACATATTAATTTAAAGGCACTGAGATCTATCAGTATGATTTGCTGATATTTTAAGACCTATAGTATTTCTGCTACATTTTTATGCAGACTTTTCTTGTACTCTTCCTAGAAAAGATACTGCATTACTCTTATGCATTTGAATGCAATCTGCTCTTACAACTGGAAATTTTATCTGAACATGTAACTAAGTTCAGTTCCTATTATTACTATTATTACACTATTCAAACATATGGAGAAAAGTATTTCTTCATAAATATTGGAAAATATTATTAGAGAACTATTATAAGGACTATCTACATCTGTGCACCTGGGCCTTAAATGGACTGTTATGAGCTGGCATTATATTGGCAATAAGAAATAAGTCTTTTCAGCACTGAATATATTGTTCTGGAATTATATGCTGAGTTATTCTTCCACTAACTGTAACAGGTTTTAAAACACCTGTTGAAAGAAATATCCTTCTGGGTTCAATTCCAAGTGGGGAAAAAGACACTGGGAACATGGAGGCTGTTTGGAAGGTTTAATATCAGGACCACATGGCTTGGACCTCCAGAGTGAAAAGGAAGAAAGAGATCAATAAAAAAGGCTGAGGTGCTGAGAGTTCCTGGGTTTTTTACCCTCTTTTGGGATTTGAACTGGAGCTTGTATTTTGATTGGTTGTGAGACTCCCATGGAGCCATGCGACTGTCCTGACTTCCAGGCTTGGTTGAGCCTTGCTGGATGATTTATGCCCTTAAAAGGGCTTTTGGCAATTGCTGTAGTTTTACCTGGAGATCTTTCTTATGGCCCACCCATTAACAAAGGTGGGGGTGAGTTTTTGCTTCTGAGGTGAGTTTCTGCTTCTGAGTTTCTACTCTTTTTAGAGGAAATATTCCACCTTTTTAATATTTCCTACACTATTTCAATTTTTAAAAAAAATTGTTCAATTTTTCACATAAAAACAAAAAGCTCTTTTTAGTGGACAACATATTTCCAGGTCATCACTTTTACATACAAATATGACAAGTTATATGTTCATATATGCATACTTAATTCTATTATTACCTTTTCCACTCCAAATTTTCAGTAAGGAGAGAAACAAATAAATTAATCCTAGTCTCTTACATTAATCTCAGTCAAAACATCTTTTCATTTCATTTCAATTATTTCAAATATAATACTTTAATATTTATTTTAAAAATAAACAATATATGTTTGCCTAATAATAATAATAATAAGAAGTTACCAATGTCTCTCCTTCCTTTTCATAGTCTATATTAGTTTATTAATTTAAGTAGTTCTTTAATCTGTCATATTCCCTTTCCATCTCACATTCTTTTTACAGATTCTAGATTAATACAAGTTTTAACACAAAAGAAAAAGAAACAAGTATAGGTTTCCGCCCTTTTACTGCTTTGAGTGTGACACCTCAGTGGTTAAAATATATCTTTATTCCCTCATCTTGATTCCCAATAAACCATTATTTTTACGAAGTTACAATAATAATCATTACATCTTTTCATTTGGATTCTGCAACATATTTCCCCCCTTTAATTTTATTTCTAATTTCAAAAAAGTAAAAGGATAAAAATTGACTATTCAATTTCTGGTCACTGATATTAACCTCATTTTTAAACACCTTCACATTCATTTCAATTATTACAATTTCTTCAATAAACCTTAACTTTTCTTTTAAGAATAAAAAATGAAAATGTATATTCATCTAATAAGAGTTATCAGTATCTATCCCTCCTTTAATAATCTATATTACCCTATTTTCTAAATATTTTTAATTGCAGATATATTCTTGTTACCCCTTGTCACCCTGCAGAATCCCTTTTTTAATTCATCAACCATTATCTCTGAAAAAACTATTTCTTTTTCATCATTTTACTATTTCCATATTTCTTTATTTCATGCACCTGTTTCTTACTGCTTTTCTTCCCCCTCTTTTCCCCATATCTTTTCTTATTCCAGTTTATATCCCTCTCTTTCTTGACATCTTCCTTTCCCCTTTTCTGCTGGATCTTTCTACCTCTCCTGATTTCACAGGTATTTCCCTTTTTGATTACCTTCTTAAATCTCACCTTTTTAGCCTCCCTTCTTTCCCCAAGTCTTTGTAGTGTGCTTTGTGTTAATTGGCCATTTAAGATGTCTTCTCCTTGAATCGACTCCTCCTCCTCTGAAGTTCTTTCTTCTTGTTCTTCAATTGCCATTTCCATTTTTCCTAACACAGAGCAAAGTGATTCGCCTTTTTCCTATAGTAATTCTCTCGTATTTTTAAATTCCATTTTTAATTCCCGAAGAGATATCATCATTACACTCTTATATTTTGTAATCGTTGAAGTCCACAAAAAACACTGTTACTTTCCTTCTTTCTTCTTTCAATTTTCTAAAGTTCTCAATTATTCCAGCCCAGAGTCTATACCAAAAACATCAATCAATCCCACAATCAGTCTTTCCTTGCTTCTTTCTTTATTCTGGTTCAGCTTTCACTTTCTAAAATTCTTACTTTGTTTCAATATTTCTTTAACATTATATCAACACAAGTTCATTCAGAAATAGGAAGCTTTCCCTTTTGTTTGAGCTCAAGTTTTTGTCAGTAGATGGCACTCTCCATTACACAAAGTCTTCACCTTTTTCCCCTATTTTTTTTTTTATTTAGAGTTTTTTGAACCTCAATATTCCAGCACAATCCAGTCTCCAATTTGTAAATTTTATTATTATTATTATTTGACAATCTTAAGTCCAGCTTTATTTTATGCCCATTTATTGCCAAAATATTTTAGTCCAATTTAATTAAATCTTTAGTTCCGGCTTCTTCCTTTCCTGGTTCAAAGCCCCGCTTAGCTGTCAAAAATATTTTTTTTTCCTGTCCCTTTGTATTTTCGCCGCTCACTTTTCTTTTCTTAAAAGTTCAATGTTACCTTAATCCCGGGGTACCTGGGATACTTTTGTTTAGTTGTGTTGCCCAATTGTCCCAGTTCAGATGTTATCTACCTCTTTCTTCCCTCCTGCACAAATCTTAATCCAGCTGAGTCCTCCTCTTCGGGGTGGCAATTTTAGACCACCCTTCAGTCTTCAGGGGGAAAAAGATCAAGCCCAGGAGGGGAGATGCAGCTCCCCTCAACCTGGCTTGGGGTTTCCCCTTACTCCACTGCCCCTCCAAGGCAGCTTCAGCCCCTAATTGCAATGATCAGGGCTCTCCAACAAAAGAGCACGGAGCATAGCCGTGGACAGTCGCGATCTATGGTCTGTCAGTGAAGAGGGCTCAACGCGGAAGTCAGGCTATTTCAATTTTCTAGGAGAGGAGTGGGTGCTAACTTCCTACAACCCCTTTTCATTCCAAACTGATTTTAAATTCTGATTGCTGCTGTGGAATGTTAAGTATTTTTATTTGCAAATACTGCAAATAAAAAAATCTATTATTATTAAATATGTTTTTTTATATTTTAAAAATATCAAATGAATTTGGAAAGTCCAAGTCAAACTCCACATGTTTGACAACAGAACTCTAGGCATCTTTTATATAGATTAGGTTTAACCACCAGTAGATATCCATATCTTCCTTTGTAATCTTTCTAGGTTTGTCCTCAAAGATTAACTTAGTTCTCTTGGAAGAAATATCCAAGCCAGGAGAAAGGCACTGGAGACAAAATGGAGGCTAGAGGCTGATTGGAAAGAGGGTCCATTCATTGATAAAACATAACTACCATGCAGGTGTGATTCTGGGCAGCTGACCACATGGAGTTGAGGGGGGTATATCTTCTTTTGGGCTTTGCATTTGAGCTTCATGTTCCTGTCATACCCCTGTCAGAGTCTGAATCTGAGGAGGAAGACAAACAGCTGACAGGGAATGGGAGTGTGTCTGAGTTGGCTGTGGAGGAGGCTAGGGAAGGGCAATGTTCAGCTGGGTAGAGCAGGGGAAGGATAGAACAAGAGAGAGGGAGTTCAGGCCCATCCCCTCTTCATCTTAGGGCACGCAGGGAGGAATGGAGAAGAGAGCAACATGGGTTGTGTGGCTTATGGAGGAGGAAAGGCCCTGGTTCCCTTCATTAGTCAGACCTGGGAATGAAAGTTTATAAGAACTGAATGCTGACTGCAGCAGCTGCTGGGAGCAACACAGCAACACAGCTCCTGTGGTGTTGTTGCTTATCTGTGTTCTGAGCATCTTCCCAACCATGTGAGTTTTGCCATGCCTTCATGTCTGAAATTCTTGCTTCTGCCATACCAAACTAATTATCTCGGTTTGGCTTGATTGAATTTAAAGTTACAGTTTGTGTTGACCATGTTTTGGACTTAATTCTCTACAGTCAAAGACTGTTCCTGGGAGAGTTTTTCTCCAACCAGAAGGTAACCTGGATATTGGGGCAAAGTTGGAGCTAATAAAGGGAGTCTTATTATCTGTGTTGCCTTTGTGCCATGCCCCGGGTCATCACAGTTCCTGTCCAAGAACATGTATTTTATTGGCTGTTGTTGGACCCCCATGGGGCCATGTAGGGGTCATGTTTGTCTGAGCTAAGTTTGGTTGAAGTTTGGAGTGTGATGCAAAGTCCTCAGGAGGATGTGCATGTAGTGAGCTCTCCTGCCAAATGGGAGTGGGTTAATTCTATTATATCCAAAATGGTCATGTCTTAAACCCATCATCCTGCAGCTGAAGGTCTTTTGTTTTGAAGATAGAATGGCCCAGCCTGGGGGAAGGGAGCTGGGGCTCTGAGTTTCTGTCTCCCTTAAGATTTTTTATTTCTTTTTTAGGGGAAATATTTTATCCTGACTTTTTAAAAATTCCTCAAAATATTTCATTCTTCTAGGAGAGGGGTGGGTGCTAATTTTCTGCAGTTCAGAAATGAAATGCAAATAGAAGATAAACCAGAACAATTATTTTTAAAGGGCAACAGCCATGAGGTGTCCTCTCTAACTGCCCACCTATTTAAATCTTGACAATGTTTGTTTGGTTTCAGATGAGACCATCCTACCAATTCTGTTAAACATTGCTCTTGCCTTGCCCATTGGCCATAGCATGGACTTTTGGTAGATAACATGGAATCATCACACTCTGGACTTTTCCATCCTTACTAGTGGATGCTGTGGGTGGGGAGCTCCACAACAGGATAAATATATACTTTGTGTTAGATACTCAGCAGCTCTTCAGTTGCATCATAGAATGATACTTGAGTCCAGGTTACGGTATTGTAATCCACAAGATTTTTAAATGATAACTGAATTGCCTGCAGACTTAACTTTCTTGAAAAGACCTTCTGACTTCAATAAGCCATCTGATTCTACATATATAATGATTTTGGACTACAAGAAAGTTTTTATGGAACTGCATTCAACAAAGTACAGAGGGGGAGCATATATGGACTAGATCTGAATACAACAAGGGGTGTTCCAGATGATGCTCTAGGGATGTCCACTAGACCTAAGATCTAAATGAAAAGGAATTAAACTGTACCATCCAGATGCTTTTGCTTCTGGGCTGTCATCAAGATCTATTAAAAGAAAACCTCTTTCTCATTCAACCTTGCCTGAGGTCAAATGGCTGCCAGTTGGTTTCTACATTCTCTTTGTTCTCCAGTTCATGCTGAGAGTTGCATCCTTGTGTTTACCTAGTGAGACAACTACTTCTCCTTTTGTGTTGAACCTAGTGTTGTCCAGGTAACCAGTCCTGCCACAATAATTTTACCATTAAGTCTCTCTGCTACAACCACCTGCCACTAACTCCCAAGACTGGTTAAACTTAGCAAATGATCACCTGATATTATGCCAAGAAAGCAAACTAAACAGTATAAGACTGCTTTTTAAGTTAACATGTTTAAAATATTTTTTATATTTATTAATAAAGAACCTCTTCATAAATATATATCATATTGAAATTGTCTGTGTTGTCCTTATGCATGGTTAAAACATAGATTGAGAATTCTCTGCTGTTTCTATCAATGATCATGGTTCTGGTCACTGGCCAGGCCATTAGGTAAAAGTTGAAAAGGGTGAGGGTTAGGGAATAATAATCAGTGGAATAACAGGTTAAATTCTCAGTGGGGTGATCAGGAATATTTTACAGCAAGACTTTCCTTAGAATCTTTCATGATTCAAGATAATTTTTTAAAAAATATTTTATGTATCATAATTAATAAAAGCCAACTGTTGCACTAGCATGCCATCTTGTACCTCATCATAGTTTCCACATCAAGCCTAATGTTGAATAAGTAATTATGTCAAAAGCTTGTTTATTGGAAGCAATGGCAGTAATGATAATGTAGTTCAAAGGTTTAGAGAATTAATTTCCTTTTTTCTAACCAGCAGAAAAAAAACACAGTTTATAGACCAACCAAAATTTGTAGAAAACCAAACAAGGATTTGATCCTTCTCTTAACTGTTTTGCAAGGTTACTTGCATTGAAATAAAAGTGAGTGGAAGTGAGTACTGCATTCTTTTCCATGTCTTTCAGATTGTAGTGTCTGATGTAACATCTTATGATGCTCACATATCTTTTACAGCGACTATTTAGCCTAAATTTCAATTATCTCTGTAATCTGGTGGGATAAAATAATTTGTACTTAAGGAACTACAAGCAAGAATCCAGTAGCAGTTATGGAATAAATAGTCTCGTACTTGCCTAAAACAATGAATGAATGAACAAATGAATCAATGCTTTTCGAAATCATTCTCTTGGCCTGACAGTTGTAAATCCATTTTCAACACCATCTCTATCTTGTCAGATAAAATTTGTTCTACATTCCACATTTCTTCAACAATGTATTTTGGACACAGTCTATCCATTAAAAAAAATTACACATGATGTTGATATTGTGGTTATTTTCTGATTCCATTGCTCAAATCTCCTTCAATATTTTTATTGTACAGTATTAACATCTTGCAGGCCTGTACATGTTTCTCTACCTAAAATCTTATAGTTCCCTCTAGCGTCCACTTTTTGAAAGCATGAAATTGTTTGTCTATGTTATATTCTATCAAATCCCAAACAGAAACTATTTCCCACAAGAAGCTTTTTGTACTTTATAATTAATTCCAAATTTTTATTGTTGTAAAAAGTTTAATATTCCAATTTTATCTGGACTCATGGTGTATTATAACTTTCTAAGATCAAAATCTTATTTACTTTTTTGCTATTTATTTCAGATTCTTTATATTTTTAAGTATATAATTATTACTTTTTTTTTCATTTGTTCAGGATTAAAGGAAGGCACACCCATCATTTTCAAATTTTTCATTCTAAAAGGCTTTAATAGCTTAGATGTAGTTAATGAGCAATTTCCAAAACCGATTAGAAGGTGACACTTGAAAACTTAAGGATCCTTTAAAAGTATCAAGCCACAGTGAAGAGCAAGCTGGGTGAACATGGCATTGCTTAGTGCTCAAGCCCATGAAAAACTGCTGTCCTATGGTCTAACAAGCAGTAGTTATCAGGAGAATATGTGGGTGATCTCTTCTTATCCAGGAAAGTTCCAAGGAACCAATTCATTGACTGGTTCCCTGGTTTTTGCTGCAGTTGTTAACTCTTCTTTCACAGAGCCAGCTTCAGTTTGCCATCTGACCCCCAGAAGCTCCATCAAACCACAATGGCTTACTTGGCAGCCCTGTAAAATGTGAAATGCCCATACACACACACACACATACTTATGTGCACTTTGTAGACCCTATCATCAAGGCTGAGAAAGAATACTGATCAATGTAAAAAGAGTTGGCAGGCAGGGTGCTATTTCTATTTTGTTTCCACTATTGTTTCTATGTTGATTCATGCATACAGGCAACTCAACCAAATCAACCTTAAAGGGGAGTTAATTGTCAATAATTTATTTTAAAAGTATGGTTTGGTTATAAAGAGAAGATAAAATTCGTGAAATGAAGGTTGATTTGGATCTTCCCTTTATAGTTACAGTGTTTCTTCTGGCAGTCTTATAAACAGTGGATATTAGGGGAAGAGAGAGATGGGTAACTTCTGTTTTATGAAGTGGGTTAAGGCATTAGCCATAGCAATAGCACTTAGATTTATATACTGCCCCATATTGCTTTACAGCACTCTGTGGGTAGTTTACAATGTCAGCATACTGCCCCCAACAATCTGGCTCCTCTATTTTGTGACCTTAGAAGGATGGAAAGCTGAATCAATCTTGAGCCTGTCAAGATCAGACTTGGGGCTGAGGGCAGAGTTAGCCTGTAATTGCTAGATTCTTACCACTGCGTCACCAAGACAGAGAATTATGAATTAGTCTTAAAACAACTCAGATATTAGGCAATTCTCCCCATCTTCATGCCACCCAATGTTACTTGGGAAGGCCTCTTCTAGGCAAAGTACAGGGAAGACACAACTGGTACAACTATAGAACATCCATTCTCCTCTAGATATAGATATGTACTAACAAAAAGATTACATTATAGTTTACAATATGAGTGCATATCATGAACCCAACATCTGTTGTGTAAACAATATCCAGGTATATGCTGCCTTACTTCGTTTCCCCTTTGCTAAATAGGTACAGATAGTTTTGAATTATGTTTTTTTTATTTCCCTCCCCCAAAGATTTCAGTTTGTTTTCAATTGAATTATGCAGCTAATATGTTATATTAAAAGCGTAAAGCATTCTGAAGTGATTTATCTTGGTCTGATTTTTTTTTACATCTCAAAAAAACTAGCACTTTAATAGCGGTGTGTAGATTTTTTATATACATGTTATATAACATTGTATATGTTTCCCATTTGAAAAGAATTAAGTTTGTTGGAACTGTACAATCACCTTAAGCCACTTTCTTAGGTCATCTTATCAGTCAGAATTAGCCTTGCTCCTTGAATGTGCCTTCCCAATTTTGAGAGGGCTTTACCAGAAGACAGAACAGGCAAGGATGCTTCATTGAAAATTGAAAAGGTACTATTCCTTTTGTTTTATTCTAATACATCTAATCACAGCGTTGATAAAAGGATGATTTATTGGCAAGAATACTCAAGAAGAAATAAATCCTTCACTGAATTCATTTGAATGTTTGACTAAATTTGAATATTTAATTCGAAGTATGAAAACAAATTGAAGATTCTCATTGATATTTAGGGGTTAAGAACCTCCAGTAAGTGGATGAATAAGGATGTATTGGCATGCCAATATCTATAGTGCATGCGAGCCTTCTCGTGTGGATCCAGAGTCTTGAGCCACAAGCCATGCTAAAACTGAACAAACAATAACGCAAACCTAATCATCATCATCATCATCATCATTAGCAGCAGCAGCAGCAGCAGCAAACTGGCTGTGCGGAATGTGCACCGCAGCTTCTGCCACCTCTCGCCTTTGGAGCGCAAGGCTGGCGTGGCCGGTGTTTATGTAGCTGCAGTAAAATACGAAAACCACGAGAGACGCGTAATGAACAAAAAGCGCAAGGAAGAATTTCAGACCGCACGCAGCGGGTCTACGTCGTGCGGGAGCGGTAATTTTGACAGCTGCGATGATGTCATCCAATGGGCCAGGCCAATGACTACGCCCGACCAAGGGGCACGGATAGTTTTAAAGCAGCTTTTTCGCAAGCTCAGTAGCTTTAAAAGACTGTGGACTTCAACTTCCAGAATTCCTCAGTCAGCCCTTAACCGGCTGCGGAATTCTGGGAATTGAAGTCCACACAACTTAAAGTCGAGTCATCCCACTTTAAAAGGACAGACAACGAGATTGACTTTGACGCCTCCCCTTTCGGCGTTCCGACCACATGACGGTTACATAAGGATCCCGACCGGGGGAAAGAGGAGCAAGCTGTCGCACAGGAGCTGGCGGCGCGTTGGTCTCTCTCTCTGTGTTATCTCAATTCGCCTTCGCCGTCTCTTTTGGCAGCGATGTGGAGCTTTTGGCAACTGTTGCTGACTGTGCCGTTTTTGATGTTGGGCCTCTACTGTTGCTACATTAAAGTAGTTCATGTAAAGTACGATTACATCCCCGGCGCCCCAAGGGCGAGGTAAGAGCAGCTGAGGACGGCAAGGTTGATGCTCGCTCAGCCCTCCTCCCCCGAACCTCCCTCAAGGCTTTGAAATTTCCTCCTCCGGGCTCGAGCTCGGGAAGGCGGATTCGCACCCCACCCCCACCCCCCGCGGATCGGCTGGCTGACAGCCCGTAGTTGGCTGCCGCCATTCAAGAGTTGCGCGCTGTGCACTGCCGTCCCGTGGATAGCTGACAATCCAGAGTCCTTGGTGCGCTCTCTGAGCATGGTGGTTTTCTGGCAGACATTTCATTACCCAAACAGTGGAACGGATTGCCTTCAGAAGTCGTGGGTGCTCCCATCACTGGAGGCTTTTAAGAAGAGTCTGGGCAGCCACTTGTCTGAAAGGGTCTCCTGCCTGAGCAAGGGGTTGGACTAGAAGACCTCGAAAGTCCCTTCTAACTCTGTTGATGCTTTTTCAGGAAGCAACTGGACTTTCTTGTTTTTTCCCCCCTGTGAAGATGTTTTGCTCCTCATCCAAAAAAACTTCTTCAGGTCTGGCTGGATGGTGGAGAATGGAAGGATTCATCCGGTTAGAGCTGCTTGGATGAGAAGTGAAACATCTTCAAAAAACAAACAAAAAAACACCCCACTGAAGTCCAGTTGCCTCCGAAAAAAGCACCTTCAGGACAACCATGACCTGAATGATTGAGAATCTCTGCAGACTTTCCAACTCTTATTATTCTGTTATTTTTTATTATTATAGTCTAGTGCAGTGTGATGTTAGCCACACTACCATTGATGATGCTATCTAGTTTGGGGAATAAAACAGCTGCAAGAAAACAACCAAGTTCAGAGAGCATCAAAGATCCCTCATTTCAACCACGAGCTATGAATATTCTCCTTTATTGAAAATCTAGAAGAAAGATCCATCTGCATCACTTCTCTCTGCATCTTTATCATCTCTCTACATGAGCGCCCCATTCAGAAAAGTTACTCTATTTCCACACTCCCACTCATTTCTCCCACTTTTTTTTCCTTTTGCACATTTTGATAACCAACATTCATCTGCTAGCAGATTTTAGTCCAGTATCAAATGTGCAGAAGTATGCATTTATGTACAAAATCAGAGTATATTTTTCAGATTGTTTCACTCTGCTTTTTGCTTTGTGGATGATCATTTTTAGTCTTATATTATGACATAAACAGCCAGTTTGGTGCCAAGAAAACTGTTCAGTTGCCAGGAGTAAAAAACTGACTGGAAGATGTATACACAAAATTACAATTAAACGCCAAAACAAGGAAATAGACATTGTCCATTTCTCCTTCCAATTGCTAAAAAATAAAAGTAAAATAGAAATAAAACTAAATTAAAACAAATAATAAATATATAGAATGCCATTTCAATTATCTTGGAAGCCTATGAATGTTTTTTTTTTTTAGTACCTACAAAAAACTCGAGTTTTTAATTGCTGCATAGAAAAATGGTAAAGTCATTTTTTAAATCTGGAATTCATTTTTATGACGCAGCATGTCTGCTTTTTAAATATTTTTACTAGAACCAACAACAATGCCACTAAATTGTGCTGACTCTTGGATTCTAATTGGGGATTAGGACAAAATGCAAAATTTAAGCCACATCTTTTCTTAAGATATTAAGATTTAAGAGCTGACCAGCAGTGAATAGCTGCTAGATTCTGTGAATCTGATGTAATATAGGCTGATGTAATAAGAGTGATTCAGCATAGTATGGGTATTTCGCTTTAAGACTGGAGAGTAAAGATTCCCTTAAGAGGTGTGTGTATAAAAGGCAGCCATTAGAGGGTATGGTTCTCTTTCCTTGTGGCCAGTATTCAGTGCAGAAATTCTTTGTGTTAGGAAGAAGAAAGCTCGTTTGTAAAGGTATTTTGCTACCACATGTATATTGTATATTAAACCACTGTTAATGTCTAAAGCCCATGTCACACTGCACCAACGGATGGAAAGAGGATGTAAAATGGAGAGAAACACTTGCCATTGGTTAATGCGATTCATCCATTCTGTACTCACTGCCTCCGGTTTTCAATCTCTCTATCCGTCCAGCATCCGTCGACTGAGGTTCCATCCGCTCAAAAGGTTTTCAGCTGCTCAAAACTTTTTGAGTGGAAAATGTATCCAACACCTCCGTTCTGCATCCGCAACGCATAAGGGGAACATCCATTCTACATCCGTCATCATCTGTTACGTGTCTACTATATCCGCTAGGCATCCACTGCGCATCCGCGCAACTCAAATCCGCTCCAGCAGAAAACGGACACAGGGAGGAAGCGAAACGGACACGGAATGGACACGCAGCGTCAGTAGCACAGACGGAGAAAGGATGAAAGCGGATGCAGCTCGCAAAGAAAGCATTTATAACGGAAAAAACGTTTGCAGAGGGGACCTATCTCGGATATTAAGGATGTCTACAGGGTGCCTAGAGGATGCAAAGGGACACCTAGTGGAAAACCTATATTGCCTATAAAAAGGGGAAGGAACTCACCTGGATCTCATTGATTCAGTCCAGCAGCCCTGTGGTGCAGACCTCTGCAGCCTTCATCTGGCTCTTGCTCTTCCACAGCATCCAGTCATCTCCACCATGGATCGTAACACAGTCCTTTTGGTAGCCACCATTGTTCTACAACAGTGCAAAGCCATGTACAGGCTCTTTCAACTGTTCTACGGAAAGAAAAGGAGGCAGCCAAGAAGTGTCTGGGTCTGAAGATGGACTGGGAGAAGAGCAGAGTACGGACTGTACAACAAGCTGATGGTAGAGCTGAGGAACGAAGACCCTCGTGCATTCCAGAACTTCATGAGGATGCCTCCAGCCATGTTTGACGAAGTTGTGGAGCGGCTGACACCCAGGTTGACCAAGGCAAACACCAACTTCCAGCCCAGCCTGGAACCTGGGCTCAAGGTGGCACTGATTCTGTGCCACCTGGCCTCAGGGACCACCTACAGGAGCATGCAGTACGCCTGGAGGGTGCCACACAACACCATCAGCATTGTGGTCAGAGAAGTGGTGCAGGCCATCATCGAAGAATACCTGGAGGAGCTCCTCCAGTGCCCCTCCACTGAAGAAGGCTGGAAGAAAGTTGCAGAGCAGTGGTATCAGAAGTGGAACTTCCCCCACACCGTTGGAGCCATAGATGGGAAGCACATGGCCTGCAAAGCTCCAGCCAAGTCGGGGTCCACTTATTTCAACTACATGGGTTTCTTCAGCATCTCATCCTCTTCGCCATGGTTGATGCTGACTACAAGTTCATGTACATCGATGCTTCAGGCAGCGGGTCAGCTTCAGATGCCCAGGCATACAACTCCAGTGACTTCGAGGGGCTGGAACGCAACCTCATCATGGGCTTCCCAGATCCAAATCCCCTGCCCAACGACATGCAAGATGTGCCCTACTTCATCGTGGGGAATGACGCCTTCTCCCTCAGAACCTACCTCATGAAGCCCTACACTTCCAGATGCCTCACCTGTGAAGAGAGGATCTTCAACTACAGGCTGTCCAGGGCAAGGCGGGTGGTGGAGAACACCTTTGGCATCCTGGCCAACAGATTCCAGGTACTTCTCACCACCATGCAGCATCACCCAGAGACCGTGAGGAGGATCATGGAAGCTTGCTGCATCCTGCACAATCTCATGCGCAACCGCTACCCAGTGTTGCAGAACAGGCTCATGGACCTCCAACAAGGCAATGGGGACATGGAGCCTGGGGAATGGAGGCAAGGGCGAAACCTGATAGACACTAAAGATGTGCAAGGCCCCAACAGAGCTTCACGCGAAGGGAAGAAGCAGCACAACCTCCTGAGACACTGGTGCAACTCCCCAGCTGGAGCAGTGGAGTGGCAAGACAGGATGATAGATGATTAATGGATGCTTCCTTCAGGCTGTCTCATCACATGGATGAGATTGGGCCATGTATGTTGAGTGGGCCTACAATGAACAGGGCATTTAATAAAGAGTTGTGTTTATGTTGACATGTGTGGATGATTGATTACATTATTATTGATAATAAAGGGCCAGAGGTGTGGCACCTGGGATGGTGGACCATACAGTCCCACTATGCTTGCACTGGAGGTTTATCTATCCCACAGCTATTACCCATCCCACAGCTATTACCCATCCCACAGGTATCCCTGCCCATCCCACAACTATCCTTACCCATCCCACAAGCATGCAAAGGCTTAAACCATTTCTAAAAGTTTCCACCAAGACTTTATTTAATAAAATAAATGAAGCAAGTGCGTGAAGCAAAGATAATCTTTATTAATATCAAGCTGTGAAAGAAAAATGACCCAAGTCAAGTGTCCAAAGCAAAAATAAAGTCAACAGGTAGCCACCCAGTCTCTGGCACTCTTCTCAGTCACTCTGAGGCGTGCCCATAGTCTCAGGGGTGAAGGGTCCAGGTGCTGTGGAGGTGGCTGCTGCTGGAGTGCTGGTCTGAAGCGCCACTGGGGTGCCTGGCCCCGAGAGGACAATGGGACGGTGTGTTGAGGAAGCTCTCAGACAGCTGGCTCAGCCCCGTGATGTTGAGAGCCCCTTCCTCCATGACATGGGGTGTCAGCCCCAATACCGATGACAGATGTACTGGGGCTGGGCTTGGCTGTGGGGTGGAGGAAGGAGCAGTGTAGTGGGGCTGTCTGGTCTGCAGCTGGGTGAGGACTGGCGTCGGCATCGGTGGCGTGGGTAGCATCTGTGGCATGGCTGGCATCAGCGTGGGTGGCATCGGTGGCATCAGTGGCACCGGTGGCGTCCGATGTACCTGTGCCTGGACTGGGAAGGGCTGCCTGTGCTGCTGAACCTCCTGGTAGCCATAGCCTTGGTAGGGGAGGGCCTGTGGAAAGCCTTGGAAGGGCAGTGACATCACCTGGGGTGGAGGAGCAGGCCTGGACTGGGTGGGAGCAGGTTCATCTTGGTCTGGAGGGTTGTGAAGAAGATCGGTGATCCTGTCCTTCACCATCTGGTACTGGGATTCTGACATGTTCATGAGGGTCTGGTTGACATAGGTGAGGAAGGGCTTGCGGTTGGAGGATGGGGCCTCGGTGTGTACCAGCTGAGAGAGGAGATCTATGCTGGTCCTGATGGTGTCTCTTATCTCCAGCAGGACAGTGTGGCTCTGCCCCTCTGGTCTGCCTTTCTGTGGAGGTGGAGCTGGGGGTGGATGCGGGTTGGGCTGTGGTGGAAGTGCCGTCTCCTTTCTCCCACTGCGTCAGGAGGTCCTCCGCGCGCTCCGCCATGGTTAGTACAGCTGTCAGGGGGGTCTTCATCATGGCACGCTCCACAGATACCTGCCTGGGCACAGGAGCTGACTCTTGGCCAGAAGAGGACTGGCTCTCAGCAGGCTGCCTGAGAGAGAGGGTTGTGAGAGGGGCTGCTCCTCGGTGGTGGATCTCACCCTCCAAGAAGCTGCACTTGGCCATCACGTAGGTCTCTCTGTCCGTCAGCTTGACCGTGGCCTGGCCAGATTTCTTGATGTGCAGCTTCCCGTACCAGGTGTGCATGTGTTTCCACCAGCCGAGGAGCACCTCCAAAGTGTAGCCCAGGCTCTCTGCCTTCTCTCTCCAAGCAGCCTGCTTCCTTTTGGTGTCTCGATAAAGCCTGTGTCCCTTCCGCCATAGACACTCGTTCTCCCTCAGCCACTCCAGCACCTCCTCCTCATGTTCCTCTTCTATGGTGTATTGCCTCCTCTCCCGTTCATGCGTCTGCCTCTTCCTCCCTTTGGCAGGGCCATATGGGCCCTCATCAGAGGGGCTTCGAGGTTGTAGGGGCTGCTCCTCCACACCACCACCACCAGCAGCAGCAACAACAACAGTATCAGCAAAAGCAGGACCAGCAGCACCAGCAGCACCAGCAGCACCAGCAGGACCAGGAGCAGGACCAGGAGCACCAGCAGGACCAGGAGCACCAGCAGGACCAGGAGCAGCGCCAGCAGAATAAGCACCAGCAGGACCAGCAGGACCAGGAGTAGCGCCAGCAGAGTAAGCACCAGCAGAAGCACCAGCACCAGGAGCAGCGCCAGCAGAGTAAGCACCAGCAGAAGCACCAGCACCAGGAGCAGCACCAGCAGAGTAAGCACCAGCAGAAGCACCAGCACCAGCACCAGGAGCAGTGCCAGCAGAGGAAGCACCAGCAGAAGCACCAGCACCAGAAGCAGCATCAGCAGAAGCACCACCTCCAGAAGCAGCATCACCAGAAGCCCCAGCACCAGAAGAGCGAGCCCGGGCAGCAGAAGCCCCAGCAGAAGCAGAGTGAGGGCCAGGGGGTGGGAGGGTGGCCCTGTCCCTCTTGCCAGGGCTGGCAGCAGATGGCAGAGCCTTCCGTTTCTTCCCCATGGTTGTTGGGTTGCTGGCTGGCTGGCTGGCTGGCTGGCTGGCTGGCTGGCTGGCAAGCTGTGTCTGGAAGCAGGTCTTTCCTCTGAATGGTGACCTGCTTGGGAGCTGCTTCCCTTTATATCCGCGGGGCTGACGCAATGCATCCTCCCCGCATGCGCAGTGAACGCTAGGCATCCGCTAGGCATCTGCTCTTTCCATTCCACATCTGCTTTGCTGTGCTCCCCCGGAAGCCCTGCGGATGTGCCATCCACTTCCATCTGTTAGGCTTCTGTGGAGCATCCGCTTTCCATCTGCCCTATGTCCTCTCCCCATCCGTTCCTTTCCGTGTTGTCCGCTCTGGTTATGCAAATTCGGGGCACTTTTGAGAGCGGATAACAACGGATGGAACATTTTGCTCGTCCGCTGTGTCCTTTTTACAAACATTTTGCATCCGTTTGCCAGTGTGACAGGGCCTTAAGTCTTTGATTTCCAACTGGCTGATAAACCATACTCAACGGGTAGCCCTTAATGGGTCTAGGTCTACATGAGGGAAGTAAGCAGTGGGGTGTCACAAGGTTCTGTCTTCGGCCCAGTACTCTTCAGTATCTTCATTAATGACTTAGATGAGGGAATAGAAGGGTAACTTACCAAATTTGCAGATGATACTAAGCTGGCAGGAATAGCTCACACCCAAGAAATAGGTTCAAGATCCAGATGGGTCTTCCACTTGGGCAGGGGGTGTGACTAGATGACCTACAAGGTCCCTTCCAACTTTGATTATCTGTTATCTGTGTGCTGTGTATTGCTCCTGGATTGTCTCATAAAGCTGGTCACGCTGCCAAATGCTTTGACATCTTTCAGCCGTGAAGTCTACAGGTCCGAGTCTGTGCATAGATGGAGCACGTAATGGTTGGTGCGGGTTATGTTTTATATTTAAGGATGATTGTCTCTCCCCCTCCCACTGCTCCAGTTAGGTGAAGCCATGAGTTCCCAATGCATTCCATGAGAAAATCAGAAAGGTTCTTTGGCTCGTAAAATGTCCACTAAACATTTGTTTGCTTTTGTCTGGTCTAGTCCTTGGGAATTTGTATGATATGTGAATCCAACAACTGTGACTTATAAGAAACATGCTTAATCCATACCATAGCTCATATATGCGACACCAATATTTTCCATTTGAAAGTCTCTTATATTTTCCTATTAATTCTTCTGTATTTTTCCTGATGCATTAGGAAAATACATTAAGAAAAAATAAGATAATTGGAGTTCAATACTTGTTTTAATCCCTTTTTTTGTTTGGAAGCTTTCACTGTAACACACTGGATTTTTTTTTCCTGATAAAAAAGTTTCTCTTTTACCTTTTACTTTTCTGGTCAGAAACAATTTCCATAATCCATATGGTAGGTTCTTAGTTTAAAACACCATGGCATGGACTTCTCCAGACAAATCTAATAGATGAGTGTTCTTTTTAAATTCAAGCAGCAAGGAATTTGCTGGAGCTGGAACTCATCATCCAAAAAGCAAGAGCCAATTTGTATCATTAGACTATGAAGTGATTCAAAAGCAGCATATTTTAGGAACTGATTTGAATCTGTTTCTTTATCAAATCTAGTTACCTATTAAATACCATATTCTGGTGACAGAACCCATTTATTGTATTCTTTCTTCTGGGGATAGCATGCATCTTCATTTGTTCTAAAATGGGGTTTATTGTTTGCATTTTTCTTCATTCTTTTTCCTGGGATTCTTCCACATGTAAATCTGTTCGCTTGCAGTTCCATCTTTTTCTGTGGAAATAAATTGTACTATACCTGCCTTGTTATGCATTTTACTGTGAAATAGCCTTATGGAACTCAATAGCAATCTCCATTCTGTCCTTCCTTCATTTGTGATATTTTCTTTTTGGATTGTTATGTGCACATTTAAATCTCTGGCTTTTTTTTCAAATATTACAGTTTTTTCTTTGGTCACTTGCCAATCTTCTGGAGAATGTTGAAAAACAAGGAACTGTTGCATGATCTCTTTCTGAAGTGGTAAGTTTCTTGAAAAATCACATAGCTTGAAAGTAGTTATTTTGAATTATAGTAATTGAGATCTATGCTGCTTCTTCATAGATCTCGGTTGCCTTTATTTTGAGTTCTAAGCCTCCATTTGAATGTTTTAACCTAATTTAATTTGATATAATATAAATTTAATATACATTTAAACCTAAATTTATAAAAATAATACTTTAGAAAAAAACATAACATAAAATGGAATACAGGTAGTCCTCAACTTACAACAATTCATTTAGTGACCATTTGAAGTTACAATGGACCTGAAAAAAAGTGATTTATGATCGTTTTTCATACAACCATTGCAGCATCCCCATGATCATGTGATCAAAATTCAAACACTTGGCTACTTATATTTATGACAGTTGCAGTGTTTGTCAATTCATAAAACATTTTGAATATACGTTTTATAGTTGACAACAGAAAGAAAAGGGGGAAGTTTCAAAGAGCAGACAGTAGCGTGGACTTGAAAGTACATTCCATTCATATTTTCTTCAAAGACTGATTAGATGACTGAAGCTTCTGCCATGCAAAAATCTAATTGGAGAGCATGATTGATGACTCTTGACTATGAACGTTTTTCATTGGATGATACACCCAGAAGGGTGGCTCCCATCACTTCTTGAAGGTGACCTGTACAACACACACAAAATCAAATTGATTGCAGATATGGAAGCTTATGCTTATGAAAGCCCCTCAGACTTGGTTTATGATTTAATTGGAGTAACTGCCAGAATCCTGACAGTGTCCTAAGGTCATGTGATTACCTTTGTGACCTTCTGACAAGCAAAGTCAATGGGGAAGCCACATTCACTTAACAACCGTGTTACTAAATTAACCACTGTAGTGATTCAGTTAACAATTGTAGCAAGAAAGGTTGTAAAATGTGGCAAAATTCACTTAACTGTATTGCTTAACGAAAAACATTTTGGGTTTGGTTGTAGTTGTAAGTCGAGAACTTACTGTACTAATAAAAAAATTGAATACTAGAAATTATCATGAAAGAAGCAACACTTGTGATGTGATGTATCAACTCATAAAATATTTCTATGGGCTTTTTAGAGTTGCCAACAGAAAGGGAGGGGGCATGTTAACTCCCAATAAATCCTTTTGAAGTTTTGGAGGTTTGGCTCAAGGCTCATGATTTAATTGGGGTAACTGCTGGAATCATGATACTAACCTTTTTTGAATTCATAGGGCTGAGAAATATGGACCAGTTATACGTTTTAATGCTTTTCACAGAGTCTCATTACTAATATTAAGTCCTGAAGGAGTGAAGGTATGTAAAAGTTGAGCATTCTTTTGCTGTTTGCTTCAAAACTGATATAACATGAGAACTCTGCAGTCAGGGTTGTCACTCTTAATTGAATCCCATGTTAGGTGAGGCAAATTCCTGCTAGCTTCTAAAATCAAAGTTGGGTGCTAATCAAAGTGAGAATGCCATAGAGTGTGCAAGAGATGTACTGTAGTTTGGGAGATGGAGCAAGAAGGCATGAGGTTCAGGAAAGATGTAGTGAGGGTCAGAGAGGTACGTGAGGGTGTAAGGCATGTACAAAAGGCAGTTTTGGTGAGGGAGGCTGTTCAGTGGTGTAAGGGAGAGACCAAAAAGGTTGAGGAGGATGGAGAGCAGTCTGTGAGGGTGCACGAGAAGCATAGGGTTTGTGAGTCCAGGTCAGGGAAAGTGTGAGGGAAGTGTGGAAAGGGCCAAGGTGAGTGCAAAGGGGTGGATGAGAGGCACTGGTTGGGGAGGGTACTTGAGGAAGACTGTGAGTTTGATCCTAGGTAGAGGCAAATATTTCTCTCACTAGGCACAATGAGAATATATCTGCTGCACAAAACTCTGCATTGGCTACAGGAAAAGCATCTAGCCAGTAAACACTGTGTTAAGGCCCTGTCACAACGGATGCAAAACGGACACAACGGACGAGCAAAATGTTCCATCCGTTGTTATCCGCTCTCAAAAGGGGCAAAAATTTGCATAACC
>BLBF01000005.1:7707689-7717854 GCA_015471245.1 Laticauda colubrina
CCTGCCAGCCTTGGTTCCTGTCAGCCTCCCTGCCAGCCAGAAACCCCACAACCATGCTGAAGCACAGCAAGCCTCAGCCATCTGCTGCCAGCCCTTGCAAGAGGGACAGGGCTACCATCCCGCCCCCTGGCCCTCACTCTGGTTCTGTTGGGGCTTCTGCAGCACGGGCTCGCTCTTCTGGGGCTGGGGCTTCTGCTGCTTCTGCTTCTGGAGGAGCTGATGACAAGCACCTGCACCCTTCACCCCTGAGACTGAGCGACCAAGAGGAGTGCCAGAGACTCATTTTTGTCTTATAGCTTGTTGTTAATAAAGTCTATTTTTGATTCACACACTTGCTTCATTTCTTTTTTTAAATAAAGTCTTGCTGGCAACTTTTAGAAATGGTTTAAGCCTTTGCATGCTTGTGGGATGGGTTAAGATAGCTGTGGGATGGGTTGAGATAGCTGTGGGATGGGTTAAGATAGCAGTGGGATGGGCAGGGATACCTTTGGAATGGGTAATAGCTGTGGGATAGATAAACCTCCAGTGCAAGCATAGTGGGACTGTATGGTCCACCCTCCCGGGGGCCACACCTATGGCCCTTTATTATCAATAACAATTTAATCATTCATCCACACATTTCAACATAAACACAACTCTTTATTAAATGCCCAATTCATTGTAGGGCCACTCAACATACATGGCCCAATCTCATCCGTGTGATGAGACAGGCTGAAGGAAGCATCCATTAAGCATCTATCATCCTGTCTTGCCACTCCACCGCTCCAGCTGGGGAGTTGCACCATTGTTTCAGGAGGTTGCGCTGCTTCTTCCCTTCACGTAAGGCTCTGTTGGGGCATTGCACATCCTGAGTGTCTATCAGGTTTCGCCCTTGCCTCCATTCCCCAGGCTCCATGTCCCCATTGCCTTGCTGGAGGTCCACAAGCCTGTTCTGCAAGACTGGGTAGTGGGTGCGCATGAGATTGTGCAGGATGCAGCAAGCTTCCATGATCCTCCTCACGGTCTCTGGGCGATGCTGCATGGTGGTGAGAAGTACCTGGAACCTGTTGGCCAGGATGCCAAAGGCGTTCTCCACCACCCGCCTTGCCCTGGACAGCCTGTAGTTGAAGATCCTCTCTTCACGGGTGAGGTATTTGGAGGTGTAGGGCTTCATGAGGTAGGTTGTGAGGGAGAAGGCGTTATCCCCCACGATGAAGTAGGGCATATCTTGCGTGTCATTGGGCAGTGGGTCTGGATCTGGGAAGCCCACGATGAGGTTGTGTTCCAGCTCCTCCTTGAGGTGATTGGCGTTGTATACCTGGGCATCTGAAGATGAGCCGCTGCCTGAAGCATCAATGTACATGAACTTGTAGTCAGCATCGACCATGACGAAGAGGATGATGCTGAAGAAGCCCTTGTAGTTGAAATAAGTGGACCCCGACTTGGCTGGCGCTTTGCAGGCCACGTGCTTGCCATCGATGGCTCCAACGGTGTGTGGGAAGTTCCACTGCTCTGCAACTTTCTTCCATCCTTCTTCAGTGGAGGGGCACTGGAGGAGCTCCTCCTTGTATTCTTCGATGATGGCCTGCACTACTTCTCTGACCACAATGCTGATGGTGTTGTGTGGCACCCTCCAGCCGTACTGCATGCTCCTGTAGGTGGTCCTAGAGGCCAGGTGGCGCAGAGTGAGTGCCACCTTGAGCCCAGGTTCCAGGCTGGGCCGGAAGTTGGTGTTTGCCTTGGTCAACCTGGGTGTCAGGCGCTGCACAAGTTCGTCAAACATGGCTGGAGGCATCCTCATGAAATTCTGGAATGCCCGAGTGTCTTCACTCCTGAGCTCCACCATCAGCTTGTTCTACAGTCCGTCCTCTGCTCTTCTGGCGAACCATCTTCGTACCCAGACGCTTCTTGGCCGCCCCTTTTTCTTCCTGTAGTAGAGTTCACAGAGCCTGTAGATGGCTTCGCACTGTTGCAGAAGGATGGTGGCTGCCAAAAGGACTGTGTTATGATCCACGGTGGACATGACTGGATGCTGTGGAAGAGGAAGAGGCAGATGAAGGCTGCAGAGGTCCGCATCGCAGGGCTGCTGTTCTGAAAGTGAGATCCAGATGTGTTGCTCCCCCTTTTTATAGGCAGTATAGGTGTCCCTTTGCATCCTCTAGGCATCCTCTAGTCATCCTCTAGGCATCCTGCAGACATCCTTAATATCCGAGATAGGTCCCCTCTGCGAACGTTTTTTCCGTTTTAAACGCTTTGTTTCCATGCTGCATCCGCTAGGCATCCATTCTGCATCTGTTCTGCGTCCGTTCCACTTCCTCCCTGCGTCCGAGCGGATGCGAGTTGCGCGGATGCGCAGTGGATGCCTAGCGAATATAGTGGATGCAGAACGGATGCAGAACGGATGTGTAGCGGATGCGTAGCGAATGCAGAATGGACGAATTGGATACATTTTCCACGCAAAAGTTTTGGGCAGCTCAAAACTTTCTGAGCGGTTGAAATGTCAATAAACGGATACTGGACAGATAGAGAGGAAGCAAAACGGAGGCAGTGAGTACATCGCGTTAACCAATGGATGGCAAGCTTTTTTGTCCGTTTTACATCCTCTTTGCATCCGTTGGTGCAGTGTGACAGGGGCTTTAGCTCCATTCTGCTGCCCAGACTCCACCCTGCAAGGAATTATGAGGTTGTTAATATATTAATACTGTATCCAAAACTGAGACAACAAAAGTTCTAGTTAAACTCTTATAAATACTCTCCAAAAATTTATTGTAAAGATTAATATGACAACATTAAACATACTCAGTAATGGTCTGATCAGAGGAATTTAATTTTAGGAATATCTGGTGTCACCACAGTATTCAAAAGACCCAAGGATATATGGCCGACTTTACAGTATATTTGGTGTAAGGTAAGCTAAAGCAAAATTATATATGACATATTAAAATGCATTAATGGTTGATCAGGAAAACCTTCTAATTCCCAAAATTGCTCTGTAAATACAGTATATTTCATCTGCAGCAAAAGTCTTTGATGAAAATTATTTAAATCAGAATTACTCTCCAATTTCAATGTAAATTAGTGTAGTACAGTATATTGATGAAAAATAAACTCTGAAGTGCTGGTTTACCTGGGAAATTTCACCCAACAATAAGGTGAACCTAAGGCCCTCAGGAGGCAGTCTAAGGCCTCTAAATATTAGATCAGTAAGGCACTATAGAAGATTTTCATAGTTGTGAAATAATTTCTGTTGACTCAGTAAAATGAACTCACCTCTTATTTTCCACTGAAACTTTTAGCATGTATTGTTCATCAAGATTTGTTCTATTCCTGATTTGAAATGAAATAAATTGAGATAAAGATATTTTGTCTTTATTTATTAATGTTATTGCAATTTCTATGATTGATTGTTGTGAGCTACCCTTGGTCATTAAGAGTTGAGCAGCATACAAGTTAATTAAATTATTATTTCCATTGACACCCACTACTGTAAATTGCAATCATTACCAGATGTTTAATTACTATGGTTTCCAGTTAATGTTAAGATTAGTTTGCCAGATTATGGTGAAAGGAAACAGCATGTAAGAAGGAAATTAAACTCATTGGCATACCATTTTTCCCCAAACTTGATTTTTGTTGGCAGAACAGGTTATTGAAACTGGTTGAAAAGTACTGCGTACAAGATTTTTGTTCCCTCTCCTTTTTCAGATTTTTAGGGAATGGCTTGGCAACCGATCTTGACTATAATCATTGGCACAAACAGCGAAGAATTATGGATCCAGCATTCAGTCGAAAGTAAGGGAGGAATTCTTGGAATAGATTTATAATTTTTAAGAAATGTCATTTCAAATAGAATTAACCACTGTACATAAATCTTGTTATACAATGAAATTTCTTTTATTCTCATGCTGTATTCCTTAGCTCCTGTATGATGTTTAAATCTATGTGAATATTCAGAATACATAAATGATGTAGGGGGGTAAATAAGGTGGGAGATATTCTTTTATTAGTTTATTTATTTAATGGATACAAGGACATCCTTGTGTCCTTCATTAAATAAAATTGGAATATATATGTCTGTGGAGATTCTCAGTCATCCAGGTCATGGTTGTCCCAAAAGTGATTTTTTTCAAGAGGCAACTGGACTTTCTGGTTTTTCTTTGAAAACGTTTCACTTATCATCCAAGAAGTTTCTTCAGCTCTTCAAAACATCTTCAGAGAAAAACCAAAAAGTCCAGTTGCCTCTTGAAAAAAACACCTTTGGAGTATATATGAAATTATAGTATACATTTTTTCTAATGGGTTGTACTTTAGTGTCTCTCTTGACTTGAAATCTATCTTTTTGTACCCAAGAAAAAACTGTTTTGAAAGCAATGTATCTTTCATTGTACAGTTACTTGATTGGTTTGATGGAGATTTTTAATGACCAAGCAGAAGACCTTATGAAAGTGCTAAATGAAAAAGCAGATGGAGAGATTGAAGTGGATATGATGAACCTGCTCAGACGCTTGACCCTAGACATCATTGCAAAGGCAAATGAATTTCTTTTTCCCAGTAAAATAAGAAAAAATCTCTAATGCAGATGCCAACACACGATGAGAATCAAAAGGGCTTTGTGATAATATGTTTCACAAAAAACCAAAGGACTGGGGAAGATTCATGTTTTACTTCACTAAGTAGTTTTATTTGAGTGTGGCTTTGCAATTGGTTAAAGATAGCTAGCATCTGGTAAGGTAGACACTATTTACAAAAATGCATCCCATATTATACATAGAACTTGTTTTTCTATATCTTTTGTTTAGTTGCAGAGTTTGATATTACTATATTGAGCTATTGCTGTCCAAAGTTGCTATTCTCAGAAGCAAGCAACTATAAATAAAGATGTGTTATCCTGCTCATTTTTCTCAATATTATCAGGTGGCATTTGGCCTGGAACTAAACACTCTACACTCTGACCAAACACCTTTTCCTCATGCGTTTGCCATGGTCATGAAGGGGTTGAGTAAGGAACGAAATCCATTTTTCCGGGTCAGTACAGACTTTTCCCCTTTTCAAAGCTGTCCTATTGTTGGTAAAATGTAGATGGGGCCTTCACTCAATATTTTGGCTTTTACTTGTCCATAACGCAAACACCATAAGTCTCCAATCAGAAATTCCATCAATGGTAGCCAAGAAATATTGTTCTCTGGTTTGCAAGAGCAGCTTTTTTTCATCTTTTCCTTGCTGAGTGGTGAAGATGATACTCTATGCAATTATATTACCAGTCTAACACCTAGTATTGGCTTTGTGGCTAGAGAGGCACATCTGGAGGATGCTGCCTTGAAGAAATCAGGCTAGCTGCACTGTACTAAAACTGGAAAACAAAACTTGTTAAGTTCATGACTGAAGGTATATAATTAAAAATAGCAGTCTTCCAATATTTCAGAGGCTGCCACAGAGGGAATTAACCTATTCTCCAAAGTCCCTGAGGGCCAGGCAAGAAGTAATGTTTGGAAACTTATCAAAGAGAAATCCAACCTAGAACTAAGGAGAAATTTCCTCACAGTGAGAACTATTAATCAATGGAATGGCTTGCCTCCAGAAGTTGTGGTTGCTTCATTACTGGAGATTTTTAAGAAGAAATTGAACAGCCATTTGTCCAGAACGGTATATCCTCTTCTGCTTGAGCAGGGGGTTGGACAAGAAGATCTCAAAGGTCCCTTCCAATTCTGTTATACTGTTACTGTAAGTGTGTCTTTTTGTATTTATGGAGTAGGAGATGATATGATATCCGAATTGCAAGAGATGCAGTTATGGCATAATGTGAAGAGAGTTCACAAACTAAGAAATAAGTTTTATTCTAGCAACAAACACATTGTAGCTCAAAAATTTGGCCAGTTTTTTTGGGTTGAATTGGGATCTGATGTCCTATCAAGTCCTTGCTGATTCTTAACCATCATATAGAAATATTTTATCTGTGATGATGTTCCTAAGTTAGTCTTTCAGTTCTTCCAATAGTTCCCTCCATTGGCACTGCAATTGAGTGTATTTACTTTGATGCAGATCCTCCTTTATTTCCCTTTTCTTTTCCCAGTTTTATAGTCTTCTTGAGAGAGCTAAGTTTTTATATAATGAGGATCAGGCTGGACTGGAAATGTATCTGAATTAACTATGTATGATTGGTCCAGGCAGGACTACGTAAAACACCTGATGTATGCACAAAATAGTTTGCACACTGAATGTTTTGGACATACCTAATAAGAAACAAAGAATGGGGAAATAAGAGTGTAGAAAATTGTGTGCAGAAGCATTTATATGTCCTGATCTACAAATACCTAACCCATATTAAAATGATGTATTTATAAAGTTCTGTAATGTAGGCACTACTTCTGACTAGATAATGTTTTGTAGGAATTGTGGTCTGTTTTTCCTTAAATAGAATTTAACCATGTATTTAGACTTCATCGATCACAATTCATGCTGACAGCCTCTTAATAGTAATGTTAAAGAATGCCCTCCTTCTTATGATGATTTTTGTTATTTGCTTAGTATCTGCCAAGGAATAGAAAAGAGATACAGGAGGTTCGTGAAAGTCTCCGTTTGCTGCGTCGCACTGGAAAGGAGTGTATCTCACAAAGGCGAAAGGCCATCCAAAATGAAGAACCTGTCCCATTAGATATTCTCACCCAGATATTGAAGAGTGCAGGTAGACAATTGTTTACTGGAAGAAGTTTAATAACTATGCATTTGTCACTTTGAATAGATTAATATTTTACAGGATTTTTGATTTTCTAGAAGAAGCCACAATGCATTGGGTTCACATTCTAGAAGCTTACAGGTGCTTTGCCATAGGTTCCCAAACAATACCTCTTTGGAAGAAACCCATTTTATAGATGGATTTGAGAATTTCTTCTTTGAAGGACAATTAATTAACCAATAGCAGAAAACCTGACATCCATGAAAAGCAGCTCAATTCACTAAATGAGCCAAACAACAATGTTCGGACCAAAGGAAAGTTATAAAGAAAATTCAAAATGCATGATAGGGAGGATCACACAAAGAAACAAACCAATTGATATAAAAGAGACACTATGGGGGAAGAAAAAAAACTATTATGTACTTTCTCACTTTTTCATACATTCATGAAATAGAGTTATCTACTGTTTTGCTCAGTGCGGAATTGTTTACATACTTACAGCTTTTCCAACTTTATATCAAATGTAGATGTCATTGCCATTTGCAATGTTTTTGCCTTTGGTCAAAACCACAGATATCTCTTTCTGTTTTTTTTCTGCTTTGGTTTACTTTCAGAAGCTTGAAAGTAATTTCCCAATAAATGTTTATGAAGCTCTTATAAATTAGTTAATAAAAACCTTCAATTTTTGAACTAGTTGAAGATAGGAAGTGCTCTTTTATTTTCAAAAGTTCAGTTAATTAAAGATAATTATGAGAATGCAAAGAAGAAAATCACAAGAGGCAAAACACTATATTATTTCAAGTTCAAATTTCTTCACTAGAAGATTTTTCAAAATCTTAAAATGAACTTTTTAAGACTATATTTGACTGTATTTATATTGTATACTTTAATTCAAATTGCTGTATTTTTTAAATGCTGCTGAACTTGTATTGATGCCCTTTAGTAGCTTTCTTCTGTTTCTTTCTTGTCTGTGACAGATCAGGAGGGATCAGATGATGAAAACATGGTAGACAACTTTGTCACCTTTTTTGTGGCAGGTTTGTAAATCTAGCACACTTTTAATTTACAGCTATTCCAATTTAACAAACAAAATGTCTTCCATGTGTATTCCAGTACACTGGAATTCCATGTGTATTCCAGTACACTGTAATATGAATTGGTAGGATGTGGACAGCAGTTGGTTTGCAAAGTAGGTTTTTCATTAGAGGCACTAACTTGAAATAACAGGAGCATGCTTGGGGTAAAACTGGACTTTGGTTGTGGCACAGTGGCCAAAAGACCAAAACTGCTCTTAATGTAAGCAGAAATGCTGCACGTGGCATAGGTTCAACTAAGTTGTTCCACAATGTCTCTATCTTACTAGAAAGCACAATGTGGCAGCCTCAGTCAAAGCTGACTCACGTCAAATATTTTATTTATTCAGAATAAAAGAAAAATTAATGAGATTACAAATTTAAAGATGCAAAAATATTATAAAGAAATTTTTGAAACACTGGAAAGTTTTTTAAAAAGTGAACTATAAGATAGAGATTACAGTTAAAGTGCAAATATAAGTGATAAGCCAAGAGAAAGGCCTGGATAATGATACTTTATACTGGATTTATCCAAAAGGTTTACTAAAATCTAAAAAAACTTTGGATGGGAAAAAAATGGAGAGAGATTAAATTTATGATAACATCTGAATGAATTAAAGATCAAGATTGTTATAGGTAAAAGGAAGGAGTACCTTTTGGTTTGTTTGATAGCAATTAAAATAAGTTATAAGTTATATATAAGTTATATAAAATTCTGGAAACCCTTTACAGACTTTCTGCTTCCATAAGGACTAAAATGTTAATGATTTGCCTATGGATAAGGAATGGCTAGGGGAAGAAGAGATACTTGTATATACCATTATAGGGATAAAGAATTACTAAGGTTGTACTTGTGATGAAGATCAGAAGTCACTTCTTTAAATTTCTTTCTTTCTTTCTCTTTCTTTCTTTCATTTTTTGTTCTGCCTTTATTTTTCTTTCCCTTAGTGAGTTTAGTTTGTATTATCTTATTGTCCTTTAAAAAAAATCAATAAAACATGTTCTTAAAAATAATAGAATAATTGTACAACACCGGGCACATATTATCATATGTAGTGGACATGTGCAAAGGAAAAAAACATTGGATAAAAATACATACCTTGTTATAAAAAATGTTAAATCAACACATAGCGTATAAGCAGAAATATTTCTGTTAGGCATAGTATCAGAAAGGGAATATATACTTATTATTACATGTCTTGATGACAGCAAGATTTGTATATATACAACACTGGAAGAATGAGGAACCACCCATAGAAGAAGATGTAATTAAAAAAATACTAGATTGTGCAGAAATGGATAGGTTGACATTAAAGATAAAAGATAAAGAAGATACAGAGTATTTTCAAACATGGGATTTATTTTATCAATGGTTTGGACCATAGAAGTAGAAATTAGAAATTGGAAAAATACTATTCTGTAGGTTTTATATTTAATGTTATTATATTATATGCTATTATTTAAGCAAATTAACCCAGACAATATGCTGTTCATAAAGCACTTATGTGTGTTAAGGAAAATATATAAATAAACTGTTAAAAATAGTAGAATAATTGTACAAAAAGTCCTACATGAGTCCTATGTAAGTCCTACATGAAGAGTATTAGAAAATAGATTAACCTCCCAATAAAACTAATGAGAGTTGGATATAGAGGAAGATTTGGAATTTGCTTGGAACACAGTGAAAATGTATAAAGTGGCATAATAATGCCTGAAGCTAAGCATGGATTTTATGAAAGCAAGCATTGTTTGCAAGGCTAGAAAGGTATGTCGAAGTGTTAATGCAAACTAAATCGAGCTGTTTCCTTTTCTTTTTCTTACAACTTAATTTTGCTAGTTTTCTATTTCTTTCTCTTTATACATTGCATAATCTTTCTTATTGTGAAAGGAAGCTGGGATGCACATGGCTATATTGAACCAAACAGATTCTTACTTTGCCATGGAAACAAGCATCAATTATAGCCAGCTTTCCAAGTTTTGCTTGGATATTTTAAATTTTAGATAAACATAAAGGCGCTCATACTGAAATTATAATTAGGTTGATGAAAACCATGGACAATTCACACACAGGTTGCTCCCATATCAGCTACACTATCCTGAGATCTTGTGCCATCATGCAAATGCTGGCACTGAATAGATCTTTGAGTGGGTCAATTCCTCACTGAATTCTTGCCTTACTTTTCTTCCTGGCTACTGAGTTGCAGCTGCTCAGATAGATCCTGTAAAGGAAATGTTGACTTGGTAGCTTTGCTATTCAGTAGTCCGGGAAAGACTTGTTTGCTCAAAAGTTTACCAAACTGTTTGTGCATATCTCTTTGTCTTTATCTCTTAGAATAAACAAGCCAAAACCTTCTGGCATCTATTTTAATATGTGGGACCACTGATGAATGGCAGAGTAGAGTAGAGTAGAGTAGAGTAGAGTAGAGTAGAGTAGAGTAGA
>BLBF01000005.1:7717864-7875689 GCA_015471245.1 Laticauda colubrina
GAGTAGAGTAGAGTAGAGTAGAGTAGAGTAGAGTAGAGTAGAGTAGAATAGAATAGAATAGAATAGAATAGAATAGAATAGAATAGAATAGAATAGAATAGAATAACAGAATTGGAAGGGATTTGGAGGTCTTCTAGTCCAACCCCTGTTTAGGCAGGAAAGCCTATTCCACTTCAGACAATGGTTATCCAATCTCTTCTTAAAAACTTCCAGGATTGGAACATTCACAACTTCTGGAGGCAAATTGTTTCACTGGTTTATTGTTCTAACTGTCCACAATTTTCTCCTTAGTTCTAAGTTGCTTCTCTCCTTGATTCATTTCCACCCATTGCTTCTTGTTCTACCCTCACTATTCGTGGCAATAGTGTTTATCACTCTACTGGAAATGTTTTAAGTTGGAATACTGTTATAATTTGATACTTTTAAATTCTGCCTGTATTATTTCAGTTAATAAATTGTTATTTTTCCATAGGTCATGAGACCACTGCCAATCTATTATCTTTTACTATTATGGAATTAGCACGGCACCCAAAAATAGTTACAAAGTAGGTATGCTATTGTACTGTTTATTTTTCTGAACTTATATATGATTATATTTCTTCCCAGGCTGAAGGTTTTATTAAAAGACTTAGAGCCAATTCAGGCTGCCCTTTGGCTTGTTTAGAATCCCATACTCCTTTCATCCCATACATGCTTTGCTTTCTGATTGTTGTGATTTGTTGGAAATTGTTTATATTTGGAAAGACATAGTCTTCATCAGCAATAGAATTATTGGATATGTATCTGTGTGGAAGGATGAACCATCAAGGAACATAAAAAATGTTATATAAAATTGTTAGTGGTTGTTTTTTTTTCCCTCTGGAAAGGTCTGATGTCAGGTAGGCATATAAAATTGACTATCTGGACTACCACATTTTCAGTGATAGAACAAAAAAAAGAGGGGGAGTTAAAACTCCTTAGAATCACCTGCAGTCTGGTATGTAAATTTTGAAACTGTAAGAAGCCAAAGAAGATAGTAAAAAAAAGGGCAGGACATGCTACTGGAGTAAAAGGCATTGGAATGGGAATATGAACTATGGAAGCAATGACTGGGAAGCAGACAATCCATGACCAGGAAAAAGAAGCCAAGAAGAAGTCTAAGGCAACTGAAGTCACAGAAGGACTTTAAAAAAGAGTCAGCAGAAAAGAAAATGTAGTTTGGTCTATAGATGGTGGCACAGAAAAGACAAAATAGTTCAGGTGCTAGACATCTAGATAAATGTGTGTTAAGGAAAGAGTTTAGCATGCCTGGTCCTGTGTTGTAGTTGGGAAAAGGAAGAAACTCAAAGCTATATGTATGTCTGTATATGTATCTATGTGTGTATGTATGTGTATACACACACACACACACACACACACACACACAAAAGAGGCAGACATCACGAACTCTGGAACTTAAATTATATTATCTACTTAGCTTTCATTGGCCTCTGCTAACATCGTCAGAGTGTAAACTAACATTGAAGAGCTATTCGCCTTTGTGCATCCTTGATCAATTTAGCCATTGTGCACGTAATAGGCCCACCCACCCACCTCCCACCTGTGATTAGCTCTGTGATTTTTACTTCAGACATGTTAATCGATGGAGGCTTAACTCCTATTGCCTCCTCCCCTATCGCTCCCCGCTTAGGCTGCCCATCCACAGGAAGTGGTGTTGGACTGTCAGCTATTACTTTGATGGCATTCTCTCTGGCCCCCTTCTCACACCACGGACCTCCGCCTCACAGGCACATTTGATATATCAATTGGATTCATTTGTTGTTTTGCCTGTGATCCTGTAATCGGCTGGCTTGTTCCTCATTATCCATGTCTGTTATGAGTTGAGGCAGCTCTGCCAAATTCCTCTGTATTTGGCCTGGACTGGCTATACCTTCTCAGGACGAATCTACATGCCCAAAATCTGACAATCTGCATGGGAGCACAGAACTATGAAGGTAATTAACTGTTTTGAATCTTGAAAGTGGGTAGAACTTATGCAGGTATTTATTTATTCACTTGCCTACTTACTGTAGTATGTATAGACCACCACAATCATGAGACTCCAGGCTATATACCAGGGGTGGGATTCTACAGGTTCGCACCTATTTGCTAGAACCAGTTGTTAACATTCTAAGCAGTTCAGAGAACCAGTTGTTCGAAGAAATTACTGGCCTAATCCTGTAAGGAAGGCAGGAAGGAAACATTCTGGTTTTGCTTACAGAAACTGCCTCTCCATTAACTGTTATTACATTCTTGGCAGGACTAGACTTTGTCTCTGGAATGTCTTGAGTTTTTTTTTCCTCCTTTGCTGGTACTTTGCTTGTGTGGAGTGACCATTCAAAGTTACAATGGCACTGAAAAAAGTAACTTATGACCATTTTTCACATTTATGACTGTTACAGCATCCCCACAATCATGAGAGGCCAGGCGAGGAGATGCATGCCTCACTTTGAGTGAGGTTGAATTGGCCATGCTCATCCAGTCACATGACTACCAAGCCATGCCCACCAACTAAGCCATGCCCACAGAACTGGTTTTTTAAAAAATGAGTCCCACCCCTGCTATATACAACAACGAAAACAAATAGTGTTATTATAAATGTTTGCTAGTCCCATCAAATAAAGCATTATCCACATTCACAATTAGTCAATGGGTTTTGGCTAAACCACGTTTCTTCTGCCATTGCATTTTAGACTTCAGGCTGAAGTCGATGAAGTTATTGGTGTGAAGAGAGACGTTGCCTACGAAGATCTGAGGAAACTGAAATATTTATCACAGGTACACTTGAATAATAAACTTACAGATAATCCAAGATTTTGACCCCACCTTTCCATGCTTCTATCCTGATAGTAAGTGATAAATTTGTTTCTGAAAGAAATTTGAAAAAATGGCTCTTGGTATCATAAAATGCCATGACAAAAACATACTGGGATTTTGATGCTGTGAAATCTCTGTAAGAACATCTAATTACAAAGTGAAATCTTCACACCTAGTACTCATCTTTAAATCAAGTACTTTTTTTTGCTTTGAATGTTAGGTTGTATTGGGACATTATTTTTATGATTATTATTATGATTGTTTCAATTTAATAGAAGTGCCCACTCCAGTGCACCCTGAGCAGCTTAGCAAAAATATTGTAATAAATTAAATCAGTTAGGAACATAAAACAAAACAACACAGCCTGGACCAAAAATAACCATTAAAACAAAGCACGATGACTCCTTCACACATTTACCCTAGACCTAGGGCCACATTTTTAAGGGCTTTATGGAAATCCAGAGAAAGGACAGCTTATTTTTTTTTTTGGGGGGGGGGGGGATGCTGTTCAGAGGAGGAGAAGGCTGTCTTTCTAGGTTCTATAAGATGACAAAATTTACCAGGCGGAACCTGGAGCATACCCACTTTAAATATGCCAGGGTGAGCAGAAACAGTGGGAGTAGGGCAGCTCTTAGTCAAGACTTGCCACTGCTATGTATAGAATTCAAAAAAGTATTACAATGCAGTAATTTATGATGATGTTGTAATTGTAACTGACATATTCATTTCCTATGGGCAGTGTGTACTCCTGCCATTCATGTTCTGCTTCTGTTCTCTTTACTTGGCTCTGATAATCCAGAAACAGAAGTCAGATTCTATTTTTTTTTTTAAATTAAAAATTAGACTGAGAGCCTGGAAAGCATCAGTCATTTCTTTCAAAAGGCTGGTTTTATTTCTATGCTCATCCGGTTTAGGAAGCAGCTGGTCGGTGCAGCAGCTCTTAAAATAGAGAGGAAACAAGAAAGTGATAGCAGCCTAAATAGAAAGGAAATATTTCCTTACTATTTATTGTTAAATACATATCCCACCTTTATTTTTTGCAACTCAAGGAGCAAGCAATGCTTGCAGCAGGAGTAAGTAATCCCCCTGCTTTCAATTTCCCTACAACCACCACCTGTGAAATGAGTTGGAGTGTGAGAGAAGGACTGGCCCAGTCATCCAGTCAGTCTTTATATCACAGGGAGGTCTAGAGTTCTCAGTCTCTTCATTCCAGCACCTTGACCACTGCATTAAATTGGCTCTGTGACATATTATGTCCAAGGATCCAAAACTGCCTGAAGAGTGCTCCCACTTTTCAGGCTTAGAAGGCATCAATAGACAATCATGGCAGCAAATGAAACTTATTTACCCAGCTAATTGGGGGATGAAGTTTTTGATTAGCTAAGAAGAATTCCTCAACATGGTGACATGGCTCTTCCATGGTACATGTTGTTGTGTTCGCGAAGAATGAGACTGGAGACCAGCGTAACTTCAGCTCTTTTATAGTGCAGAAAGTCCATCTGAACCAAGAGCCGTGGCAGCTCTTTTATAGATAGGCTGCTCGCGGCTAGAATCCAATGACGGCTACTTGTTTTTCCAGCCACTGAGTTGGCCAATCATAGGTTAGCTATTATTGGCCAATCAGCGTCGAGACAGGAACCAATGAGCTTCTAGTATTTCTTGACCAATAGGAATAGGCTATTTGAAGTATGTTAATATGGAACACCCCTCCTACCTTATGTAGTCACATAAGTAGGCGGGGCTTTTAGGTTTCCCAGTTGACCTGCGCAGTTTAGTTGTGTCGTCATCTTCAGCGGGTTCGGACAGGATCGCTGTTTCTCCTGTCCTTTTCTGTGGAACCTCCTGGAAGTTGGAGTCAGCCATGCCGCTCCCACCCAGCCTACTCAGGCTGGTAGAGTCGGCTCGACTGCTCCCTTCCGGAGCGGCATCTAGGTCTTGTTGTGCCTCCTGCTCCTCTTCGCCAAAAACTTCTGCAGGTAGGTCATTTTTGTCTGAATTTATTTGCGAATGTTGTTTATTGTGTATATTTTGATTTTGTGGGGTTTCTTGTTCTGCCAGAGGGTTTCCCCCTCCCCCCGATTTGTGTTTAAGGAGTCCCCCCCTTCTCTGATTGGTCTATTAATATTTTTGTGTAGTGTTTGTGCTGTTTCTGGTGTGTGAGTGTGTTGGTCTTCATGTCTGGGTGTGTCAGTGGTGTGTTCCAGTGTTCGTGATTGTAACTGATCAATGTGTCTCCTCCAGGTTCTGCCATCGTCTGTGTCTAGTCTATAGGACCGAGGTCCTGTTATATGAATTATTTTCGCCGGTATCCACAGAGGGTGTCCGGTGAGATTTTTTGCATATACTAAGTTTCCTGGTTCAAATGCACGGTATCTAGTGGAGGAGTCGGTTGGTTTTTCAGAGGTGTATGTTGGGTGTAATCTATCTAATTGTGATCTTAATTTTCTGCCCATTAGTAATTCTGCCGGGCTTTTATTTGTAATCGCGCTCGGTGTTATGTGTTATATGGTGAGCATTTTTTCAATTTTTTCCTGAATGTCCCCTGAGTCTAATTTGTCTAAAGTTTCTTTGATATAGCGAACCATGCGTTTCCCCCTGCCATTCGTAGCCAGTTAGCCAGGTGCTGTCAAAGCATGTCTTATGCCATGTTCAGCGAGGAATTTTTCAAATGTTAGTGCAGTAAACTGTGGGCCGTTATCTGAGACGAGCAAGTCCAGTAATCCATGTTTGGTGAATAGTTTCCGTAGTTGTTTAATAACTGCTTCTGTGGTGGTAGAGTTCATGACGCTTACCTCTAGCCAATTGGAGTAAGTGTCTACTATGATTAAAAATGTATATCCTTTTGTTGGATCCGCAAAATCTATGTGGATTCGTGACCAGGGGCCCCTTGGTATTTTCCAGTCTAGTATAGGTGCTGAAGGGGGTGCAGGTCGGGATTTTTGGCATTTCCCGCAGGTTTCAATCCATTTCCCAATATCCTTGTCCATTCCTGGCCACCATACATAGCTCTTGGCCAGGGATTTCATTCGTATAATGCCTGGGTGGCCTTCATGCAACATGCTCAGTACTTGTTCTTGTAATGGTTTTGGTATTACCACCCGCCCCCCCCCCCCATAATATGCAACCTTTTAATAATGACAGTTCAGTTTGTCTATTCTTGAAAGATTTAAAATTAACGTCTGTCTCGTTTTCCAGCCACCCTTTTCCTACCCAGTTTAAGACTTGTGACAAGGTTTTGTCTCTTGCCGTCAATCTCGCAATGTCCGCTGCGGTTATGGGTAGGTTTGACAATGTCTCAATCTGTAGGGTGGATGTGGTTGGTGCCGGATCAGTTCCTAGTTCTGGTAGGGGAGTACGGCTCAACACATCGCGTGGGAAATGTCTTTGCCCAGTCGGTGAATCAGTTTATAGTTGTAGGTTGCCAGGAACTTGGAGCATCTTGTCATTCTAGGGGATAGTATATTTGGGGTGGCTCTGTTCCAGGCTAGTATTCCCAATAGAGGTTTGTGGTCTGTAACAAGGGTAAAAGTCCTACCGTAAAGATATTCGTGGAACCATTTGACACCGGATATTGCTGCTAATGCCTCTTTGTCCAATTGACTGTAGTTACATTCAGTTTTTGATAGTGTTTTGGAGTAGAACGCGATTGGTGCTTCTCTCCCATCAGGCAGGATGTGGCTAAGTGCAGCTCTGACGCCGAACGGTGATGCGTCGCAGGTGACTGTTAATGGTAGTGTCTCGCTGTGTTGCATTAATACCGAGTTGGAAGTAATTAGGTCTTTTACCCTCTGGAACGCTGTCTCTTCACGTCGTCCCCAGGTCCAGGTGGCTGTCTTGTCCAAAAGCCTATGTAGTGGTTCTGCCATCATTGCCTTTTGTGGCAGAAAAACGTTATAAAAATTTATAAATGCCAAGAATGCAAGGTAGAATGCTCTACCTTGTTTTTTGGTCTAGTCACTTCTTTGATTGCCTTAATTTTTTTCTCTGTGGGGTGGATGCCCTCTTTGTTGATTTGATACCCCAGGAATTCGACTTTTGAGGTGGCTAATTGGCACTTTTCTTTTTTTACCTTGAGTCCCACCTTCTGGAACTTTTGTCAAACCATTCTGAGATGTGCTTCTAGTTGTCTCTCATCGCTGGCTGACACTAGCAAGTCATCAAAGTATGGGACTACTCCTTTTATCCCCTGTAATAACCACTCCATTAGGCTTTGGAACATGCCTGGGGCTATGCTGACTCCAAATTGCAGCCTTTTGCATTTGAAGGCTCCTCTATGAGTCACGATCATTTGCGCCTCTGCTGTTTTGGGGTCAACTGGTAATTGTTGGTATGCTTGGGCAAGGTCGAGCTTTGCAAAGACCTTGCCTCTCCCCAATGAGTGTAGTAGGTGTTGCACTACTGGAACAGGATATGCTGTTGTATCCTTTGTTGTAGTGCATGGTTCAGGGTAGCCTTGTAGTCCCCACAGATTTTCACGGACCCATCTGGTTTAACTGGGGTCACAATTGGGGTCTCCCATTTGGCGTGGTCAATTGGTTCCAAAATACCTTGTGCTATTAGTTTGTTAAGTTCCTCATCAATCTTTGGTTTTAGTGCGAAAGGAACTCACCTCACCTTCAGCCTAATTGGAGCTATTGTTGGATCTAAATTAAATGAAATAGGGGACCCTCGGTACTTGCCTAATTTTCCATCGAAGACGTCTTGGAATTCCCTCATCAGGTTCTCCTCCCAGTCTGTGTCAGTGATGCTGTTAATGCCAGTCACTCCGATTCCTAGAGGTTTGAACCACTTGAGTCCCAATAGGCTTGGTCAGTTTCGGTCTACAATGGTTAGCGGCAAGATTTTCTTGTGTTCTTTGAAAGTTATTTGGAAATGTCCGAGTCCGACTACCGGTATTCTGTTTCCCTGGTAGTCCTTTAGGATTAGCGATTGGTGTTCTAGTTCAGCTCTGCCAATGTGTGGCACTAGTTTTTTAATGGTATCCCATGACACCATCGATAGGGACAATCTGGAATCTACCTCCATTTTACATTCTTGGCCCTCGATCCGGACTGCCACATGTACTTTTCGGCCATTTGTTGCATTAGAGTGACCGATGGTGATGGTTTTGTGTGTTTCTTCTTTTTAATAGTTCTCGTTTAGCCGCTTGCCTTTGCTTTTGAGACTCTCACGGCTCCACATTTGTCTATCATTAGTTCTTGGTGATGTGTTGTCTCTACGTCGGGGGCTGTAGCTCTTGCGGTTTCGGCATACTCTTGCGATGTGACCCTGTCTCTCGCAGTACTGGCACGCAGCGTCTAAGAACCGGCACTCAGAGCGGGGGTGGTCTCCTCCGCACCCAGCACATTGAAACTCCGACTTATGACCTTTCTTCAGCCATTGATCTCATTCAGCCTAGAGTCTGTGGATCCCCTCCTCATTGTCATCGTCGATTCCGGACGATCCACTCTCGGTGTAGTGTGTGGTGGTTTTGTGTGCGCTCTCTGCCTTCTTTTCTGAGCCCTGGCTCATTTTGGTTGGAGTTTTAGATGAATTCGCATTCATCTGCTGCATTTTGGCCGGTGATTTTTTAGTTGCTTGTGCCGCCATGGCTTCAGCAATAGCCTCAGTAACTGTATTCTTTGGCCGGGTTAGCAGCTGGCTTTGTTGGGTGAGGCCTCTCAGTCTGAGGACCACGCGATCCCTCATGGCTTCGTCCATGTTAAGGAATTCGCATGCCCCTCCAATGTCCCTGAGAGCTGCTATGAAGTCTGCGATGCTCTCATCTTCTCTCTGGTCCTGTTTGTGAAATTCGTGTCTCCGAATAAGTCTGGAGATGGTCGGTGCGTAGTGAGCATTCAGCAGCTTTTCTAGGTCTGGCCAGGCCATCTGTTTCACATCTTCTGGTTTTGCCACTGCCTTGGCCATCTTGAACACTGTGGGCACACAGTGCGTCAGGAACACAACTCTTTTCCAATTGTCTGAGATTCCTTGCAAATCGTTGCTTTCCAGGAACATGAGGAATCTATCGATGTAGGATTCCCAGTCCTCTGTCACTGGGTTGAATGGTGCGGGTGGCGAATTGGTTCTGGCCATTTCGTCTGCTCGTGGTTCTCGATGCCACGTGCTCGACTGGTCTCCTCTCTCAAAATCCCACCTTCGTGCCAGTGTTGTGTTCATGAAGAATGTGACCGGAGACCAGCGTAACTTCAGCTCTTTTATTTCGTGCAGAAAGTCCGTCTGAACCAGGAGCCGCGGCAGCTCTTTTATAGAGAGGCTGCCCGTGGCTAGTGGCCAATGATGGCTACTTATTTTTCCCACCGCTGAGTTGGCCAATCATAGGTTAGCTATTATTGGCCAATCAGCATCGAGACAGGAACCAATGAGCTTCTAGTATTTCTTGACCAGTCGGAAAGACTATTTGAAGTATGTTAATATGGAACACATGTGCTGTTCCATTTTAGTCCTCATCAGCTTTAGAATCTACCATCTGATGCAGCATGTAAAAAATACCCTGATTATTCAACTCAAGCCTTTAAAAAAAATCTTCCAGATTTGTCATTTGCAATCTCTTGCTGGCTTCTCCATTACTTTTGCTTATTGGAGGCTGGCAGTGAAAGTTGCAAATGGTGATTATGAGACTGTGGACCCTGAGACATAATAATGATCAAGTTGCCAAGCTCTTAAAGCACAATCACAAGACCACAGTGGTGCTGTGATGTCTGCAAATACAATGATTGGTTGTAAATTTTTCTTGTTCTGTGCCATGATTTGCATGATTTGATTTACTGAATTTTACCTCGCCTTCAGATTATTTTTAGTGAAAAGCAGACAAACAGTTGAGGGGACAACCCACTATTAAAAGAAAAGCTGGCTCTTACTTCCAGGTTATCAAAGAAATCCTACGGTTATACCCACCAGTTGCAGGTGTTATGCGCTGGACAGAGAAGAAAAATGTAATTGAAGGAATTGACATTCCAGAAAACACCACCCTATTTGTGAGTCTGTGCAGTCTTCTGTCATATATTCCACTTGAATGATAATGAGTAGAAAGCAAATGTTATGAATAGATGACTGGTGAATTGTCCACTAATGTCATAAATGGATTTTATATCTAGATTAGACACAAATCCATAATGTTGGAAGGGGATTTTATAATGCTGAATCTAGCTCAATGGCTTACTGAAGAGATGTTTGACTAGCCATCTTTGAATATCTAGTAAAAGGGAGGCTGTAACTGCTCTGGAATATTGATTCCACTACTGAACTGCTTCACTGCTTAATTTCCCCCCTCCCCCAACATTCAATTTTTGATCTCATTTTCTATAACACAAACCTATGTCCTACATTCTGTAGAAGACAGCTTTGACTTTTTCACTGTGACTTTCTTTCACAGTGAAGAGCTGTGATGGTGCAGTTAGAAAGCAGTATTGCGGGCTAATTCTGCTGACTGCCGGCAATTCGATTCTGACTGGCTCATGGTTGACTCAGCCTTCCATCCTTCTGAGGTTGGTAAAATGAAGACCCAGACTGTTGGAGGCAATATGCTGACTCTGTAAACCGCTTAGAGAGTGCTGCAAAGCAGTATGAAGCAGTGTATAAGTCTAAATGCTATTGCTATTCTTTCAGATTGAATACTATTATGAATTATTTGTCAGTTTATTTATTTATACACACAGACATACAGACATACAGAGTTTACAAGGACAAAATACTCACATAATCCTGAAATCAAAATAGCAGCAAGGATTTGTTTAAGGCTAGCCCAAAGGCAAACATTAGAAATTCATTAAAATATGAATTTGCTCATACCTGTGAACAGCTCCAGTTATTTTCAGGTGGCTTTATATTTATCTCTGCCAATGTCTGTCTTTCCTTGATAGTTCAGTACCTATCTCATGGGACGCATGGAAAGATATTTCAAGAATGCTCTGACCTTTGATCCTGATCGATTTAGCAAAGACAAATCAAGGTGACCTATGTGTTTAAAATTCTTTAATCTGAAGATTTGAAATGTTGCAAAATTATCAGAAACTTTTGTATAAAAATCTAATTATTTTCAAAGTCAAGCAGAAAATACCATATATCTTCTGCAGTGAAAGGAGGGATTTTCAAATAGGTTGCTCTAACTTTTTCCACTAAACAAGCTTTTCTTGCATAAGTAATAAGAGTTGTTATTTGTTTAATATAATCACTTGATGCTGCCTCCTGGAGCTTGATGAAACCCTGTCTAGTATAGGAAGGCACGTAACAAGTCTTTTAGAATAGTAGGACCATTTGGTGATAATGTGTGTCTTTTACGCCAAGTGTTCCACATCTAAGTTGGTGAATGACATTGGGATGTGTGCTTTACTACAGCAGTTTCCAATCTTTGCTGCTTGATGGAGCAGTTGGGGGAAGAGAGAGGAGAACTGGGTCACCCAAGCAGTGGGCTGGCATACAGCACATGCAGGGTGCATGTGCATGCATGAGCAGTTCAACCTGCACAACTTGAGCTGTGTGCACATATACATGTGTGTTGGCCTACTGTAAATAGGCCGTGGCCTCGTAGCAGGCCACAGCCCAGGGATTATGGAGGACCATGCTTTATTAGATATTTAAGAATTATTGATAGAAATTAGTTTTGGGGGCCTGTTCATCTCTTAAAATTTCAAGTAAATTTCAGTATTGACAACATTCTGACACATACTGTAGTCATTTCCTAAAACTGCTGTTATTTCCTAAGCTGCTGTTAAAAACGAGGTACTAGGTTAAATTAGTTTGTAATCCTAATGACTATGCAATGCTTTCTTCGAGAAAAAAAAATGTAAATATGATTATCCTCACTTTGCAGAAAGCACAAATAATAGTATTCTGCAAAAATGAAGGGTTGCTCTATAAAACAACATTTCTAAACAGTTGTAGTATCTTAGATGAATAGCACAACCTAAACAATTTTCTGCTTTGTGTGGTTTCTTCTAGACCTTATTTTTCTTATTTCCCATTTTCGCTGGGACCTCGTTCATGTATTGGACAATTATTTGCTCAGGTGAGTAAGATAATTGTGTTAAGAATGACTACTCCAATACTAGTATTTGTTCCTTTTAAAAGAGAGGTGGAGAACTTGCATATATGCTCCTGATCCATTCTTTCAGTCTCCAGAGTAGGATTCCCCAAGCTATGGACCATGGCCCACTAGTGAGACATGAGGGGTTGCAACCGGGCCATGGAAACAGCTAGCAAGCACGCACATGTTGCACACGCATCTTCACTTGTGTGAGCAGCAGATGAGCGAGTGCACACACGCTCCATTTCTTTGAGCAGCATGCACCCTTACTAGCCACTGATGCTAACCAAATGCCATGGTGGTGTAATGGTTAGAATGCAGTACTGCAGGCTACTTCTGCAGGCTACTTCTGCCTGCAATTTGGCACATCAAATCTCACCAGTCTCAAGGTTGACTCGGTCTTCCATCCTTCCAAGGTTGGTGAAATGGGGACCCAGATTGTTGGGAGCAATATGTTGACTCTGTAAACCACTTAGATAGGGCTGTAAAGCACTGTGAAGCTGTATGTAACTCTGAGCTATTGTTATCCCCTCTCCTCCCCTACCAGTCTACAAAGCCGGAAGCATTGAGGAACTCTGCTCTAGAGCAGCTAAATCCACAGAAATAGCAGAGAGATTGGAGAAGGGCTTATAAGAGAGTAAGCAGGCACATAATGGGCTGTTTCTATAGTGTAATCAGGACTGCTGATGCCACCATGTTCCGTTCAATGTGTATCTTTCATTGTGTGCCTGCTTACTCTCTTGCAATCCCTGCCTCTTCAGTGAATGTAGATAGAAACATTGGCTTATTGCTAATTGTGCCAGTGCTAGGAGAAGCATTGCACAGAGTGGTGGAGTGGGGAAGCTGAAGTGAAATCTTCAGAAGGAAAAGAAAAACTGAAGGTATAAAACTTATTAGTCTTCAATTGTCAGATATCCCAGCATTGAGGTGACCATTTCTAGAAGTGTGGGAAAAAGGAAAGCAGTCACCAATTATGATCACTAAATGAGGACTACAGATATGGTAGTGTGCTTTCCTTCTCCCCATTCCACAGGTACTGTATTCCTTTTAAATAAACAAAGGAAATGTGAATGAACAGGGTTTAAAAAAATTAAGAGAGATTGTCAATATCTATTTCAATTTTCTGTGAGTATCAGTCTCTGTTTTGAATGGACCTAATCACTGAAGCTTGGATTAGTTATTCTTGGAATCCTATTTTTTTCCCCAAGCCTCTCCCTCGTGACCACATTAACATGCACCACTTCAGTTTTGAATTGATTTTTTTAAAAAAACTTCACTTGTAATGAAAAATTCTCATTACATGTGAAGAGCTCAAAATCTAAAAAGTGTTTATTTGATAAATAAAAGACTGGAAGATTAGAGCAGGCATTGAAGTCTATGACATTCCAGATGTTGGTTAAGCTCCTAGCAGTCCCGACCAACATGGTGGGGTAGTAAGGGGTAGAGGAAGTTCTCATCTCTGGGCTAATGATCAGTCCCTGAATGAAGAAGTCAAAAAGTGTGTGCGTGTGTGTGTTTAAAAAAATTAACACTTTCTTCTGTTTTTTTTTTTTCATGCAAGATGGAAGTTAAAGTGCTGATGGCCAAATTTCTGCAGAGGTTTGAATTTGAGCTGGTTCCACCACAGAGCTTTAAAATTCTAGATATGGGAACCTTGAGGCCACTTGATGGTGTAACATGCAGACTGAAACCACGGCATCAGTTTAATTTTTAAAAAGAGGAAATGTTGTCATTTGGGTGTTAATGTTCACAATATCTTTTAAATTGAACCAGGGTGTATTGAAAAGCATTTCAAGCAGCAATCGAAAGGCTGGTTATGATGTTTTACATTCAGGTTCACCTGACTATTTTACATTCTAAAATAGTTGATTCTCTGAAGCTCAGGAGTGTCAAACTCACACCATCACGGCAGTGTCACATGATGTATAAGAACTTTTTTCCCCTTCGCTAAACTGGTGTGGGCATGGCCAGCATGTGACAAATCTGGCCCACAGGCTGGGAGTTTGACAGCCCCGCTGTAATTTGATCAATTATCTGATCCTGTCACTGCTGCTGTTTCAGTTGCTCTTTTCCCATGGGACAAATGCACAAGACTGCCTACATGCAAAAGACTAGAAAAATAGATGCTTAGAATTAGACTTGGAAAATTCTTTGGACATTATCTAGACCAGGATTGTCAAACTCGTGGCCCACAAGTCTGATGCATCACGCACTGGCCACCTCCACCCTGGTTTAGTGAAAGGGAAAAAATTGTGCTACTTCACATGACGTGTCACCGTGCGTTTGACACCCCTGATCTAGACCAATCACTTGCCTATTATAAAGCCCACTGTATCTTTAATAGATGACCATGCCTTTGGCAATGAGCTTACCCTTCATTTGACAGCTTGTTCCCAGAATGGATGTCTCATACTGCATTTATCATACTTGGAGATGCCCAATAAGCAAGGAAAGTGGCAAAACTCAGGAAATTTTCTTAGATTTGTATCTCATCTTTATTTCATACAACTCAAGGTAGTGTGCATAATGCTTCCCCCTCCTACTTTTCTCACAAACTGTGATGGGCTGAATTGCAATTATCTTTGCTTGGGTAGAATTTCTGTAGTTAAGAAGAATGTCCCATTGGCCAAATCTCTCTGAATATATTTCATCATCATCACTGCCACCTTACTTGAGTGAAGAACAGCTGTTAAAAATGTGAACACAAAATACATATATCTACCAAACTGAATTTTCAGGGTTCAGATCAATATAATAAATTTCTGGAACTGGAAGAATGAAATATTAAGATATTTCTATTTGAGTTCTGCTATGGAATATGCATAGGGGTACATTATACATCCAGGAAATAAGATATGACAGAGGTGATTACTTAAATAACTAAATCATGAACATTTTGTCATGTTTTTAAGCCTTTTAATTGCTCTTTTATTGTTCCTTTGTCCATTTCACAATTAATGCATCATTTCTTAGCTTTCTGATTTAATAGTTGCATAAATGATGTAAGGGTTTTTATTATATGTCTGCTTTCTGATATTTATTCCTTAATATTCCTTAAGGTATAAGACGTATGTATGGGGGTGGATGGGGGGAGAATCATATTGCTTCAAATACGTACTTGCATCACAAAACAAAAAGAAAGCAAACAAAGAACTGTTCCCAACAGAAAACAAGGAATAAAAATGTTTTTATTATAAATGTCCATAATTTAAGCCAAAAGTAATATTTGTATAAAAATGTAATATAATGTAAACCAAACATAGAACCATCTTCATCAGCTAGTAGGACTATCCACTTACTGTTCTTACTACAAATCAGGACTCTGGAGAGAGACTAACATATTGTTTCAAAGATTAAAATTAAAAGATTAAAAAGATTAAAACTGTGTTGTACAAAATGCATAGTTGATAAACATTCTCACCCAGAAAATACCCTCATCCATACTTTGAAACTATGATTGAACATTCTAAACATAAGGATTGTTTCAAATACAGAAAAGTAAATTAAAGTGGTTTGTCTGTAACACAAAGCATATGTTGTCTAGTTGGCCCATTTCTTTGGCTATTTGTTTTGGTTATGGACCAAAATGTTTCAGATGGAAATTGCTTCAACTGTATCATTCTGTTTTAAACTGATGTGGCTGCAAGTTGCTTAGATTGCGGAGTGGGTGGATAACTTTTTAATTCTCCAAATCTAGAGAATAGAACAAGAGATGTCAGCTGGTGCTCCATTCAAAATTCAAGAAAGAAATACTTCGATTCTTTAAATTAGAGAAAAGATATATCTTTTACTGAAAATGAAGTGGTAGCAACCATAAAATTCTGAATCTGAGAAATTAGGCGCGTAAATCACATATACAAAGTGATAGAAATGTTCCCACTCCCAATAGTTCAACTGAATCTTCCAATGAGAAGTTGTGAATATGACCATGTGGGCATCTTCAGGTGATGATGAGGCCTCTGTCCATTGACCTTGGCATATTTTGATAACGGGTTGCAGCTGCGCAGAGGAAAGAAAGCTAAGCGAGAAATAGAAACCTAACCCTGATGTATGCTCCCCCCTCCTCATTTTATACAACAGTAGAATGTAACACCTCCAGCTCACTTCCCAGACTCACCCCCTCCTCTCCCCCCATTACTTATGACAGCCAAAAGATGCAAAGCGATAGTAGAAGATCTTGAAAGCTGACAGATTCGGGTTAGGCTGCCAGAAGTGCGGTGGAGGGATAAGGGATTTGGTGGAAGTTTAGGAATGAAGCAGTGGTCATACAGAAGCAAGTGGCAGAGGGAAGGAACCATTCTGGGACAGTTGGCGGTTAATAAGCTACTCAAAGACAACTGCAAAGTATGCTTTGAACTGTGGTTTTTGGGATACTGTATATTAAGAGCTGGGATGACTGCCTGTTCCAACCGAAGGCAACTGAATTTCAGTAACTAAAAAAGCTACTTTATTTATTTTTTACTTGTATTCTTAAATCGGGAGCCAGAGCTTATCCTTCCATGACATCATCACATCAGACTAAGCCACTACAGGTTACAACCAATATAGAATAGTCCACATTGCACATCTGTACTCTCAGTCATGCTCTGTCCTTTCATAATCATGCTCTGGCTTCAATTCAGGGATTCACAAATAAAAAATTCTTCCACGATCTTATCACCCCACTCAAAAACATGCTGGGGAAAGGGGGCAGAAAACCTATTGGAAAGAAATCATGTGACAACAACCTATTAGCTACAAAAATCTACTCAAAAACCTTCCGCAGAACTTGCCTTTCTATTAGTCATTGCCTGCTTGTCCATTGCATCAACTCATGGATCCTCCATTGCTGTAAGCTCCCTGCCTGGAGTATCCTGGCATGCCAAGAGACAGGCTGCAAGGAAAACAAGGAACCCTGAGCGGGCTAGCTCATTTCCAGCACACATTTCCCAAAGACATCCACCAACTTCGGGCAGTAACACTGTATCTGAGCAATCCCTGCCAAATTCCACTGGCTTCCTCCAATGAATATCCACTGGTTTCCTTTCATTCCACATCCTAGGGATACTTAGCTCCATTCACGCCACCACCAGACCCAATGAAGTTGGGCCCAAGGCTTATCCTTCCATACCGCCCCCTCATCAGACACCCGGTTTCTCTCTTGCACCACAAACATATTCGACACCTCATACATGTACACCCGAGCACACTGCGGGCTACATCTGCTCTGGGATCGTCCACACTGTCCACACGCACTTTTGGTCACACTCCAACCATTCAGAATCATGCCCCAGCTTCTATTCACGGATTTCCACACAGTTTCCATCAGACATTTTCGCTAGGTCCGTCTTCCAGACCTCAGCCTGCTTCAGTGCAAGAGATGAGAGGGCTTCAACCCAAAAAAGATCCCTCCCATTTATCCACCCACCTCAGTCCGTAATACGGTACCTTTGCAACCCCTGCCAAATTCCCCTGGCTACTTCCAATGAATATCCACCGGTTGCCTTTCATTCCGCATCCTAAGGATACTTAGCCCCATTCATGACACCACAAGACCCAACAATGCTGGGCCAGGGCTTATACTTGCATGCTGCCTACGCATCAGACTAAGCCAACACCAGCTTTTCTCTTGCACCACATTCGACAAATCACACACAAACACACAAGTACACTGTGGGCTACATCCACTCTGGGATGGTCCACACCGTCCATCCGCACTCTCAGTCACACTCCATCCATTCAGAATCATGCCCCGGCTTCCGTTCACAGATTTCGACAGAGCTTCCTATGGCCAGTTTCATGAGGACTGTATTCCAAACATCAGCCGGCTCCAGTGCAAGGGATGAGAGGGCTTCAACGCAAAAACTCCTGCTCCCACTTTTCTACCAAGTCTATCTCCGAAGAATATCCACCAGCCTCAGTCTGCAGCACTGCACCTCTGCAAGCCCTGACAAATTCCCCTGACTTCTTCCGATGAATATCCACTGGTTTCCTTTCATTCGGCATCCTAAGGACACTTACCTCCATTCATGGCACCACAAGACCCGACAATGCTGGGCCAGGGCTTATACTTCCATGCCGCCCACACATCAGACTAAGCTGACACCAGCTTCTCTCTTGCATATACATATTTGATGCTTCATACACAAACAGACAAGCACACTGCGGGCTACATCCACTCCGGGATGGTCCATACCGTCTATCTGCACTCTCAGTCATACTCCATCCATTCACAATCATGCCCCGGCTTCCATTCATGGATTTCCACATGGCTCCAATCAGCCAGCTTCACTTGGTTTTTTTTTCCAGACATCAGCCGGCTTCTGTTCTCAGGATGAGATGGTTTCAATTGAAAAAATGGCCCTCCCTCTTACCCACCATCCCCATCTCCAGAAGACATCCACCAGCTGAAGTCCAGAAAATTGTATCTCCACAACCCCTGCCATATTCCCCTGACGTTGTCGGATGAATATCCACTGCTTTCCTTTCTTTCTGCATCCTAAGGATACTTGGCTGCATTCATGCTGCCACCAGACCCGATGAAGCTGGGCCCAAGGCTTATCCTTCCATGCCACCTCCACATCAGATTAAGTTGACATCCGGCCTTTCTCTTGCACCACGAACACATCTGGCAATTCACACACATACACCCAAGCAAACTGCGGGCTACATCCACTCTGGGATGGTGCACACTATCCAACCACACTCTTGGTCACACTCCATTCATTCACAATCATGGCCCAGCTTCTATTCACGGATTTCCACACAGCGCCCATTGGCCAGCATTTGCTAGTTGTATCTTCTGGACATCAGCCTGCTTCAGTCTATGCAGGTCAGAGGGATACACGCTGCAAAAGTGCTGTCCCACTCAGCAAGTCTTCCAGGGAACTTGCTTTTCCAGACTGTCTCCTCTTCTCCACCTTTGGCCTCCTCTGGGTTGACTTTAGTTGTCGAGGAAGTTCTCTTCTGATGAAACTGGCAGTATCTGAATGGGCTCTCTGCAAAGAAAGGACATTAAGGATGGAGAGGGTACCAAGACCAGTTTGGCTAGTGCTGTATGTAAGGTGGAGCTTTAATTCTCTGAGCTGTCAATGGCTCTGACTGTCGCCCAAACGGACACAATCTTGTCACGAAGGGGAGCAGTTACCAGTCTGTACATGGAGTTTGGCTTAATAACCATATCAGTCCAGGCACCGATATGCACAGTCTAGTGCATATCAGTCTAGGCACTTAATAACCATATCAGTCTAGGCATCATCTGTTTCTCTTTTCCAAAGTCATTTCATGACTGCCCCCGGTGGGCGATTGGGGGTGGAAGCGGAAAAGATTCCAAGGGCCTTCTGGGTGGGTTTTAGTCTGTGGCCCTTGCTTTTGGAGCAGGATTACCCTTAGAGTGAAAGATGGAGGGCATAAGAATAAAAGCAAGCAGAAGAAAAGAAATGTGCTTTCCTCCTCACTGGAGGAAATTTGCTAGGTGAGTCTTGCGAAATTTCCTCATGAGCCTATGGAGCAGATTTCCAGTAGGGCCCACTTCCTCTGGGGAATTGGCCAAATATCCCCATCTTAGCAAGAATAGTCCTTTCTCCTTCTCCTTCCCCTTTCAAGGAAACCCTTTTACAACCCTTTTCCAGTTTCCCTTCTCCTAATTCTGTCCAGAACAGCCTGATGAGATTACAGCAAGCCGCAGACTTTCTGCGCAGGTAAGAATGGGCTAGGGAACATCGCTCGGATGTCATGTCACTAAATGGAGGCTAACATCTGAAACCAGCAAGGCTACTTCATGGTGGTGCTTTCGTGCTTCCCAAAAATCAGAAACCAGCGGTGCAAATGGATACAGTTTGGAAGGACAATGAAACAATGGAAGAGAAAAAGTGTTTTCCAAGACTTTCTCTTTAATTTCAGAGAGAAAGCTCTATCGAGGGATTAAGCATGGGCACCACCATCCTGACAATCAATGAAATGGCTGCCATCCCAGGGACTGTGGAAGGCCTTTGTCCTTCCATCCTACTGTGTTCCTCCTTGCCTATATAAAGTTCCTCCTTGCCTATATCTAGGCATAACTGCCAAATGTCCTTAAAGAGCTAATGAGGGTTTCCTTCCATGTTGCCTTGCAAAGGACTATCAATATTGTCTTTGTAAACTGTGAAGTCTTGAAATAGATTTCAGTGCTTCCCATGTATCTCCCTTTAATGTATTCCGATCATAGACCAGAATACACATATAAAATCTATACTAATTCCTAGGTACAACATAATAAAAGATTCAGGATACAACAAGAAATTAAAGTTTTTTTAAAAAAAGTTAAAATAGCTTACCCATATCACATAATATTCCATGTTTTGTTCCCAGGCTGCTATTCATAATCTTTATCTGACCTTTTTTTAATGAAGGACCTGTTGTGTTATCCCATTGGAGCATCTAAATCTAAAATTTCCATTCTTATTGTGCCAACTGAAAATCTTGAGAGCTATAATCATAGCAGTTTTTCAGGACATCTATTTGGGAATGGCAGTTGAAGCCTAACTCAATCCAGATTATAATGAGCAAGGTATTATCTTCCCAATACCTTAACTGTCACTATAGAATCAATGGAGGGTGCCATGGCAACAAGGGAAAAAAAACCCAAAGGAAGAGGAATTGAATCAAATCCCTAATGAAATCCTGAACTTCTCATTCATTCCAATTGAAAACTCTATTTACTTATATGTTCTCTTTTTGTCCAAGATTTTACTTTTCTAGTTTTGTATTCTGCCTTTACCCACCCCTCAAAATGTCTTTATCAGTGGTGGGATTCAAAAATTTTTACTACTGTTTCTGTGGGTGTGGCTTGGTGGGCATGGCAGGGGAAGGATATTGAAAAAACTCCATTCCCTCCCCACTCCTGGGGGAAGATTACTGCAAAATCCCATTCCATCCCCACCTCACTAACCTGCTTTCCAGTTCTGTTCTCCTGATCAGCTGGGATTTGGCAGAGAATAGATGGGGGTGGGGCCAGTCAGAGGTGATATTTTCTAGTTCTCTGAACTACTCAAAATTTATGCTACCAGTTCTCCAGAACTGGTCAGAACCTGCTGAATACCACCTTTGGCCTTAATCATGAAAGAGTAATTAGAATGAAAAAAACCAAAATTGTTCTCCGCCACTACCCAGGATATCTCTTGGTGGTTATATCATACTTCAACAGGGAGTTTCACCATTGGAGTACTACACTGCATTGTGGAGATGTAGTTTCCTTGGGTTGGTGCTGACGACTGTGACCTAGTGGCAGCTGAGTGTCACTGCTTAGGTCATCAGAGCAGCTTTCCCTGACAGTGAATGATCAGCTTTAAGGCTCTCATTTCTTCTTGAAATTGTCACTTCAGTTGGCCTTCCAAATTCTCTGCAAGTCAAAAACACCTTCCAAAGGCAACTCTCAGCAACTTCCTCTCTTTTCCATCTGGAGGATTTGCCTCCCGCCAGAGAAGTTTTGTTCTGCCTCTGGGGATTAAAGGGAATCTGTAGGAAGACGGCACTTCAGTCTGGACAATGCTTTACTGTCTACTCTTCATGAAGGACCTAAGAGAGATTGCATCTTGCTTTTGCTTCAGCTACCTTGGGGTGGGGGCGCCAGACAAATCCTCATTATCATGCTTGGCATCCTCAATTGAGGACTTGTTGTGGTTAGCCGGCAGCAGGTGCGGACGGTGGAGGAGAGCGAGGATTCAGATGAGGGGCCAGGACCACTAGGGAGTAGACTGCTGCCTTCAGAGATTGTGGGGGCTGGCAACAGTGATGAGATTCCTGAGGAGCCTGTGCCAAGTGTGTGCATGCAGGATTGATCGGAGGAGAGAGCAGTTACAGAAGCACAGGCGACTCAGGAGTAAGGCGGTAAGGTAACGGCTCCTCCCTCAAGAGGATAAAAGCCAGGTTTGAAGAATCATTCTTTGCAGAAGGCAAAGATGCTCTGAAACTCAGCCTTGTGGACATCATAGTTAGTATTTGAAAACTCTTGTAAGCTAGTTCTTATCTCTGGGTTTTGTCAGCTTTGACAAACAACTTGGCAAGGCTCTTTCTTGTCAGAACTAATTAGTTGGAAGCAGCCTTTTATCAGTGAAGAAACAGAATTTGTGAATTAAACTTTAAAAGGTGGGGGCTGCTGCCTTCGTCTTGTGTTTGCTCTCTTGGAACCAGGTTGGGTCAGAACAGGACTGAAGGTTCTCTCCAAATCCTTAAGTAGCTGTCTAGACTTCTCTTAGCAGCTTTTCTAATATATTATCTTTAGGATGATGAGGTCCCGTGAAACTTTTGCATTTGCCACTTCCTCTTGTACATGGATCTTAGTATTTCAACCACTTACCCCCCTTTATTCTGGTCTGCTCCATTCTGTTCTTAATACCAGTCCTTAAGTGCTTTTAGGTTTTTCATTTCATTTTGGTGTAGTTTAATGGTGTACTATGTTGTTACTTTGCAAAGGACTATCAATATTGTGTTTATAAACTGTGAAGTCTTGAAATAGATTTCAGTGCTTTCCATGTATCTCCCTTTAATGTATTCCGATCCTAGACCAGAATACACATATAAAATCTATACTAATTCCGAGGTACAACATAACAAAGGATTCAGGATACAAGAAATTAAAGAATTTTTTTTTTAAAAAAGTTAAAATAGCTTACCCATATCACATAATATTCCATGTTTTGTTCTCAGGCTGCTATTCATAATCTGTATCTGAGTTGTTGTTTTTTTTAATGAAGGACCAGTTGTGTTATCTCATTGGAGCATCTAAATCTAAATTTTCCATTCTTAATGTGCCAACTGAAAATCTTGAGAGCTATAATCATAGCAGCTTTGCAGGACATCCATTTGGGAATGGCAGTTGAAGCCTAACTCAATCCAGATTATAATAAGCAAGGTATCATACCTTAACTATAGAAGGTATCATACCTCACTATAGAATCAATGGAGAATGCCATGGCAACAAGATAAAAAAAAAACCCAAAGGAAGAGGAATGGTTGAATCTGATTGGATGGGTATCTTAACATCAAAATTTTATAATTCATACCTCTAGTGTTTATTGTTAAAATTTTGTGTCTAACTCAGGTTAAAATTAATAAACACACCTATGGATTCCATCTAATCAAATTATTTGTGATGCTCCAGGAGAACAGATACTTTCTTTCAGACATAGAAGACCTAATTTTGTCAGCCACCCCAGATTCATGACCAAAACAGGAATCATGACCAAAAAAGCTAGCTCTACTTTACTGTAAGACTACATTATCAAAATCCTGCAAGTTTGAAAGCTAAAAGCACCCACCATCTCCTTTACTGGCTGAGAAGCAAGAGCAGTTCCTTCTCTACCACTTTCTCCTCCACTCATTATGTAGACCTCACCCTCTGTTATCTGACCTTTCTCTAGGTAGCCTTTCTTTGCCTTGTCTCTCAAGGTCTTTCTAACATACAGTATAATTACATCTTCTGTCTTTATGCGTATAATAACTCTAGGAGATGACCAGGTCTAGGGATTGAAGTAGGGATCAAATGTGTCATCTGTCTCAAGTCCCTTCCTGCCCACAGGAAGGGACTAGTCCACCTTGAATTTCTTTGACTCTTATTTACTGCCTATTTGCTTTGACCGTTAGTAATTCAAATCCTTGTAGAGAGCATAAGTTTGCAATAAATCATTATATTCATTTGAATTGCATGGACTTCCTGATTTTCCCATGCTTGACAAAAACCTCATTGCAGTTACAATATAGAAAAATAATGGTCCATGAGCCTTTTCTAGTAACTGTTTATAAGTCCTAATAAACCAAATTCCAGTTTCATTTAAAATGTTATTTTTTAAAATTCTCTGCATCACCATATGTATTGTACCTAAGGTGGGTGTTGTTGTTCTTGTTTTTGCTTTTTCACAAGTCTACTATGTATGACAAAATAGGCCTTCAAGTTTTTCACACTCCAATAGTGATTAGAAGTACCATTACACATCTTAGATAATTTCTCTTGTGTTATAAAGCAACAATACATCATTTTTAAAAAGTTTTCTGTTACATTGTGAAACAATGTGAATTTCAGATCTTTTGATAATATTCTCTCATTGATCCATCTGAATATTCTAACCAATGCCCATTTTACCTTATATTCTTTAATTTGCTCTTCCTCAGTTTCAAATTTCAACAAAAGCGTATACATTTTAACAATCCCATGTTCATCATTTGTATACATAATTCATGTTCAAATTCCATTTGATCACATTCTATTCCTGATATTTTTCATTTATATTAAAACTTTTTCTGAGTTACCCATATAAGAATTATTGAAAACTTAATCTCTCTATAGTTAGTTGTTCTCTGGATTTCATCTTAAACTTCTCACTTTTCTGTAATGGCAAGTCTTTAAATGTTAATCATTTGTCCATGCCTGCTTTTTCTTTTCTACAAAATGCTAACAACTTAACAGTAAACAACAGCCTATTCAAAGAACACTCCTACCAATACTTACAGGACAAACCACTAATCAGATAGTCCTCGACTTACAACAGTTCATTTAGTGACCATTCAAAGTTACAATGGCACTGAAAAAAGTAACTTATGACAGTTTTTCAGTTATGAACTTTACAGCATCCCCATAATCATGCAATCAAAATTCAGATGCTTGGCAACTGGTGCATATCTATGACCGTTGCTGTGTCCCTAGGTCATGTAATCTTCTTTTGTGACCTTCTGATAAGCAAAGTCAATGGAGAAACCAGATTCGCTTAACAACCAGGTTTTTAACTTATCAACTGCAATGATTCACTTAACAATTGTGATAAGAACAGCCGTAAAATGGGGCAAAACTGGCTTAACAAATTTGGGCTCCATTGCGGTTGTAAGTCTGTATATAAATGTATATTACTTGTATATAAAATGACAGCATACCCCACTCAATTGTCCCGGTTTGGTAATGAAATATCTGCAAGAAAATAACAAAGCTCAAAGAGTAGCAAGAACTCAAAAGTTAATACCTGAGCTACAAATATTTTCTTCCATTGGCACCACATATGAGCATCAAACACTTCAGAAAAGATATAAATGGGAAAGATTTGCATGTAGGCACACTTCTATCAAGGAACAGTTATTCTTTCTGCTTAGGTGCCTGTGACAACATGCCCTATCTATCAGTGTCAGATACAAACCTCCAATAAACTTCCCAGCTGGAGGGAAAATAGCCCAAGGAAATAGGTGGAAAATGAAACAGCTCATGATCACGGATATGCATCTCTGACTAAACAGATATCAATACACCACAGAAAATCTCAAGAAGCAACTACAACAGACAACAGGTAAAACTCAAAAAATTAGAATATCATGCAAAAGTTCATTTATTTCAGTAACACATCTTAAAAGATGAACCTAATATATGAGATAGACTCATTACATGCAAAGCAAGATATTTCAAGCCATGATTTGTCATAATTGAGATGATTATGGCTTACAGCTCATGAAAACCCCAAATCCACAATCTCAGAAAATTAGAATATTGTGAAAAGGTTCAATATTCTAGGCACAAAGTGTCCCACTTTAATGAGCTAATTAAGCCATAACACCTGCAAAGTGTTCCTGAGCTTTTAAATGGTCTCTCAGTCTCATTCAGTAGGAATCACAATCATGGAAAAGACTGCTGACCTGACAGTTGTGCAGAAAACCATCACTGACACCCTCCATAACGAGGGAAAGCCTCAAAAGGTAATTGCAAAAGAAGTTGGATGTTCCCAAAGTGCTGTATTAAAGCACATTAATAGAAAGTTATCTGGAAGGGAAAAGCGTGGAAATAAAAGGTGCCGAAGCAGCAGGGATGACCGCAGCCTGGAGAGGATTGTCAGGAAAAGGCCATTCAAAAGTGTTGGGGACTTTCACAAGGATTGGACTGAAGCTGGAGTCAGTGCCTCAAGAGCCACCACACACAGACAGATCCTGGACATGGGCTTCAAGTTGTACTCCTCTTGTCAAGCCGCTCCTGAACAACAAACGTCAGAAGCGTCTTACCTGGGCTAAAGAAAAACAGAACTGGTCTATTGCTCAGTGGTCCAAAGTCCTCTGTTCTGATGAGAGCAACTTTTGCATCTCATTTGGAAACCAAGGACCCAGAGTCTGGAGGAAAGAATGGAGAGGCACACACTGCAAGATGCTTGAAGTCCAGTGTGAAGTTTCCACAGTCTGTGTTGATTTGGGGAGCCATGTCATCTGCTGGTGTTGGTCCACTGTGCTTCATTAAGTCCAGGGTCAATGCAGCCGTCTACCAGGAGATTTTGGAGCACTTTATGCTTCCTTTCGCAGACGAGCTTTATGGGGATGCTGACTTCATTTTCCAGCAGGACTTGGCACCTGCCTGCACTGCTAAAAGCACCAAAACCAATGCCCGTGGGATTACTATGCTTAATTGGCCAGCAAATTTGCCTGACCTGAACCCCAAGGAGAATCTATGGGGCATTGCCAAGAGAAAGATGAGAGACATGAGACCGAACAATGCAGAAGAGCTGAAGGCCGCTATTGAAGCATCCTGGTCTTCCATAATACCTCAGCAGTGCCACAGGCTGATAGCTTTCATGCCATGCAGCATTGAGGCAGTAATTGCTGCAAAAGGGGCCCAAACCAAGTACTGAGTACATATGCATGCTTATACTTTTCAGAGTATATATTGTCCTATATTGTTCTTTGTACAATCCTTTTTTTATTGATTGCATGTACTATTCTAATTTTCTGAGATTGTGGATTTGGGGTTTTCATGAGCTGTAAGCCATAATCATCACAATTATGACAAATCACAGCTTGAACTATCTTGCTTTGATTGTAATGAGTCTATCTCATATATTAATTTCACCTTTTAAGTTGCATTACTGAAATAAATGAACTTTTGCACAATATTCTAATTTTTTGAGCTTCACCTGGATCATACCAGAGCACATAGAAAACTATTATTAAGACTATTTCCCAGAGACATGCTGGAGAAAACCAATCTACAAATCAAATTACTCAATCTAAATGCCAGATATAAAGAGGCACCAGATCACAATGGATGGTTAATGTGTCCATCTTCCTAGTATCTACTGCAGAACACAATTTTCTACAGAAAGGCCTCAACTACAAGACGGATGATGCTAATCAATTAAAATTCTTTGCAGCCCTGGGAGCATTTAGAACAACAGGACTTCTCCCATAAGTATCTATGTCCCTGTTTAGCATGTAAACTGGCTAATAAGTGGTTCAGCATATAACGATCAATTTTCCCTCTTTTTAATATTTTCATGATAAACTTGAATTGGTTGAATTTCCAATTGCCATATGTTTAAAGGCATCTGACAATGACAAGGAGACACTGTTCCCTTTAAAGATTGGAAGAGAAATTTAAAAGCATAATTAAGATTCCAAAAATACAAGACTCATAAGACATGTCATCAATAGATTTTAAAACAAAACCAATAAAATGTGATCATTGTCGTGACAGCAATTAAATCATGATCTGGCTTGTTTATCTCAGAACAAACCAGAGTCCCTGGCTTATATGGCATGCTAAGTAAACCATAATTCACTAGTTGTGTCCATTTATAGAGAAAGCCAATTGCTATTTTAATGCTCAAAACAATTGTTACAAAAATGAAGACTTAAAAGTGGAATTTCATTGATAACCCTTACTTTCATGTTAAATGATGATAGCATAATTTCAGAAAAGAAAATCATTGGGAATGATATTGTAAGCTTGAAGATTTGCATTCATAATTTCTTTATCTTGCCTTTATCATTTATACAAGTAACTCAAGTCAGAGAACATATCCAACATTCCTTCCTCCTCCTATTTATCCCACAACAATCCTGTAATGTGGATTGGGCTGAGAGAGTGACTGGCCCCAAGTCACCCAGTTGGCTTTCATAACTGAAGCGGAACTTGAACTTATGATTTTATGCTTCCTACCCTGCAGCCATTTTAATCACTAGGCTCTTCTATTTTCAATTCATTTTGACAAGGTCGATCTACTGTGACATATAAATATTATTAAGGAGTTGTAAAACAAACCTGATAAACCTGATCTTGTTGAAACTTGTATTTTATTAGTATTTTGCAACCAGCATTTTATTTCATTGAAGACTCCCAAATAACTGTCTGAACAGCAGGTTAGTAGTTTCTGAGAAGTAAGGACTATGCAAAGGTGTATAAATGCAGTAGCAAATAGAGAAAGCAAAGTTCCTTATTTATGGTATCATGATTTTTATCTGTTCAGTTGTGTTACATTCTAATCAAATACATAATTCTTTGACTTTTCTGAATATGATTCAATTACTTATTGCACAATCACATGTGTTTTAGGCACTTAAATGATAGGTTTACTTAATGATAGGTTTACTTAATGATAGGTTTACTTAGATGTAAGTCAACTTACAGCTATTTACTTAGTCATTGTTCTACATTATAACAGTACTAAAAAAAAGTGGCTCAGCAACTGGTCCCTCACACTTATAATTGTTGCAGCATCCCCATCGTTTATGGGATCTCCATGTGATCAAAATCCAGGGGCTTGGCAACCAGCATGCATTTGTAACAGTTTATAACACTTGCAGCAGCTGGGTTCATGTGATTGACATTTGAAGTTACCTAGCTAGCTTCTGACAAACAGTCAATGTGGGAAATCGGATTCACTTAAGAACCACAATGATCTGCTTAACAAACATAGCAAGAAACTATAGTAAAATCATATAAGCTCATTTAACCACCTTGCTTGGCAACAGGAGTTCTGCTTTCAATTGTGATCATAAAATGAAAATTACCTGTACATTGTTTTAATATATGGTTTAAAACCCTTAAAACTGAACCACAGTTGCTTGAACTCATATAACAGAGCATTCAAAAATTAAATAAATTATATTCTAGTCTGGTTTAAGACTAGAATATGAATATAAATTCTTTTGCCATGATAATTAAAGTTAATCAATGAGGTTGCAATTATATAATTCAGCACAGGACTAAATTTAGCAGCATCTATTTCAGAACAAAGAAGAATAGGGTAGCACTGTTTTTTTTCTCTGAGATTATTGTCTTTAATTTTTACTGAATTCTCCATAATGATTTTGTTATAAGTATGTTCCTTTTGTAAAACAAAGTAATATATTTGTTTTATAATATATTTATACTTATAAGAATATATATTCTTATATATATATATTCTTATAATATATATTCTTATAAGTAACAAAAAAAGAAAAAGAAAACAGAAGATAAACATCTGGTGTTTAAGCCAAAGGTGCGTTTTTCAAGAGGCAACTGGACTTTCTTGTTTGTCTTTGAAGACATTTCACTTCTCATCCAAAAAGCTTCTTCAGCTCTGGCTGGCTGGTGGGGAATAGATGCTCCTTCCAGACAGCTGATCATTTGCATTCTTTTGGCTAGCCGTTAAGGCCACCTGGAGGTTTATCTGTGATATTAAGGTCACCTGAATGGGACTTCCCTTCCAGTTGCACTTCCATCATAGTCGGAGCGGAATCCGCAATTGTCCACGGCTTCGCTCTGAGCTATCCTCATTGGGGGGTCTCAAATAGAACCAGAACCACCCTGGAAGGGTGGTGAAGAAAAGAGGACCACCTGAGAGGTCAAGGGGAGTCGTATCTCTCCTCCCTGGTAAGGAGAATCCCCTCCAAAGATGAGCTGTAGCAGTAGCCTAAAATGGCTACCAATAAAATAAACAAAAAAGAGTTCTCATAAAGAATTGTGGTAGCAGCAATTTGAAAGTGAGAGAAAAAATTGGGAAATGTAAAGAACTATTTTTTTTTAAAAAAACCCTAAATATAATGGAAATAATTCAAAAATAAAACTTTTACAAAAAAATGTTAAATTGGAACTGGTGATTGTACAGGATCTAGCATTAAACAGGAATTATTTAAAATACTGAAATTGACTGTGTAAAAAAAGAAAATAATACCAAATATTTGGAAAATTGGCAAAGTTAATAAAAGCCTAAAGAAATGGGGGAGGGGGAAAGTGGAAAGTGAAAATTGGATTAAGAGCACCACCTGTTGATAAAAGAAAAATCCTAGAGATCCCTTCAAACTGTATGATCTAATTAAAGTGTGAACTCAAAAGGAAAGGAACTGTATTGCAACAAGATTCCAGAAAGGGGAAATATTAAAACCAAATAGTGAAGGAATATATAAAAATACTGGATTTATTGGGTTTGGGGGGACTCTTTGAAAAGAAATAGACTAAATAAACCTGAGAAATAAAGATTTGAGGACACTGACTTTAAAAATTAAAGAAAGATGTTGGTTTGAATAAAAACTGCAGGACAAGCAGATAATTGGATATAAAATAAAACAAGCAAAACAAAAATGAGCAAAGAAATAAGGTTTGAACTTCAAACTGAAATAAATGATAAACAGAAGCTTGGACTTATGGAATAAAATACAGAGCATGGAATAAAATTCAGAAATGGTGACACAAATTACAGAAAAACAAAGAATGCAAGAAGGGGAGGAGTAAAATAAAAGAGAAACCAGCAAAATAGAGCAAAGGGAACAACAAACTACACAAAAGGACACAAAGGAAATTAAATTCAAGATGTTAATGATTAATGTAATAAATAAAGGGGAGGATATTTTGAAGGTTAAACAAAAGGAAAGGGAATTAGAGAAAGAAGATCAGGAGAGGGTGGGAGTGAAATTAAATAACTGGAAAAAGAAACAATGGAAAGCAATAGAGAAAAGAGGAATGATAATTGGAAAAAAATGGTAGCAAATGGAAAGCAAGCTAAGAAGAGATGAACTAACACAGTAAAGAGAGTAAGAGATGATGATTGAAGATGGGAAGGATAGATTCCACATGAAGGGGCATTTTAGTGGTTAAGATATATGAATATAGATTTTGATGAATCTGGAATTAATACTTTATCATATAATTATTATTAAAGATATATAAAATATCAATTAGAACCAAAATAAGAATTAATAACTTTATTGGAACAGAAATGAAAATAAGATCTTATTATAGGATTATTTAGGATACACAAATGTTTTTGGAATATACAAGAAAATTAACATGGAATATAGAGAAGGAAATATGTGGAATCTGATAGAGAATATATATGTAGTACAGTATATGGTAATAGATAAAAATGATAATATTGTTATCAGATAACAAACGTCAAAGGGAAATAAGATGGAAAATATATTGTGTAATGTAATGATGTATATGAACATAGTATATGGCATTAGATAAAAATATTGTTCTTAGTTTATACAATTTGTTAAACGAAAATAAGATGGAAAATATAATTTGTGTAATGTAATGAAATTAGAGAAGGGCTTGTACTAAAAAAATACAAGTGGCAAAATTAATATTAAAAAGGGGATAAATATTGGATAATATAAATTAAGATGAATTTAGGAATGATTAAAGGAATGATATAATTTGATAAAATTTGCAAACATGATGTATACAAGAATATATGATTCATGAATATAGAGAATAATTAAGAACATCGAGATTGATAAAAAGCCATGTAATGTATGAGAATATTAAATGAAAAATTAGAAATAGGTAATGATATGAAATTAGATAAGAAAGCTGAATATGTAATTACGGTCATGTTTGATTTAAAATGTAAAAAACCTGGAACCATACTGTTTACCCAAAGATGTATTTAAAGAAACAAAAATAAAAAATATATATTGGGAAAAAAAAGGTCACCTGAGTGGTGCAAATTCCCCAACATCCAGTCAGAAGAAACTTCTTAGATAAGAAGTGAAATGTCTTGAAAGAAAAGCAAGAAAGTCCAGTTGCTTCTTGAAAAGAGCATCTTTGGGACAGCCATGGCCTGGATGGATGATTGAGAATCTCCATAGGCATCTGATGTTTAACTGAAAACATTCAGCACAATATATTTTCTTATTTACAGAAGGAATCTTATAATTTAGTTTATGTTCCACTTTCAAATGGCAAGCAATTACTTTCTCTAGATATAGTATCTACCTACAGTATATCCCTTTGATTTAATTTATTCACTTTAGGTACCACCAAAATCCACACTGAGCAGTATAGAGAATTAGAATGGTTGGTGAGTCTGGCAAACAGATTCCACATCCACATCCCCAGACAAAATTTGCAGAGTCCCAACCACAGAATGATAGATTTTTAGGCTTTCTTGAATCCCATTAAGGTAGAGGCCACACAGTCTCGGGAGGACCATATCAGACAGCAGGTACCATGACAGAGAAGGCATGCTTCTTGGGTGCTGGTAGATGATTGTTTAACAGGACTCAGAAAGCATTGACCTATTGGTTTGTACTGGATAGGCTAGCAGCATGGAGATGTCCCTTTGATAATCAAGTACTATGCCATAGAGACTTTTATGAGTGATAACCAGGATCTTAAATTGCACCTGGTAGCACACTGAGCATACTGCTCAGAGTCATTTTGTACAGAAGATAGGTGGCAATAAATTTAATAATCACACAGACCGATTACAACAATAGCATGACAAAGTAGCAACAACGGTGGATTGGAAAATCCTCAAGAAATAACATTTGCTTGCAAGAAAGAACTAGTGGAATCATAAAGTAGAGGAAATAATCAAAAATGAAGAAATGAAATTGCTCTGGATTCAATTCAAACCTACAGGAACCTGCCGTATCCCTGACTTCACAATTGTTGAGAAGAAAGACAAAAAAAATCTGGATAGTGGATGTGACAGGGTCTGAAAGCAGCAAAGTAGAAGAGAAAGAAAATAGAGAAGATAATAAAATACAAAGACTTACAAATAGAAATAGAATGATTGTGGCAAAAGAAAGCAAAGACAGTATCAATAGTAATAAGTACCTTGGATGAAATCCCAAAACAATTTTCCAAAACAAATGGAGCACCATCTGAAGACCATTGACATTGACAAAAATCACCATTGGTCAATTGCAAAAGGCAGCTTCACTCGGAATAGCTTACATCCTATGACAATACTTTTAACATCATCAAACACCCACACCTGCCTCTGTCAAGCCCTTGGGAAGGACTTGATAGGTGGATAAAAATGCCCAGTAAGTTTTAGCAACTGGCTAACCATACTGTTAACCACTGCAGCTTGTGAAGGAGGGTATCACATGGGCATACTGAAGCATTATCATCCTGAACTGCCTAATGGATATGTATCTTTCCAAAATCATATGTTAATCTGACAACCGTAATAGTGTATTCATGTAGTCTTATTTTTTAAAAAAGTCACAGCACAAACCCATCTATGTTGTAGGTATTTCTACTCAAAAACTTCTTCTTGACTGCATATTACTCCTGCATCCTCTTTGTGGGAACAATTGTGTTTTCCTATCTCTGAATGGGAACATTCCAGGAGGGTCTTCTCATGTCCTATGCACTGAACATCATCAAGTAAAATCGAAAGTGAATGTCCCTCCCCAAACTCTGCTTTCTTGGTGGCCCGGATTACAAAAGCATAACCCAACTGGCGACAAACTACTGCAGCTGCTTTAGAAGTCCACAAATCATCACACACAGTGCCCCACTCGCCATTGATAAAAATTTCAACTCTTCCTTGGTCTCTCCTTCTTGTGCTGCCATTCATGAGTCGGACTGCACCATTCTGTGGCTGTCGGGAAACATTGGAAGGTCTATTTTTCCTTCTTCTATATGGTCTCCTCCCAGGCCTTCCTCCTTTCCTGGGCTTTGAAGGTTTGGGTTTTGGTGCTATAGTAGTCGTCTGCCATCCATTTTGATTCCTAAGCAGAGTCAAGAGTTGTTCCATCCAGTCTGGAGTTGTGCCTTGCGAAGACTCAGTAGTTACTTTACTCCTTGCTGGGACTCTGGTTGAGGCTTTTATCTTAGGATCCTGTGTGGGCATTTTCACTATCAGTTCTAGCAAAGAATAACAAAGACAAATATTTTTAACAGGTCCTTCAGACCATATGGTCTGATACAAAAACTGAACTGCTGATAGCAATAGCAGAAGCTGCTTTACAGATTAAGGATTACTGTCTTTCATAACCAGATGAAAAGCAAATGAAATTGGTCTGTAATGTATTTGAGATTGAGAGGACTAGTTGGGTTGGGGCCAGAGAAAACAAGTGCTTTACATAGCAAGCCCGACCCTATTTCTGCTGTCTTAATTATTAAATCTTGGGAGGTGCTGGGTACTTGAATACAAAATTGCCCTTTTGTCCCTACCACAATGTTAATTCTGTTTTCAATGCAGTATGAAGGACTCTGGACTACCCAAAGTAGACCTTTTAAAGACCAAAAAACAAAAACCCCATCATAACAAACTGGAGTTGTTCATGGTAATAGGCTGTATATGCTAAGCTGGCTTTCATGAAACTCTCTTTCAATTTTTGTACTGCATGTCCAATTTAAGCCCCTGTCCCACTGCACTAACGGATGCAAAGAGGATGTAAAACGTTAAAAAAAGCTTGCCATCCGTTGGAAAACGCTATGCATCCGTTGTACTCATTGCATACGTGTTTCATACGCTCTATCTGTCGAGCATCCGTCCACTGCGATTTCATCCGTGCAAGAAGTTTTGAGCTGCACAAAACTTTGTGAATGGATGAACTTTCCTCCGTGTATGATATAAATCTGCGACATATGAGCAACAAACGTTCTATGTCCGTTTATCATCCGTTAAATGTCCGCTGTATCCTCTCTGCATCCTCTGGGCATCCTCGCAACTCACATCCGCTGCAGCTGAAAACGGAAGAGGGAGGAAACAAAAGGTACACAGAACGTCTACACAGCGTTAGTAGCACGGAAATAGAAAGGATGTGCAGTGAACGGTTTGCATCCGATATACATCCGCTAGGCTTCCTATGAACATCCGTTTAACATCCCCGCTACATACTACCCACATCCGTTCTTTTCCGTTCTGTTTATGCAAATTTTCACTTTTTGGAGCGGATGAGAACGGATGGAGCAACCCCCAAAATTTTGCTCATCCGCTGTGTCCTTTATGCATACGTTTTGCGTCCGTCGGCCAGTGGGACCTAGCCTTTACCTTGTAGTCAATCAGCTCACCTTCTTGAAAGCAAAGATTCGTTTTTTTTATTAATCAGAATATTAGCTTCATTTCCTTGCATGAACAAATTGTTTAGCCCCAGAATTCCCCAAAGTTAATACTCAATAATATGTATCTCCATTACTCACTTTCCTTTGGAGCAAATTTAATGAGCCTGCCTTTCACTTTTACTGGCAATGGGTCAACATGGCATTTTCCAGGTGGTGCTCTCCTGATGAAAATAAGAGAAAAACATGCAGAATATCACAAATAACAGCAAATAACCTATATAAATGGCCAAGTAGTCATTGCCAATGGAGGAAATATAGTGCTAAAAATTCTGTGATAAGCAGTACTTGTTGCAGATTCAACAAAAGGGTTACAGTTTAACTATGATGAGAAAGACTCAAAACTCAGTAAAGCCAGTTTTTTTCCCCCACATCAGCATTTACATATTCATGAGAAAAAAATTCCAAGTCTTACCGTGATGTGTCAACTATTTTGTAAATGACTCCATTTGGAGCAGTGGCACTTGGTACTCTGGTTGACATGAAATAAAGTTCCCCTTTAGGAAACAACAACAACAAAGACACAAATTGTTTATATAGATCCACTAGGCAAAGAAAGTAATCCGACATTACAAAAACCTTCAGAAGCAATCTTTAAGACAATGTATCGAGATTTCTGACACATTAATCAGATCTTTCAATTAAAATCAGGCAGATGCATGACTGGACTTCGAATACACTGAGTTATCTGGTGAAGTTCATGGATGGGAATCTTCTAGGAGTTTATGGATTAAATTTCTGTGTTACTAGCAAAAAAAAAGCACGATTATATACAAGAATCAGTTCCAGTTCAAGAGAATCTTTACTAATCTTTTGATATGACCATGCCAATGGATTTGCCTCAACCACTCAAGCATTTGCCCTCGAAAGTTGTGGGAGCGTCAATCACTTGAGACTTTCAAGAAGAGATTGGACTGCCATTTGTCAGAAATGGTGTAGAGTCTCCCGCTTGGGCAGGGGTTGGACTAGATGACCTATAAGGTCCCTTCCAACTCTGATTATCTGTTATCTGTTTTCAATTCTCCCAAGAATAATATAAACCTATTCCATGTCACTTATAAGTTCAAACTATACAACAACATTTCCTAATTTTATGCAGTCAGGATGGACAGGATGTCAACTTCCTGTTGCCCAGCCAAGTTTTAGCATGCTGAATGGAAAGGATAAGCAATGACAAAGCAACTGGAAGCTTAGTGGTTGGGGAGAAGTACTGACTAACAAGAGTAATCCTGCAAAAAGCTGGCCATTTAGCTGACATGCTAATATACATTCTTTAAAAATTAAAGAAATTGCATATACCATGTTTCCCTGAAAATAAGAACCAGTCTTATATTTTTGGAGGGTCACAAAAGATGCATTAGGGCTTATTTTTGGGAAAACATAGGCAACATGAATTAGCCAAGAAACGATGGGACAGATTGACAACTGATTTAATGGAGGCAGGTAATTTTGAAGTGCAGTGGCACCGGCAGCAGAGGTGTGTTGGAATCACCTGCCTCCCCCCCACGCCTCTGCCTTATTTTTGGGGTAGGGCTTATATTAGGAGCAGGCTAAAAATCAGGCTAAGGCTTATTTTCTGGTTGGGTCTTATTTTAGGGGAAATACAATGTGTGTGTGTGTGTGTGTGTGTGTGTGTAATCTTTAAAATGTCTATATTTGCACAGAAATCCAAAGGAATAAATTTTGTAGCAGGGGTTGGTACTTTTTGCCCATGACATGTTTTCAAATTTTCAATAGTTCCTATGCCCAAAAGTTAGAAACTCATGTTTTGTGTTGGTCATTTGAATAATTCTATAATTTTCCCACAGAATTGAGAATATTAGCAGCATATTTTAAGAATCCAACTATTACCTGCTTCATCTTCAGCAAAAGAGATGATGTATTGATAATAGTTATTGATAAGTCCAGGAAAGACACATGTTTGGCCTGTTCCCATACATATTTCATTGTACTGCCATTCCCCAGTTTTGTGATTTTCTTTCAAGGACATGAGACGCCTGAAAAATGAAAAAAAAACAACCTGCATTAATTGGTATGAAAGAAATCAAGGAGAACGGCTTTTAACTTTTCCTACTCCAATTCAGAGCAATACATAAAAGCTAATAGCTTACTTGGCAAAGAAAGAACTAAACCAATCCCTTAGCCAGATTAGTTTTCAATTGAGGTATGATTAACATCATTTATTTGTGTAGAGAATAAGGCAGAAATTAAAGTATAGATAAAGTTAGACTTTATTCTAAAAGATTTAAGAATGTAATGAATATTTAATTATTCATCTTAGAAAGCTTAGCTTTCTAAGCCTTAACCTTATGAGTACCTTAACTGTAAGTACTAGAAACTGAATTTAAAAACATAAATAAAGGTTGGCAGCTGTTCACTTTAACAAGCACATCTGTTGTACTATAGCACTTTTAAAATAGTTGCAGACAAATCCCATAAGTATGTACCAATTCTTACTAAATACAGGGAATTCTCACTTACCAATCACTTGAAGTTAAAACCGTGTTGAAAAAGGACACTTATGTCTGGTTCTGGAAGTTGTGGCCCTGCAGTTTTGTGATTGTGATTTGAGCCATGGTGGTGCAGTAGTTAAAATGCAGTACAGCAGGCTAACTCACTGCTCATTCCATGAGTTCAATTCTGAGTGGCTCAAGGTTGACTTAGCCTTCCATCCTTCCAAGGTCAGAAAAATGAGAACCCAGATTGTTGGGGGCAATATGCTAACATTGTAAACTACTTAGAGAAGGCTATAAAGCACTTTGAAGCAGTATATCAATCTAAGTACTATTGCTATTTGAGCACTGGGCAACTAGCATGCATTTATTGTACAATGCATTTATCTTAGCTGTCACATAATCACCATTTGTTGTCATGGACCATGATTTGGCTTGGACTTTTTCTCCATTTCTGACAATGGTGTTCCAGCTGAATCTGTGGATTGTCAGCCTCAGGAATCTTCAGCCATGATTCATCCAAGGAGGTTGAACAATCACAGGCATTTTCTAGTTAGCTATAGCAGTTGGATTATGAGATAAAATCCCCAAGCCCCAGGGCTCGACACATGAGCAGAGCAATGCCATTCAATGTTACCAGAACATTAGGATAACTCTGACTGCAACCAGCTGCCTGGGGAAAGATTTATATGCAGCTGTTTTGCCTTCAATCTTTTTTGGAAACAACTGTTTAGAATCCTAGTTTGTAATTCTTGTTCTTGTGCTTACTTGCTCTTGAACCCTTGACTATTGGACTGGCTAACTAGTCAGCTTGGTACTTTGACTCCTGGAATTGGACCATCCTATGGCTGCTTGCACTTCAGAGGGACTTATTCAGCCAAGCTCTCCTTACACAGACCTTGATTTATGATCTTGTCTAATGTTGCACAACTCCTTCTGTGCATGTCTGCAATCTGAGACAGAACATTTGCAACCTTCACAGCCTGTTTCTTGACAAGCAAAGCCAATGGGAAACTGGCAGGAAGTCACAAGTTGCAGCCATGTGACATTGTGCTTAATGATCTGCAGTGAATTGCTTCTGCATTTGAAACTGACATCACAATTTGGTGTGGTCACAAGATGTTTCACTGTACATCCACATCACTTAGTGACAGAACTGCCAGTCCCAATTGCAATTGTTAAGTGAGCACTATCTGATTCAGGTATAATTGTTTCTTTACAGTTACCCATATATGAGATATAAGACTATATAAATTATAAAAATCAACTAGATGTGGAATCCAATTATTAAATGCTGTAAACATATCAAAATATTTCTGTATGTTTAACACTTAACATATCGTAGCAATAGCATATAATGCTTCTTAAAATGAATATCCAGTTTCTGAACAGTGCCATTTTACTATGAGGTATTTAGTGGTACACTTTTACTAGTGGTTCAATAATAGTTCATTCAATTGTTAATATCTATACACATGCATATTAATATAGCAGAGACATAACATGATGGACACATAAACTGCAGTAGAGCATCAATACATCATTGAAAGCATCATTGAAGCTTAAAGCCGCCTGAAATACTGTAACACAGGATGACATCTAATCCCTCACTTATCCAATAGCTGGCCCACTGTCACTTACCCACTCATAAAATCACCAAATATGTAGAGCCCATTCAAGTTTGGAGACTCACAACCTCTATAGACATAACCTCCTGTAACTGATTTCCCCATTTTGTGGGGATAAGCATATATTGGAAGGACATCATCTGCAAAAAGGAAAAAGGAAGTTTCATACATATAGCATGCAAAGGAACCATTTTTATAATCAAGTATAAACTTTTTATAGATATCAGCTATAAAAGATAAAAGATAACAGAATGAATGAATGGAAACAGAATGAATAATGGAAATATTTCCCCCCATACATTATTTACTTCAGTTAGTCAAACCCCATAATTACCTAAAGAGGAATTGATGCAAAGTTTTTTGTCATAACAGCTGAATCCTTCTCTTGCTCTCCAGCCATAATTTCTTCCTTTCTCCACAATGTCAATTTCTTCAAATTTATTCTGTCCTACATCACCACAGAAAAGCCTCCCTTTCCCTTCCTTTGTATTGGGATCACCCCTATCAAAAGAACAACGCCACATATTCCTTGCCCCAAAAGCAAAGACTTCAGGTCGGGCTTTTGATTCATTGATGAAGGGATTGTCAGGAGGGATTTGATAAAGAGGTCCAACATCATTGTTTTCCACACCGATTCTGAGCACTTTGCCTAGCAATGTTGACCTGTTTAATACAAATAAAGAACTAGTATCAGTACTTCTTAAAATAAAATTTCCCTTACAAGAAAGAAAGGGTTGCATACAAAACATTTAGATTCTTCCTATCCTTCATTTCATAAAACTTTTCCGATTCTTGTTCAAGGTTTTAAGAATAAATGAGGTTTAAAAGAGTTTGGGATTCTTATCACTTAGTTGTATTATTTTAAATTGCATTTTGAATCTCTAGATAAAACAGAGATCGGCATTTTTGGTAATCAAACTTCACATTTTTTTGTGAACTATAGCATCTGGCATTTGATCTGAGGCAGAAATGAACCACAGGGAATAAAGTCTTCTGACAGAACATAGTAAACACATTAGTAAAGATATTCTTTATTTTCTGAGAGGTGGAAGTTTAAATTGAATTATGCTTACTTCTCAGCACCTCCTAGCAATCTTACAATAAGGGCAAAGAAAAAGTACAAAGCTGCCCTGGTGACAAATGTTTTACCCTTTCTGCTATTTTTCTTCCACAGAAAAGATCTGAAATTATATCTCCTTCATTAAATATTGTGAGAAGGCGAAGAGGAAGAGAAAAACATTTCAGAACTAAGGCAAGATAATTTTTTGTGGATGTAAATGTGTGTCTTTAAGACTATATTGACTCCTGGTGACAGTCTGTAAACTCTGTAAACTCCATGCAGTTTGTAAACTCCATGCAGTTTACTTGGCAAGGGTTTTCAGAAGTGGTTTGCCATTGCCTCCTTCTTAGAGCTGGGATAAAATGACTGGCTTAAAGTCACCCAGCTGGATGTATGAAAGACTGAATTGGTAGTTAAGAGCTAAAAATTATCATTGCCCACTAACTGAATTATCCACGTACTAGCAAGACAAATTCAGTTTGGAGCATTCGCAAATTCAGTATTTGGATTTTAAATATAACATACCTTAGGCACAATATATTCTGAACTTCTTTTGGGAAACCTACAGGGAGTAATCTATTTGTGTGCTCATAAATCTGCTTCCATTTTTCCATGTGACAATAAGGATAGTGAAATAACTCATTAGGCATTTCTTGATAAATTTCTAAAACACTTGGAAAATCTCAGCTTTAAAAAAATCATTAAAAATTCAATAGCATCTAAGTCAAAGTATCAGCTCCTATGACTGGTATTTGGAACTAAACCTTTTGGGAGAATGTGGAAGAAGATTTGTTCAACTGTTATTGTGATTGCCAGTACCTGCAAAAAATATTTAAATCATGAAATACTAGAGATTGTGACATAGATCCATGGCCTTAATCCAAACTAAATTATTTAAACATAATTTATTTGAAATTGGTCAATAAACTTTAGTTTTAAGTTAATTCCTATTAAAAATTATAGGACTTAGATGCATCCAACCTATTCTTGTCATCATAGAGAATATCACTAAGAGCTAATACTGCCAACCAAACCTTGATATGACTTTATATTTTTCTGCAATATATATCAAGCTCCAATCTAAGAAAGCAATAAAATATATGCCAGTATTGAGCCTAGTTTCAAATCTATAAACAGAAACAGTACAATTTATTTGTTCCCCCTTTTACAAAGTTTATGAATTTACAATCCTACTTGTTTTGAGCATTTCCATATGCCCCAAAAGGATCACCAGCCATTCCTCCATCTCCAGTGAAGATATAAAGATAACCATCATCTCCAAACAGAAGTTCTCCTCCATTGTGATTGGAAGCTGGCTCTTCTATCTCCAGAATTATCCTGGGAATATAAAAGAAGAAAGCATAAATCTTATACAAGCAGTACAGTGAAATTACAACAAAAATTAAGTTTTAAAAACTGCCTGACCACTTGAATTTAACTTAAATCAAGTATATCCATATTTGTACACTCCTGTTTTGAACTTGGTGCAAAACTATCCAGTATTGGCTTTTGTGTTATTTTACTAAAGACATAAACCAGACCACCTTTCAAATTCTTCCAAAAAAAAAGTAGGTATAATAAGTTTTCTGAAATGGCTATTTTGTTAAACATATTTATTTAGTTTATATGTGGCTACCAAATTTATAAAGATTCAAAGTGGCTTCACATTTAAAACAAGCAATCAGAATGTAGAAGGCATAAAAATAAACCCTAATATGGAAAAGTTTGTTAAAAAAACACTTAAACCATCAATATCACATATCAGGATAGTAAAACAATAAAATAAAACTGGTTGCCTGCTCTTCAATGCCTTTCAAAAGAAGATCATGGAAGAGTCCAAACAGGCTCTGGCAAAGATATGTAATTTTCACTACAAAGATTTAAAAAATAGTGATGGAAAATGCTATATATATTCCATGCGTACCAAGTAATATTTTGTTCTCAGAGAACAATGAAACAGTTCAGACTTTATGCTAAATACATACCTACCACTTATATATAGTTAATTAGGAGTACTTCTCATTGAAATCAATGTTACTTCAGAAGAGTCGTATAGGATTGCATTTAATTTTAGTGCTTGTTCCTCCCCCTTACCCTAGTTTAACCATTCCCTAAGACTATATGTTCAATGCTAGAAACGTGAGTATAAACTGCACAGCATGTTTTACACAATGACTATTTGCCATGTATATATACAGACAACATAGATTGAAATGTTCTATTGAAGTGTACTGTCCAATCCTAGATTAGTCACCTGGAATCTTTGCAAGTGGCAGCTTTGCTATTATTGAAATATTAAGAAAGCAAGTTGATGCTTGTCCATATGGCTAAACTTTGGGCAGTAAAATGGTTGATGGGCCTTCTACCTAACAAAAACATTGGACTGTTTCAGGTTATGTAGAGATTGTAATCTCCCTTCCGCAATGGTTTAAAATCCAAATAAAATTGTACCATTTCTTTCAATCAGTCAGTATAGCTATAATACTCAAGAGACCATAATACATTTCTTGTGGCCAAGGAAGAGCTAGCTGGACCAGACCAACACTGGGAGAATTTATGGAAGTCAATACAGTAATACTTTTGAGGCAACTTCAAAGGATAATATAATAATTCAATCTGGAGTAGTAGTTATTGTTCCATCTCAGCATTTTTTGAACCCGTACCATTTTATAATGAACCAAATTACTGGTTTATCTAATCCATTATTATCTATTCTGACTACCAGAATTCTTGATGGTTCAAACAAACAATTAGTAATATCAGTATGGGAAGTATTTCCTAGACTCTGTTGTATCTTCACTTCTTTGGAAAATAGAGCATTTTACTCATTCAACACTTGTTGCCTCTGGCACAAATAATCTGGGTCTACCTTCCATAAATACCTGACTTCCAGAGAAACTGAACCTCATCTCCCTTAAGCACCCATTTGAAGGCAATTGATTGGAAAACAAAACAGCTCCAGATTCTGAAACCATGTTAATGAAATTACATATTGTAATAAAGTTAGATTATTAGCAAATGCGATTCAGCAGGGAAAGGATCTTTAGTGATTTTAATTAGAAGCAAATAAATAACATTTCCATGATGGATTTTTTTTAATGTTTTCCAATATTTATCTTATTGCCTAAGACTGTACTATGATAATGGCTGGCTAATAAATATTCTTCTGTAAATGATATTATTATATGCTACTCAGATTAGAGATAAGATGAATTCCAAAAGCCACCTAAGAAACATATGGACTTAAATAATATAAAGTGTATTTAGTCTTGATACTTGAAATATAGCACAGATAATTTCTTCTTTTAAAATACCCAGATAAAAAGAACACCTTAGTATACATATGCACTAGACTGCAAGTAATTAAAACATGCAGATATTAAATTCAGGCACTATTGCCAATCCAATCCTTAGAAGTACTGTACATATTTGCCATTAAATGTCTTAAATACATTGGACTTGTAAAAGGGCATACCTTTCAGAACCATGGTCCACTGAATTCATGTCACCAGGAGAAATTCTGAACTCACTGATTCGGATTCTCTCTTCATATTGAACTTCAATTGAATAGTAGACATATACCTTACCATTAAATTTGAATTTAGGATGGAACACAATGCCTAAGAATCCTCTCTCATCCCCTTCCCACGGTGAGGTAAGTACAGCTTCACTGATGTTCAAAAATGGTTTTTCAAGCCGTGACAGGTCAGGAAGGTAGGTCCAGACTAAACCAATTTGTTCTGCAATGAAGAATCTGTGAGTTCCATCACTTGCATGTACCATAGCAACAGGATTCCTAAGACCATTAGCAATTTCAACTAAGCATAACTGGAGACATCCTTCTGAATCCGCAGTCACCAACCCAAGACCTTGATTAAGATGGTCATTAGTTAAAAGGTGGGGAAAACAGTAGTCTGTGTCATCCAAGGACAAATAACGACAAAATTTAACCCTGTTATTTTCCAGCGCCAGTAACTCTTTATCAGGAGTGAAGTATTGAAACATTGACCTACAATCTTGCCACACTTGTATGCAGTAATCTTGGCAAAGTCCAGGAACAGTTCTCTCTGGAGTAGAAGGGTCTTCAGCATCATACAGATGAGCAGCATAGGGAGAACACTCCTAAAAATAAAAGAGGATCTCACATCAGTTGTTATGGCTCCCCCATATGCTTCAGTAACACAGCAGCCTTGTTTTAGACAAAATAGATGAATGGAAGGTGCTTCTCAACCTTAACCTGCACTAGGAAAATGGGAAATATTCATTCAACAATATTGAAATAAAATGATCTAACTCTGGCTATTAAACTTAAGTATTGTTTGCAGCCCCAAAATATAATCAACCACATTTGCTCCTTTGGAGCCTCAGAAGGACAGTTGCCCATTTAAGAGTCTATAGTAGGGCAGCCATTTAGTAAGTTTAAATCCAGTCTATTTATAAGCTAGTCCAATCAGAAACCTGCCATATTACGGTATTTATCTTTCGATAATTGAACCTGCAAAGAGCAGCATAGACATTACTTAAATGTTGGAAGACTTAACAATGCAAGACAATTAAAACATTTAAAATTATAGCACTGTACAAACAGCAAGTCCTTTATAATATTTTAGAAAGTTGCAGAATAAATATTAAAAAGCCCTATAAAAAGACTGTGGAGGACTGAAAAAGAAATAATAAACTGTTTTATGATTTCCAGGTCACTGCAAAATAGTACATGCCTGGAATAGTCTGCACCTTAAATTTTCTCTCTGTATCTGCAAAAAAGAATTAACTTTTATTTCACTGCACTTTTTTTGCAATTGTATTTGAATGTTGATATTCAAAATGAAAGTCTGTTAACCATCTGTCTAGCCACATTGAGATAAAGCAGAAGTAGTAACAAGATAGTTGGGGGAAAAACTGAGTAGTTACTTTACCCTATGCAAAACTTCAGTAGAATGTTTTTGTGCAATCTGATAATCCAATACATTTCTACAGCTGGTTTTAATACACAGTTACATAAGACCTCTTGGAGCTGCCTAGAAAACCTTAGGAATATTCTCTTATTGTTCTCTTGTTCAATGGACAACTCTGCAAGTAATGTTGAAAAAGTGGTTGGGTATCATACTGTATCTTCATAAAATTTTCCTGTAACTACAAGACAAATGTTCATCTATTTGCATCTATTTATCTGTTTTCTATAGTTTAGTTACTCCCGTAATTTCTGAAAAGCAATGAAATGCTTCAGACCCCAGGACTCTGTCCCTTGATATTGGAAATATTGATGTTTGTACATTGACATTTGTAACAAATCACATTGAAACTCAAGCATATGTGCACTGCAAATAACCAGGCAGCCAGTAGATAGCAGCAAAATGATATTTGAAAGTAATTTTTTACTGAGAACAACCTAGTGGTTCACATTTTATTGTTTAGTGTTGTTTGTTTTGTTTAGTGGTTCACATTTTTGCAGCTCAGATTCCGCAGCTCTAATTTTAGGGTTTATTTGCAAAGAGAAAACAACCAATCCTTGCCCCCACAAAAAAAGAAGAAAAAAAGAACTAGCAATACTTAAATATGGAAGAGGAGAATTTGGGTTTTTGATTTGCCTACAATACTGAGTCCCATTTTTGTATTTTTGTTATAAATTAAAAAACCCTAACAGTTTGAATGCTTCTTCTCAAACATCTTTGCTTATGGTAACCAAGTGAAAAATCACATCTGGTTTATTATAACTTCATCTTTTTAGTCATACTGTTGGCTGAATACAGCTGGGCTAGTTGAGGACAAGATGAAAAAAAGGAGCAAGCGCAACATCAGATTTCATTTAAAATAATAAGTTTCATTGACCACTGATGTCAAAAGACTTTACTGGCACTAGGACCAGGAAAAGTTTTTTACTCACAAAATTTTAGGTTGATTAGTAAGATGAAAGATCAACTGTGACTATACAATATTCCATTTTTCTTACCCTTAAGAAATGAGTGAAAGCAGCTGGGATAGAAGAACTTGCATTTATGTATATTTGGAACATCTCATATGCATCTTAAAAAAATGATATAATTTTCCTTTTGTGGAAAACTACTGCTTTCAGTTCTCCTTTAGAAATGCTTTCTAAGCAAACTATAACATTCATTGCTGCTACCAACATTTTAACTATATTGGTTCATGGTAAAGAGCAGGGCTGTCAAACTCCTGGCCTGCAGGCCTGTTGAGTCATGCGCTGGCCACACCCATGCCCGGTTTAGAGAAGGGGAGGGGAAAGTCCCAATACATCATGTGACACCACTGTGATGATTTGAGTTTGACACCCCTCATATAGACTAATTCAGGTTAGGTGATCTAATCAGATTATTTGGGAGGGCTTGTGACCTTAAGTTGTTTTAATCTTTAAAGACTTTGTATTACAATATTTCAAATTTTAAGGCTTCCTAAAGCTCAGCATTTTCTGAGTTGATGCTGTTTTGGCTCCTCCCAACCTGAAGACGGAAACAGAGGGAACGATATTGATCTAGTTTATAAAATAGTGCTTAAATTTTTTTGAACCCTTTTGAATTTTCAATATTTATGCATCGATATGATCTGAACCATGATCTGTTTTCCAAACATTATAAAATTAGAGAAAGAGAACAGAGTTAAACAAATGGATCAAAAATGTTATACTTATTCATACATAATTATTGAGCAAAATTCTTCAAAGCTAGATATTTCCTCTGTACAGGCAGGTCTGAAACAAATGTGCTATGTGATTCATCTCAAACCATTTCTCTAAAAAATATGAATAGAAATATTGAATTGCATACTTGGGGTGGAAAGACTTATCTGAGGATACAGCCAGGAATATACGCTACATGGTTCTAGGCCTTTTTCAATCTTGCATTAAAAAGGGAAAAGGCATAACCAATCATTTAATAACGCTAATATGAGACAAAGCTGCCAATAGCATTTGAATGGAAATAGTTCTCAGCAAATTCAGAAAAGTGTAGTACAGTGAAACTCAAGCAAATATTTCATTTGTTGTTTTGTTTAATGTTGGAAGATGAAATTGCTGAGAAAGGAGGCATATTGGAGAAAAGGCATATGGGGAGAGGAGGCATAGTAAATCACCAGGCATAGTAGTTTTACAGAAATAGGAAGCATATAGCATGTTCATTCAGACCTATCCAATACACCTGGTGCTGGAGGAAAGTTCATGGCTTAAGAACAGACAAAATGATTTTACTAATCTATGATATAGATAAAAGGGCATCTGCATGACCTTGGTTCAGACACTTTTACAAACAAACAATGAGCATACATATTATAAGGAAGCCCTTCAAGGTGTCACTAGTATTTGCATCTGGAATGATTAGACGATCAGTCTTCAATGTGTATAGTGGAAATCAAGTGGCACAAGCATATACTGTATCCAGTTTTGGTCACCACGATGTAAAAAAGATGTTGAGACTCTAGAAAGAGTGCACAGAAGAACAACAAAGATGATTAGGGGACTGGAGGCTAAAACATATGAAGAACAGTTGTAAGAACTGGGTATGTCTAGTCTAGTGAAGAGAAGGACCAGGGGAGACATGGTAGCAATATCTTAGGGGCTGCCACAGAGAGAATCAAGCTATTCTCCAAAGCACCCGAGGACAGGACAAGAAGCAGTGGGTGGAAACTAATCAAGGAGGAAAGCAACCTAGAAATTTCCTGAAAAGAACAATTAATCAGTAGAACAACCTGCCTCCAGAAGTTGTGAATGCTCCAACACTGTTGAGTTTTAAAGAAAAGATAGGACAACCATTTCTCTGAAATGGTATATACTAGAGTTTCCTGCCTGAGCAGGAGGTTGGATTAGAAGACCTCCAAGATCCCTTCCAACTCTGTTATTCTATTCTATATGAGGTATTAAATTATCCATTTCACCCAGCTAATGGCAAACATTTTTTGACCAGGAATTTATCAGTGACTACTAATCATCTTAAGCAGCTGTACAGAATCTCCAGATTACTGAAAGTTAAAAGGAGGGAAAGAGTGCTTTATTATGCCAGGGTAAACACCAGTGCCCAAAAGTATCAAGGTGTCCTTGGATATCCATTTTGATTCTTAACAGATCCCTTTCCCGTTTAACTTTTTAAAGGGTTCTTTTAACTAACTAGGATAACTAGGAAGCAAGCAGGCAAAAAGAACTACAAAACAGAAAATAGTGAACTGGTATTGCATAAATGTCTTGCCTAAATAGGGGGAAAGGGTATTACTGTCTGAGGGCCTTTGTACCTGCCGAACTATATTAAAACGAAGAACACCCCTAGTGTTTCTTTATCAGCAGCAGAGAATCTAGGATATCTGTCTTACATAAGGTGACCTCCTTGATTTATCTAGTCCAGGATTCTGATTGACAGCAAAGGTCTTTTTCACACTTTCTATTTCAAGCAGCCTTCAAATAAATGCTTTCAAGATAGCTTGCAGCTCTCACACCTTTTGCTATTGAGGAAACCTGGCAGCCAACAAATCCCAAAGGCAGCAGACCGAGGATTGGCAGCCCAGAAGTTTCAACTATGCTTGACACTGAACTTGGAAGAGATCTTCTGCAGGTAGATAGACCCAGATCTTCTGCGGGTAGATAGTAGCTTTACCTACAAAGTGAGATGGACACAGGCAGCCTTGCTCTTTCAGGGGAGCAGGACCAGCACTAGCTCCCATCCAAAGTGGCTAGGAAAAAAAAAAAAGAGATGGGTGGATGCAGCGGTGGTGGGAGGAGGAGATCTGGCCCGCGCCCGCCTTCCGCTCACCTGGCACAGGAGGTTCTGCAGGTGGCTGGCGCAAGCGTTGTAGGTGGCCTGCCCAAAATGCTCGCTGATGCTGTAGTAACGTCCCAACAGGGCAGCATCACGCCCGGCGTCACAGCAGCCGAAGTTTGAGTACTGCACGCAGAAAGCGAGCGGGCGAGGCGGCTTGAAAGGCGGCTTGAAATCCAGGCATTGCGGGTGGCTTGAGGTCAGCTCCGTGAACAGGGCCAGCAAGGCTACCAGAGCCCAAGATCGGCGGCCAGGGCCTCTCGTCATGCTTCCTCGGGCAAGGATAGGCGTCGCCCCGCGGCGTAGTTGAGGAGAACAAGGGAGCGGGAGTTCCCTGGCGCTGTCTTGAGCATGATTCTCCCCAGCTTAGGCTTCGGCCCGCCGCCTTCGGAAGGCGCCCCCGCTCCTCTCGGCAGATCCCGTCGGGCCTTTTTATACCCCTCAGCCTTTTTTAGGGGTTGCTTTATGGGCGCTGGAATGGAAGCGCCTTTTCGGAAACGGCGGGAAAAGTAGAGAGAGAGAGAGAGAGAGAGACGCGCTCAATCAAGCAAGTCGAGAGGCAGCCCAGCAGATTCTCCACCGGGTTTGCGATTTTCCTCACGGCCTTTTCCAGTGAAGTGGTGGATTTCTCCCAGCCGACAAGCGAAGCTTAGATTCCCCTTTCCCGCCCCGCCCTCAAGCTTTCCAAAGCACATCAGCTCCAAAAGAGGGGAAGGAAAGCGGAGAGGCGCCGCCTTCCCTCCAGCGCGGGGCCTGTAAACAGCGGCTGGAACAGCACCCAACGAGCTCGCTTTTGAACGCCCGGAAGGAAGCACGTGCGGACGCAGCACCAGCTCGACTGCCGGGAGAAAGGCGTGGATCGGGTCACGTTGAGCGTGTTAGAAAGGGGGCCGGTAATGGAATCGGCGTGCCTGCTGGTAATAAATAAACAATGCTGAAATCTAACTGGTGGAACCTGGCCAACGCCAATTGCTTCTTCTCTTTTTTCTCACCCTGTGGGTCGTTCCTAGGAACTCAAAAAATGAATTCACAAAATTAAGAGAATAACAAAGTTCCGAGGTCCTTGGAGGTCTTCGAGTTCAACCCCCCACCCCTTTGGTAGGAGACCCTAATAGCCCAGTGGTGCATTAAGCAGACTAAGCACGTGCTTAGGGTACCAGGCCCAAAGGGGAAACCACAAAGTTGAGAATATGGCTTCGTTTGTACAATATGTACAAAGGAGGTGGGACGGGGGTGGGACGGGGTGCCAAGATTTGTCAGTGCTTAGGACACCAGTAAGCCTTAATCCACCACTGCCTATACCATTTCAGACAAATGGGCATCCAATCTCTTCTTTAAAACATCTCGCGACGGAGCATTCATAATTTCTGGAGGCAAGCCTTTCCAACTTTGAGGAAACTTCTCGTTTCTAGGTTAGTTCTCTCCTTGATTAGTTTCCAGCCATTGCTTCTTGTGCTGCCTTCGGGTATTTTGGAGTGTAGGTTGACTCCCCCTCTTCCTTATGGCAGCCCCTCAAATATTGGAACACGGTTATCATGTCCCCCCAGCCCTTTTCATGAGATTAGACATATCCAATTCCTACCTTTCGTCATATGTTTTAAGCTTCTGATCCTCTAATTCTCTTTGTTGCTCTTCTCTGCATTGTTTCAAGAGTCTCGACATCTTTTTTATTTGGTGGAGACCAAAAGTGGATGCAATATTCAAAGTTTGGTCTTACCAAGGCATCATAAAGTGGTAGTAAAATTTCATGTGATCTTGATTCTAGCTCTCTGTTAATGCAGCCTAGGACTGAACTGTCTTATTTTGGGTGGCTGCAACAGACCGCTGGCTCATATTTAAGTGATTGTCCATAAGGACTCTTAGATCCTTCTCACAATTACTACTGTTAAGCCAGATACCATCTATTCTATACCTATGCATTGATATTTCTTGTCTAAATGTAAAACCTTACTTTCCTTACCACTGAAGTTCGTTTTGTTAGATAGGGCCCAGTGTTGAAGTCTGTTGAAAGCCTTCTGGATTTGAGCCTACCTTATAGAGTGTTGATTATTCCTGCCATCTTGGTATCATCTGCAAATTTGATAAGTTCCCCTATTGTCCCTTCATTTAAATTGTTTATGAAGATACTGAAGTTTACTGGACCTAAGACAGAACCTGGGTATCCATTAAGGTCTATATGATGAGGGCACTTAATCAGCAAATTACTAATCTGTTTGGTGATACTGCTGTCTATATTTGTGTGCATATTTGGGATTACAGAATGCTGCTATATAGATTTAAGTGCTGAATTGGGAAAATTCATTTTAAAATACTAGTTAAATAATTACTTCCCAAAAACTACTAACTGCCTCAAGTAACTTTTTTACTTTTTTACCAGCTTTTTTACTGCATTTTTGTGCATTTTGTGCATTTACTGCATTGAACTAGAAAACCAAGGCATATACGAAGTTCCCTGTGCATCATGCCCGGCCACATACATTGGGCAGACCAATAGAAGAATAAGTTACCTGCCTGGATGAACACAAAAATGCAGTAAAAAAGCTGGAACACACCTTCTCACTAGTCCAACACATGAAAACCACAGGTCACAACATCAACTTCAATGGCACTAAAACCCTGGCCACTATAGAAAACCCCAACCACAGAATCATCAGAGAAGCCATAGAGATTGAAAAAAGACCTGAAAGCATGAATAGAAGAGATGATTCCACCAGACTGTCAATCATTTGGAAGCCTGCACTCTCAAATAGAAAGATCTCCACACCACAAGCAGGCAAACACCTGGGCACAAACAGACTCCCCCTGATGCCTCCAGCTCAAACACACCCCAACCAGGCACCCAGATGAAACCGAGCTTCCTAATAGATAATAGCCGTCCTTTCACACAAAGCCAAGCTGCACTGAAAGCCTCCAACACAGGAACAGAGTGTTGCCAGCCAATCAAAGCCACAAAACAGACAGAAGAAACCAGAAACACCAATTAAACAAGCTCCAAGTCCAATAAACACAGACTAAGACTCCCAACCAATCAGGATGTAGAAACCATCCTGGGACAACAGTAGGTTAGCTTCAAATTTAAAAGTAACGGCTGTGATAGCCTGACCCACATTACAAACTCAATACAGAAGCCTGATGATGGCAGATGAGATTCTGCTGAAACGTTGCTACTTTAAAAGCACCACAATGACATGGGATAATACCCAAAGGAAGCTGAACTGCATTCATGTAACTACCCACAAAAACTTTATATATATATATAGTTTTTTTAAAGTTTTCGCGGGTACTTACATGTGTGCTGTTCAGCTTCCTTCAGGTATTATCCCACGTCATTGTAGTGCTTTTAAAGCTGTAGCAACGTTTCAGCAGAATCTCATCTGCCATCATCAGGCTTCTGTATTGAGTTCGTATGTGGGTCAGGCTCTCACAGCCATTGGTTTTAAATTTGAGGCTAGCCTATTGCTGTCCCAGGATGCTTTTTTCTTCATCCTGATTGGTCGGGAGTCTTGGTCTGTGTTTATTGGATTTGGAGTTTGTTTGATTGGTGTTTCTGGTTTCTTCTGTCTGTTTTGTGGCTTTGATTGGCTGGCAACACTCTGTTCCTGTGTTGGAGGCTTTCAGTGCAGCTTGGCTTTGTGTGAAAGGACGGCTATTATCTATTAGGAAGCTCGGTTTCATCTGGGTGCCTGGTTGGGGTGTGTTTGAGCTGGAGATATCAGAGGGAGTCTGTTTGTGCCCAGGTGTTTGCCTGCTTGTGGTGTGGAGATCTTTCTATTTGAGAGTGCAGGCTTCCAAATGATTGACAGTCTGGTGGAATCATCTCTTCTATTCATGCTTTCAGATCTTAATGACCTTAATGGATACCCAGGTTCTGTCTAAGGTCCAGTAAACTTCAGTATCTTCATAAACAATTTCAATGAAGGGACAATAGGGGAACTTATCAAATTTGCAGATGATACTAAGATGGCAGGAATAATCAACACTCTATAAGATAGGCTCAAATCCAGAAGGCTTTCAACAGACTTCAACACTGGGCCCTATCTAACAAAATGAACTTCAGTGGTAAGGAAAGTAAGGTTTTACATTTCACGGGTACTTACATGTGTGCTGTTCAGCTTCCTTCGGGTATTATCCCTCGTCATTGCAGTGCTTTTAAAGTTGTACCAACGTTTCAGCAGAATCTCATCTGCCATCATCAGGCTTCTGTATTGAGTTTGTATGTGGGTCAGGCTATCACAGCCGTTACTTTTAAATTTGAGGCTAGCCTATTGCTGTCCCAGGATGCTTTTTTCTTCATCCTGATTGGTTGGAAGTCTTGGTCTGTGTTTATTGGACTTGGAGTTTGTTTGATTGGTGTTTCTGGTTTCTTCTGTCTGTTTTGTGGCTTTGATTAGCTGGCAATACTGTGTTCCTGTATTGGAGGCTTTCAGTGCAGCTTGGCTTCGTGTGAAAGGACGGCTATTATCTATTAGGAAGCGAGGTTTCATCTGGGTGCCTGGTTGGGGTGTGGAGATCTTTCTATTTGAGAGTGCAGGTTTCCAAATGATTGACATTTAGTGTCAATTATGACACCATGATGATTCCACCAGAATTCAGTGGCCATAATAATTTTGAAATAATAAAATAAAATATTAGGATATTTGATGTGAGGGGTGAACCGGAAGTGTTTTCCCTTCCTCTGAAATAGCCGGTTCCCTGAAATGCAGGTACCCATCATTCTTATGGACTTCTGAAGTCAAATGAACATTGTTCTCCTGGAAAGCTTCTGACGATTAATTATTTCCAGTTTTGATTATGAGTCTAGATGATCAAATAAATGTCTTAATTTGAAATAGATTTTTTAAATCAAAAATTTTATTTGTATAAAAATGTTTCTCATTAGAAATGAGTCCAGTATCGCATTTTAGCCAGGTTAAAAGCTTGATTTAAAAAGGAGAAAATTGAAGGCTTGGAAAGCGTAATTAAAGCTGCACTTTAAAATGTATATAATATGGCATTTTCTTTTTATGTTGACACTGGAAGTCCCAGAATTCTTAGTCTCATGATTAAACATATTCTGGTTAAGAATTCTACAAGTGAGGTCCAAACTTACTGGAAGGCACTAGATTGGCAACAGAAGCATAAAGATACACTACACTCAGTACGTTATGACAAAATCTTTATTCATTTGTTTGTTTAATTTGTCAATTGCTTACAAGATAATAGGTATAAGTAAAAACATAGTTATGAATACATGGATACATATAAGAAAAATTTAAAAAAATAGAAGAAACAATAGGACAGGGACGGTAGGCACATTGGTGCGCTTATGCATGCCCCCTACAGACCTCTTAGGAAAGGGATGAGGTCAATAGTAGACAGTCTAAGGTTAAAGTTTTTAGGGTTTGGTAAAAAACCACAGAGTCAGGGAGAGTATTGCAGACATTGACCACTCTGTTGCTGAAGTCGTATTTCTTGCAATCAAGTTTGGTGTGATTAACCTTGAGTTTGTATCTATTGTTTGCTCTAGTGTTGTTATGGTTGAAGCTGAAGTATTCATTGACAGGTAGGACATTGAAATGTATGATTTTATATACTATACATAGATCGGACCGAAGGCGGCATAGTTCTAGATTTTCTTGGTCTAGAATTTCAAGTCTGGTGGCATAAGATATTCTGCAACGGGTAGAGAGGAGTGGAGAACGCTTCTTATGAAATATTTCTGGACTTTCTCAACTGTGTTAATATCAGATACGCAATGTGGGTTCCAGACTGATGAGCTGTATTTGAGCACTGGTCTAGCAAATATTTTGTATGCTCTAGTTATTAGTATAATATTACCAGAGAAAATGCTCACAAGATACAGGTATAAGAATAAACATAGTTTTGAATACATGAGATGGATGCTCATAAGAAAAATAAAAAGAAACAATAGGACAAGGACAGTAGGCACGATTGGTGCACATAAGAATGCCCCCTACAGGTCTCTTAGAAAGGGGGTTAGGTCAATGGTAGATAGTCTAAGGTTAAAGTTTTTGGAGTTTGGGGAAGAAACCACAGAGTCAGGTAGAGTGTTCCAAACATTGACCACTCTGTTGCTGAAGTTGTATTTTCTGCAATCAAGTTTGGTGCGGTTAACCTTGAGTTTGTATCTATTGTGTGCTCTTATGTTGTTATGATTGAAGCTGAAGTATTCATTTGTAGGTAGGACATTGCAATGTATGATTTTATATATTATATTTAGATCGGACTGAAGGTGGTGTAATTCTAGGTTTTCTAGGACTAGAGTTTCAAGTCTGGTGGCATAAAGTATTCTGCAATGAGTAAAGGAGTGGAGAACTCTTCTTGTGAAATATTTCTAGACTTTCTCAATTGTGTTAATATCAGATACATGATATGGGTTCCAGACTGATGAGCTGTATTCAGGTATAGGTCTACAAATGTTTTGTATGCTCTAGTTAGTAGTATGATATTACCAGAGAAGAAGCTATATAGGATTAGATTAACAATTCTTAATGCCTTTTTGGCTGTGTAGTTACAGTGGGCTCTAGCACTTAGATCATTAAGGCTAGGTCCCACTGGCCAACGGACGCAAAACGTATGCATAAAGGACACAGCGGATGAGCAAAATTTCGGGGGTGGCTCTATCCGTTGTCATCCGCTCCAAAAAGTGGCAAAAATTTGCATAAACAGAACGGAAAAGAACGGAAAAGAATGGACGTGGGTAGTATGTAGCGGGGATGTTAAACACATGTTCATAGGAAGCCTAGCGGATGTATATCGGATGCAAACTGTTCACTGCGCATCCTTTCTATTTCTGTGCTACTAACGCTGTGTAGACGTTCCTTGTGCCTTTTGTTTCCTCCCTCTTTCCGTTTTCAGCTGCAGCGGATGTGAGTTGCGAGGATACCCAGAGGATGCAGAGAGGATACAGCGGACGTTTAACGGATGATAAACGGACATATAACGTTTGTTGCTTGGATGTCCGGATTTACATCGTACACAGTGGAAAGTTCATCCGTTCACAAAGTTTTGTGCAGCTCAAAACTTCTTGTGCAGATGAAATCGCAGTGGATGGATGCTTGACGGATAGAGCATATGAAACACATATGCAATGAGTACACAACGGATGCATAGTGTTTTCCAACGGATGGCAAGCTTTATTTAATGTTTTACATCCATCCTCTTTGCATCCGTTTGTGCAGTGGGACAGGGGCTTTAGAGATGAGTACTCCAAGATCCTTGATAGAGTTTGGATCATCAACAAGGTCTTGACTATTCAGCCTGTATTTTATTTTCTGATTTTTTTTGCCAATATGTAGGACAGAGCATTTATTTGTTGAGATTTGAATTTGCCATTTGATGTACCATTCTGATACATACTCAAGGTCTTTTTGGATGGTAGTAGTATTGTCTGTGGTGTTTAATAGCTTTACATCATCAGCGAAGAGAATACAGTTGCTCTTAATATAATCACAGAGGTCATTTATGTAGAGTACGAAGAGAGTTGTATTTAATATGTCTGTATTTAAAATATAGATAGCATTAAGTTGATCTGGTTTTTTATCTTTTTAAAAATCAGACTTTTGCAATCAAAATGAATGAATCAAGATGAAACAGGAAAAAAAGCAATTTAATGAGGACAACTTATATGTGCTTCATAAAAAAGAATGTATTTGGTAGGTCAGAATTGTATACAAAATTAAACTGTCTTGTAAAAAGTCTTAAAGAATAACTATTGCACCATAGTTCTCCCTAGATAATGCATAAAGATGACAGAAATGTGATTTTCCTTTGCATGCAAACAGAAGTCTTTTTGCCAATTTCATCAAGGAAAGCACCATCTAAATCAACACGACATTAAACAAATTGCATTTTTCTCTAAAATCCAACTACCTAGATGAAAAGCCAAATGGAATTTTTCAGTGTTTGGAATGTTTATATGTACTTTAGGTTACCTGTGCTGAGCAACCACAAGGATTCTCATTATAAATAATTCATTAGGGTAGATTGGGACATCTTCCCTGCCCCCCACCTGATGTTTTATTCAAAACTATTTTCAAAGCAGTGTGTTAATGCTAAGAATTTTGCTTTCCTGGAGTTTTTACTTGATTTAAAATTTCAAATCAGTGACAGCTAAAATAAACAACCAGCTGCTGACATAGACCAATTCATATGTTCATCACTAAGTTAAAAGCAAGGGTTTCTCCACCTCTCAAGTTCCTTTAGGGTGATGTTGATTGAAGACCATGGCTTTAATTTTCATTAATAGTTCTCTCTTAGCAATAAATAAACATAGAGCTACATACTTTTGTAACTTTTAATTTTAATTTGGTAATTTTTATCTCTGCCTTAGAACATGATTCTTGTTAGGAAAATATGAGAATTTTGTTATAATAGTTCTTTTATGTATAATTAAAGCAGAGGACTTGTCTTTTTGATTATGTATGAGCTGCAGGGAGGATGGGGACAAAATTATATCTGATAGTTTGCTGTCCAAAGATGGATGAATGTTCAACATCCTTCATGACAAAGCGCTCGAAGAGAGAAAAAAACTCACAATGTACTTTCTTTACGAGATCTTATTGGACAGGCAAAATCAACTTAGAGAAGACAATTGCATAAATACCCAAATTCTGAAAAAAAAATTTTTTAAAAAAAATAAAAGGAACCCACTAGGGGAGTCGGGTAATGGAGGTGGCTAATGGACTAATTAGCTGACCCCACCCTCCTGCGCTTTTTGCTCCTTCTCTGCCCATCTTTTAAATTTCATATGATTGTACTATTTTATTCCTTTGCATTATTATATTTACATTTTTTAATTTTTTTTGTTGCAAGTCACTCAGAGTGGCCCCATGGCAAGATGGGTAGCAAATAAATTTAACAGGTAAAGAAAGAATAAAGAATGATGATCAGTACTTTGAATTGCACCCAGAAGCAGTTCAAGTTACTTGTTCTGACCAAGGCTTCCTGAGACAGTAACAAACACATGCTAGTCCCAAAACCCTTGTTTTTATTTTAGCGGTTGTGAATTATGTGCATTCACAGCCTGTAATGAGTGCCAAACAGTTTATGAAAAGTCCAACAGAAGTCTGCCACAGTCTTTCAGGATAAGCACCTACCTTTCTCTCTCTTGAAACGCTGCCAATTAGCTTTACAAGGCCAAATGGTGCACAAAGTCAGCACGGAGCTTCAGATTTTAAATCAACCAGAATGAACAAAGTTGCTTCCTGCAAAGGCTCGTGTCCCTTTGCTCCTCCTTTTTGTCTTATGGGAGGGGCCAATCATCTCCAAGCCTTACTCCCGAGTTGCCCCTTTTGTCTTAATTGTTTTTGCCTTCTGGAAGCTTTGCGCAAGTGTGCACTGGAAACAGCCCCTCCCCCCCGTTACTTTGCTTCGCTGATGTCAGATTCTGAGGGCTCCAGAGTCAGCACATAACTCTCAGGTGGCCCTGGCCCCACCTCTGTGTTGAACACAGATCCCTCATCCAAGTCCTCCCAAACTCCAGGACTGGCCCATGTTCCTCCCCACTATCTGACTCTGCTGCCAGCTCTGCAGGCTGCCAGCTGACCACAACACCACTACAGTTCCCAAAATAGTAATGTTACATGGAAAAATTGTCACATGGCAATACTTGAGCTACTGCATTCTGGAGCAGCTGTAGCTTCCTGATGGTCTACAAGAACAGGAAGGAAGAGGCAGTAGTTCAGTCATGAGAAGACAAAAGGATGATAATTTTCAACAAAGTTTCCTAATCCAGGAATGTTTACAATGGATACATGAGAGATCTGAACAAAGACCTTCTTGTCCACAAGCTGTATTCACTTTTCCAGCAGGAGCTCTCAGTCTAAGAGCATCCCCAAACTATTAACATGCTCTGTGTTAGGGAGAACTATCCTGTTTAATATTAAATATTAAATTCTGCTGGAATGTGCAGTCACTGTATCTGGCTGAATTTAAGCCTTTTTTTCTCCATTTGGGCCTTTACAGCCTCTAGGCATTAGAATAGATTACAATTACATCTCCTTTTAAGCCTTTGAGTTATACAAGTATCGTAAACATGGCATCAAATTACTTCTCAATGTATTTATTTACAGATTACAGATAATCAGAGTTGGAAGGGACCTTGTAGGTCATCTAGTCCAACCCCCCGCCCATTTAGTATATGGCATACAGGTCTAGGGAGGCTACAATGTTATGAAGAATAATTTCATGTTGATATTACACAGGTGATGGAAGAAAGTTGAGATTGGTTGGATGAAGGGGAGAGATCCATGAAGAGATCTCTCCCTATCATCCACAGTCATTTAATCCTGGTCACAGGGAAAAGAATCACCGTAACACTGTGCCCTTTGCTTCTGAGCTCTTGCAGTCAATCCAGAAGAATAGTATGGTCTAAGGTATTCAGTGTAACTCAAAGATACTGTAAGACCAGGAAGGTTGTGCTTCCTCCATCCCAGTTCTGACCTATATTGTCCACAGAAGTGATCAGTGTAATCTCAATGCAATGTCTAACCTTGAAACACACAAAAAAGGCTCCAGTAATTTGTTTCATCCAGGATTCATCACAATTGCAGATTCATTATCATCTCAACAATTGTATTTAGAAAAGGGAGGTTAAAGACAGGTTGAAGGTTGTCCAAGCAGTGGGTTCTTGATAATGAGACATATTGCTCTTCAAGGTTGGTGGCATTATCTTTCACCCAAGGATGCATTAATCATTGTCCCTGCCAGCTTCCCATTATCCTCCTTAGCAGCTTTCATCAGCATGTCAAGGTAGAGCAACTAAGAAACCAGTCATGAAGGCCTTCCAAGTCTGAATGTCTTCCCCTCTTCCTCCCTTTATGATAATTTTGACAAGTATAATATTTTGAAACATTTGACTGTGATGTTTTTTTCAGGTTCCAGTTGTGTCATGGACTGAGATCCCTTTTATCTGACTCTTGTCTTGGTAGAGACTTTTCCTCAAGTCTCTACCAATTAACTCTGCCAATTAACTAAAGACAAGGTTCCTATTTAACAGTGGTTTGGCTAATGTCACAGAGAACATTGTCTCCTTCCTCAAAATAGATAGGGCCAAATTATTTCCAGATAATCTTAAAGAACATTGCCTCTGTTATTTCCTGTAGAGTCAGCCAGTATCCAATGCTATGTGTATGTATGTGAATGATTTTATCCTCCAAGATGCCTCCAGAATCTTGCCCCTCAAGAAGCTTCTGAATCGAGCAGATATAACTAATGGCAAGGATGCTGCCACAGTAAGCTTAGTTGTAATGATGAATGACAATGTATGTCTCTGTGTCTCTTTTCAGATACATGCCTACTGAGTTGAATGGAAGTTACTCTCCAATATATGAGTGCCATTGTTTTTTGGGAAATGAAGGTATGCACAAGCTGCTTGTATGCTCAGAACTTTCTGCATTATACAGTATTTATTTTTGTCTACCAGTGTTGCCTATGCTGGCTACAATTTCTCATTATTTCTGAACCTCTATATTCAGAAATAAACAATGTTAGGTTTAAATTGCATTCAACAGAACAGGTTGTGATTTATATTCTCACCTAGACTGTCTTGGCAGCATATTCACCTTTAGGATAAACAAGAAGCTGAAATAAATAGTAAAGGAATAAATAAGAAATTAAAGACAAGCAACTAGATATTATAGAAATTATATTTAAAAATGTAAAATAAATTGTAGATTTAGCTTGAGGGTGAAGATAAACACTGAAGCAGGAAAAATTGAAAGATACTTCATTTATAGAAATGTTGTACTCAGCAGATCACAATATCCAATGTTTAGCACTTGGCCAAACTTAGTTGAACTAAAAAACTGCAAGATTGGACCTAGTTAGTACTTGGGTTGGAAATCCCAGGTTTGTAAAAAAAAGTGTACAGAAAGAAAAAACACAGCAAACCAAAAAAACACAGGGGCAAACCACTTCCATTTTATTTCCAGAATAAAATGCATTGAGGAAGTTGCCAAGAGTCGGCTGATTGAAATGCATGGCTGATTGAAGCTTATTAAGAGACACAATTCTGTTTTTTTTTTTTTTAATTAAAAGACAACTCCATCTATGTACAGTATTTTCTCTTTTGGGCGGTCTCCTTAACTAGGAAGCAAATTGTAAACAATATCATTAGCTAACAACACCTTTTAAAATCTAGCAAATTAGTGAGACTCAGGTAGGAGAGGTGGTTTCCACCTTTGTTTGGACTCTACCTTTATTGTTGTGCTAACTGAATTTCTCATGGTATTAGAATAAGTTATTCTAGAGCTCCCTGTGAACTGAAAACATTCACTTATTTCATATTGGCTAGTTAGCAGCTGTCAGATGGTAACAGCATTCAATCACAGCTAAACTTGCTTATATTTGAACCAGCAGCTTTAAAATAAAAAAAGAAAAAGAAAAATGTGAACATATATTGCTGTAACACTGAGCCCCTAGGATGTGCTTCATTCTCAGCAACAAATGTCTGATGTGTTTAGGAAAATTGATAGCATATAAAAGATGAATAGGATTAAAACTACTTAAATAAATTTAGTTGTGGTATGTTTCAGGTAGAGATAAGCTTCCTTTAAACCAGTAAATATGTTCATGAGTCACACATAAGGCTTCTTAAGGCCATATCCATATTGGTACTATATTCCATTAATAAGATGACTATATCACTCAAGGAACACAAATAATCTATGTTCCACCTGGTACTATCCCCAAAATACTGAAACATTTTTTCTGCTTCAGTTTCTATACAATACCAACAACATTGTGTTCCAAAAGTTGCTCTTCTAAATTTGGTTGCTTTGATCTGTCTGATATTTCTGTTTGTTTTTTTTTTAATCTTTTTCCTTCAGATCCCAGTGGCAGTGTGGAATATAGCTTTACCCAATTCAGTTTATTGAGATCTACTGTTGATTCTGGACTGTTATGGAGAGTTGGTTCCTCTTTTGTTCCTTGCTCAGACTTCAGACTCTTAAAATAGGACAGGACAGTTAAAATAGTACAAAAGACATTTACATTTCAAGGAAATTCATAAGGAGTCTTAACCTTTTGCAATCATTTTAGAAATGCATCGAATGACTGAATATTGTATATGGAATATTATCCTTTGATACTATTGGTTGTATTACATGAAAATCTTCATACAGAACTAAAAAAGAAGAGACTTAACCTGTGATACATTTTCTTAACATTAAGAAAACCATCCTGCTCAATATACTTAACCTTCTGATAGTCTCTCACTGGAAATTTTCAACCACAGACATCCATCAGAAAGTTTATGCAGAATAATATATATGTCTCACTAAGAAAAAAATTCAATATTTTGATACTAGCTGTGCTAGATCTTGAAAGAAAAAGTATATTAAGAGTGTGATTGAAACTAGTTTTGGTTCAACAGTTTAAATGAAAAAAAAAACCACTAGCAATTTTGCTCCAGGAAATAGTATCCAGGATGTTAAGTTGTTTAACTGTATTTGAAAATAATGATGTACTACTACAATTAATAGTGATACATCATTTTACATAGTTTTAAGTATTTTGCTATGCCCTTCAAAAAGAATTTGATTTGATTGAAGGCTGAAAAAAATACTGGCTTTTTGCATGCCTGTTGTAGTTTATCTGGTTTCCTTATTAGACAACATGTAAGCATTCACTAAACTACTATTCTCTGAGTGATTCTCAGATCTAGAATATCATTAAATATCAGGAGATACAAAAGTGTAATTACTTGTTAATACTATAGGCATGATCTCTTATAGTTTCAGGTGTCAAGGGAGATATAAAGTTCTGGCTCTTGTTCTGGTGTCCTCAACCATTGTTAATTGATGTTGCTGTGGTGTGTCTTTGATGTTGTCTCTCCATCTTCTTCTGGGTCTACCTCATATTCTTTGACTTCTCTTTTTATATTTGCATGGTATGTATTTTTGTATATTATACAGTATGGAATTGCAAGATATCTTCTCCAGATGAGCAAAGCACTTTATTTGCTGTTTTTTGGATGTAGTTTAGGACTGGTTCTATGCCAGTCTTTCTCTTATGGTCTCATTTCTGATTTTATCTCTTCTGGTCACACTCAGCAGCTTTTGGGCATACAAGTGAAACTTGAAAAATTAGAGTATCGTGCAAAAGTTCATTTATTTCAGTAATGCAACTTAAAAGGTGAACCTAATATATGAGATAGACTCATTACATGCAAAGCAAGATAGTTCAAGCCGTGATTTGTCATAATTGAGATGATTATGGCTTACAGCTCATGAAAACCCCAAATCCACAATCTCAAAAAATTAGAATATTGTGAAAAGGTTCAATATTCTAGGCACAAAGTGTCCCACTTTAATGAGCTAATTAAGCCATAACACCTGCAAAGGGTTCCTGAGCTTTTAAATGGTCTCTCAGTCTCATTCAGTAGGAATCACAATCATGGAAAAGACTGCTGACCTGACAGTTGTGCAGAAAACCATCACTGACACCCTCCATAACGAGGGAAAGCCTCAAAAGGTAATTGCAAAAGAAGTTGGATGTTCCCAAAGTGCTGTATTAAAGCACATTAATAGAAAGTTATCTGGAAGGGAAAAGCGTGGAAATAAAAGGTGCCGAAGCAGCAGGGATGACCGCAGCCTGGAGAGGATTGTCAGGAAAAGGCCATTCAAAAGTGTTGGGGACTTTCACAAGGACTGGACTGAAGCTGGAGTCAGTGCCTCAAGAGCCACCACACACAGACAGATCCTGGACATGGGCTTCAAGTTGTACTCCTCTTGTCAAGCCACTCCTGAACAACAAACGTCAGAAGCGTCTTACCTGGGCTAAAGAAAAACAGAACTGGTCTATTGCTCAGTGGTCCAAAGTCCTCTGTTCTGATGAGAGCAACTTTTGCATCTCATTTGGAAACCAAGGACCCAGAGCCTGGAGGAAAGAACGGAGAGGCACACACTGCAACATGCTTGAAGTCCAGTGTGAAGTTTCCACAGTCTGTGTTGATTTGGGGAGCCATGTCATCTGCTGGTGTTGGTCCACTGTGCTTCATTAAGTCCAGGGTCAATGCAGCCGTCTACCAGGAGATTTTGGAGCACTTTATGCTTCCTTTCGCAGACGAGCTTTATGGGGATGCTGACTTCATTTTCCAGCAGGACTTGGCACCTGCCCGCACTGCTAAAAGCACCAAAACCTGGTTCAATGACCGTGGGATTACTGTGCTTGATTGGCCAGCAAACTCGCCTGACCAGAACCCCATAGAGAATCTATGAGCCATTGCCAAGAGAAAGATGAGAGACATGAGACCGAACAATGCAGAAGAGCTGAAGGCCGCTATTAAAGTATCCTGGTCTTCCATAATACCTCAGCAGTGCCACAGGCTGATAGCTTCCATGCCATGCAGCATTGAGGCAGTAATTGCTGCAAAAGGGGCCCAAACCAAGTACTGAGTACATATGCATGTGTATACTTTTCAGAGGTCCAATATTGTTCGATGTACAATCCTTGTTTTATTGATTGCATGTAATATTCTAATTTTCTGAGATTGTGGATTTGGGGTTTTCATGAGCTGTAAACCATAATCATCACAATTTTGACAAATCACAGCTTGAACTATCTTGCTTTGCATGTAATGAGTCTATCTCATATATTAATTTCACCTTTTAAGTTGCATTACTGAAATAAATGAACTTTTGCATGATGTTCTAATTTTTTGAGTTTCACCTGTAAGTCTTAAATGCAGGGGTGGGATGCCACCAGTTCTAAAGAACCGGTAGCTCTGAAGAAAAGCAGACACCGAGCCGGTTATGTGTTTGCTGCTGTTTGGCCCACCCACCCATCCAGGCTCTTACCTGTCCTTTATTTTCTGGTTTTTCAACCTCAGCTGCTTTATGTGGCACAGCTGAGGTTGAAAAAGCAGGAAAAAAGAAGCTTGTGCACCCGTGCGCAGCACTTTTCAGCTGTTTGGGCAGCACAGCTGATGTGAAAAACGTAGTCACCGAACCGGTAGTAACACTGGTTGAATCCCACCCTTGCTTATGTACTCTTGCATCTACATTAATTTATATCACCTGTAATCAGAATATTAATATGATGAATGAATGATGGTTTAATCAAGTAGATAAAATTATAAATGAATACAGCAGGTGAGTTTGCAGCCTAGCATGCTTTGAAAATGTCAGAAGCATGCATTTGTATATACTTGAGATTTGAAACTAGTGGTTTACTCGTCTATGGAAAGGATGTCTAATTCTTAATGCCAGTCCAAGTACATTGTGGTTTATTGTGTTTTTTTACTCTAAGAATAGGAATAAAACTTAATAGGTAAGTTATTAGAATGTCAGGACTTGGGAGAAAAATGTTTACAATTCTGATTTTGTCCTGTAGAGGGGGTATTTTCATAAGAATTTACAGTAGCAAAGTTAAAGTGAAGCTTTTAGTTAATGTGAAATACACTTATAATAAAATTTGTCAGTCCTTAAAGTACCACAAAATTATGTTGCTATCAAAAATACATATATTAATTCAGAAATACTAAGTACTGTTTATTTTTTTCCTTAAAATGTACACATGATTTTTTTTTTTTAAATTAAATGCTGGCCAAGAACATTGTGGTCAAAGCTCTGCCTGATTATGATGTTTTTTAAAAACTGTGTTGCTCATAAAAAAGCAGAAATTCAGACTGTTGTGGTTGCCATCTTCTGCTTTTTGACTGTATTCTGTAGATATTCCTGCCTTTTATATGGAAATTTCTTTTACTTTTTCAGTGGTGAAATTATTCTAAAACAATAATTGTTGATAATCCTTATTTCAGTGTTTGTTTTATAACTAGTATCCAAAGTTGGTTCATCAAAAAGATGTACAAAATATAAATCACTGCGAGAGATTGCTTCCACTTATCAATGTTAATATGTCCCTGAATATCACTTGTGAACAGAATTCTATCACTTTGTTTTAAGCACTTAATCAGTTATTTCCTTACAGATAGACATTTTAGCCCTATCACACAAATATCTGCAGATAAATGGGAGGATTATTTCTATAAAATATTTAAAAGGGAATATGCTGTAATCTGATTCCCTCTCATTGTGAGCTCACAGATTGATCATCAGTGAGGCTAAAGATAACTGAGGCTAAAGATCTTTTAACCAAATTAACATCTAGAAGTGATTTTATCCACATGCACAAAATAATAAGGAAAAACAAAGATTAGTGAGCTGATTTTGGCCACTTTATTCACATGTATTAACAAAACAGGTTAATTTCCATTTTATTGGAATCAGAATATTGTAGCTATACAAAAATAAAGGAAATAGTTGGCCATACAAATTATAAGTCTAAGTTTATTAAACATCATAAAATTTAAATGATTTATTTATCTAAAATTAGTGTATTGGCTACAAAATGGAAATATCATTGCTGAAGGTGGATTTAGAGGAAAACAATCCTAGATTGTTGTGTGGTGTATTCTGTCATTTGTCAGAAAAATATTATAGGCCCTACATTCCCCTTATGCAAGTTTTGATGGTTTTAAGTCAGATTTTGATCTAACAAGATACTGCGGGACAGACTTGAGGTAGTTTTCTATAGAAAAAGGCTGTTTTTTTCTTATTCAGCCCCTTACTGAAATATCTCCCAGAGAATAAGATGTATACCTTAGGATCATTTATCTAAAGTGACCCCAACTTATAGAGATACAAGACAAGTTTACATATTAAGTCCATTACTGTTTGATTTATATTTAAATCCAATAATCCAAGTACTTCCTGTTTTAGTCTGTCACCTACCTATTTTAGCTGATTGTGCAATTCAGCATGACTATATGCCAACAATGTAGTAATTATGTCTACTTCATAGGGGGGTATGAGAAGCATGTACGAAAGCTATCAATAAACTACCAGAAAAATCAAGGTTTAAAGTTTGCCTAACATCATCCTAAAATTCACAAACGGCAAATAAATGTGATATTTGAAATGTGACATTATATTAGATATCATGATTGTCAGAAATGTATGATCTATTTTGGGAAAAGGAATGCTTTCTTCTAATTAGAGGATGTGATGGCCTCCTCTGATGCTTTCCTGGACACCTCTCTGAATGCCAGTTTGGAGGATGAGCCAGTCCCAGGCACGTCAGGGAGTGGAGGTGGCCAGTGGCTCCGAGAAGGGAGTGATGAGTCCAAGCGTGGTGGAGCAGGTGCACAGGGAGCAATCAGACAAACAGCCACCTGAGCATGGGTCAGTTGAGGGACAGCCCTCAGGCTTCAGATGGAGAGAGCATGCAGCTGCAGTCAGCCAGTGAGGAGGAAAAACTGCCTCTTCCACCCATCTGAGCATGCAGGATGGAGAAGAGACTGCAGCAATGGAGATCAGCCCAGCTACTTGCAAAGTGGCAGTTTTGCTTCTCTTAATGGGCTGCACCATTTAATGCAGCAGGAAGATGGAAATGATGCTGGGAACAACATGTCCGTTTTGGTGCCTAGCATCCAGTCAATTAGTTGAGCTTCCTTATCCTGACACTCTTGATTTTAGACCCTGGATTCATAATCCGACTCTTGGACCTGCTTTTTGCCTTGAACCCTGTTCTCCAGACCCTGGACAGTGGACCTTGGTGTTGTCTTTCCTTGTGGACTGCTCCAGTTTTGTGCATTTGTGTTGGAGTTATTCCAAAACTGAGCTGGGAACTTGAAGAGTTGCCTTGTCACTGGACTGAGTATTTTCTGGAGAAAATTGTTACAGGAGCTTGGAAAACCTCAATAAACTTGAATTCTCCGTGGTGTGTGTTTACTGTGGGAGATATTTTATGGTTTACAGTAATATTGTGTATTGATTATAATAGTGTATTTATTAATAAACCTGTCTATTAAGTATAAAAACATTCTTTTTTCTTAGTTTGTATTTTTAGGTTGTCTGGATTTGTTTCTTTAATTATTTGATTCTGTAATTAATTATTTACAATAATTAATAACAAAAATTAACTATGAATACACCTCAGAAAAGGTATTTTTTACTAAAGCCTACCAGCTTTATAAATACTATGGTAGATTAGCCAGGAAGATGTTAGAAATTATTTTAAAATCTGTGTAGGGAAATTGTATTCATACAATTCTGAAAAATGCTTTTTTCTGTGCTAATTTTTGTATGGAATACCATACATAAAAAGAATAAGTCTAGTTTAATTTACTGTCCTGAAAATAATAATCAGCTGCAGAGAAAATCCAGCCTTGCAAGCTTTCCATAAATCTTTTCATATTAAGGATTAGTACAATTGTTTCCATTAGCAGAGAAAAATGTCTTCTTAAATATAGTGAATTTTATACTGCATTGATGCTGTATTAGGTAGGTATAAAAAGCTTAGTGTGGTATGCACATTAAAAATCTTATATTCACAGCTTGATGAAAATCCCGTCTAAATGTGAATGCTTGATCTATTGTTTATTAACAGCCTTATTTCCCTGTCACAAATTAGCACAGAAAAAGGCAATTTCCTTTGAGACAGGGCAGGAATTGGCTTTGTTAGTTAGCTGTAGAAACAGGATACACACATTTATCATAACCATGCATCCCACTTACAAGAATTCTTTTTCAAACGACATACATGTCTTCTATTCTTTAGAGATGTGTCCAAATTATTTTTGATTGGTATTTTCAAAGGAGGAAGACAGATTTTTTAAGAAAGCTGAAGATGGAATAGTTGAGGCACATTGCTTGGAGCATTTGCACTTTATCCCACTGTTTCTTTTCATGGTATTTTTAGAATTTTGTATCACTTAAAAAATCTGTAAAGCTTGTAGGATTAAAAAAAAGTGAAACAAAGGAAACCAGTATATGATATGGAAAATAATGTTTGTCTATATACTGTATAACCACTTTTTTACTTAAAAAAAGACTAAAGACTGAAAAACCCTCTATATTAGGTATTACTACCACAAATAGACAGCTCAGTAATAATTAAAATCTTTCAAACTTTTTAATATGTTAATATCACAATACCATCATTTTAACTTTTAAATTGTTTAAATCATTATTTCTTACTGCTTTATGATTCATACCAGATCCTGTTTTTAATTTTCTAAATTTAAATTGAAAATTATAGTTTTGAGTGCTCTGATTAAAAAAAAAAACTGATTCAAAAGAGAACTGTATAACTTTCCAAATAAATAAAATCCAAGATTTTACACAAATTCTAAAAGCTAGCTATAGTGTAATGTTAGGCACAAGAATCAGAACTATACTAGGTTCCAGTTAAGCTGATCTTATTGCTTATGTTTATGCACATTTTATACACTAGTTTCATGCTAGATAAGTATTAAAAGAATTCAAGAGGAGGCTGATATCAAGTGCTGGGGTAATCAGAGATTCGAACAGTTCAAATGAGTATTAAGATTTTTTGCAAATTTAAGCTCTCTGTAAGAATCCGACCTAATGATAAAGGGAAATGAGCAGGAATAAGAAGGCATTCAAGGTGGACTGGAGTTAGATCGCTTCCAATGTGCAGACTCATGATTTATGATGCTTTTAATGCTCACATAGGCTCAGCCTGTCATCTAAAGCTGGACTTGGACCGTTTGCAGGAACATAATGACTCCCAGCTGACTTCTCTCTTGACTCTACCCCTGCTCTGCCTCATCTTTTCCTATATGTAATTTGATTAAATACATATTTACTCAAAAATAAACTTTATAGGTACTCCTGCACAACCACAACTGAGCCCAAAATTTCCATTGCTAAGCAAGACAGTTGTTGAATGAATTTTGCCCCATTTTTCAACCTTTCTTGGCACAGTTGTTGAGTGAAACACTGCAGTTATTAAGTGAATCTGGCTTTCCCACTGACTTTCAGAAAGAGACAAAAAAGTGATCACATGAGCCCAAGATACTGGGCTCATAAATCCATCATAAATACATGACAGTTGTCAATTGTGATCATGTGAACATGGGGATGCTACAATAGTCATAAGTGTGAAAAACATGTCAGTTTTTTCAGTGCCATTATAATTTTGAATGGTTATTAAATGAATATTTATACATTGAGAACTACTTGTAAAGAATTTAATTTTCCACTTGAATAAAAACATTGGGTAAAAGTTGAATTAAGAAACTTCTTGAATCATTCCTTAATTTTAATATTAATCTTAACACACACTGGCTTCAGAGTTATGAAATCACCAATTCTGTGATTACAAAACTTCAGGTAACCTAAATATTTGTGAACTACAATACCCATCAGCCTTAACTGGAACAGCCAACAAGGACATACCGTATAATGGGAACTGAAGTCCAAAACAGTTATCAATTCATATAATGGAGCAATTTTCTGGATTTATGTGGCACACTGAATCAATAACTACAGGATTAGATCACATGCTAGGCTAAAATACTGTTGCTTAGTGGTATGCAAACTGGACAATATTTGGACAGCATCAGTTGGAGGAGCTTGATTAAAACAGGATTGGCAATTTGACACTACAACACCAAACATACTTGTGAACACTTCTGATGTATGCCAGGCTTTCCCCCTATCATCTTAACATACTTAAAAAAAATATTTTAATTAAAATAAAGGAACAAGAACCTGCCATGCTGCAAAGCAAAGCACAGCACCCCCAGCAATATCTTTATTGTGCAAAACTGCTGATCCAAATAGGCCCCAAAGGCATTCTTAGAAATACATTGTTTGGAAGGCTGCCCTATGGGCTATTTTAATGCAGAGTAAATACAGAGCTATTATGAGTGGGTAGGTAGGGAACAAGGGCCAGTTTGCCTTCTGGAAAGCCCTTTCGGAAATAGGCAATTGCGATCTACTTTGTGTCAGTACCAATGACTTATCTCTGCAAATCCCCAATGCTTCCAGTAGCTCAGTAATGTTGCCAGACTCCTGCTATTTTAAAGAGTATTAAGTTTATAGTGTCAGCCACTTAGGCAGAGGTGGTATTCATCAGGTTCTGACCAGTTCTGGAGAACCGGTAGCGGAAATTTTGAGTAGTTCAGAGAACCGGCAAATACCACCGCTGACTGGAGATTTTACAGTATCCTTTCCCCTGCCACGGCCACAGAACTGGTAGTAAAAAAAATTGCTCCAATCCTGCTTTAGGCACAAAGCCAGCGGGGTGACTTTGGGCCTGTCACCTTCTCTTAGCCCTAGAAAGGAGACAATGGCAAACCACTTCTGAAAAACCTACTAATAAACTGCAGGGGTTTGTCCAGGCGGTCTCTGATAAATCGGAGGCGACTGAAAACGGTGTGGTGGTGGTCGGAGTTTACAAAGCTGTTGCTGACACAAGGGGCTTCACTGTAAACCATGGTTTACTGAACAGGCCTTCTCGCTGGGCTCTGCACAACATAGGCATAAAGGGACCTCAATGGTTGGGCTCTTTCCCCCCCCCCCCATTTTCAGTCTGCTGTCCAAAGCAAAAAAAAAAAAGAGGGGGAAAAGCCCACTTCTTTTTACCTCACATCAGCCTCGCCTTTCACACGACTTCACCCAAAATAACCTCCTGAATTCAGGCGGGATTTTCCAAAGGAATCCCCGTTCCCCACAAGCCTCGAGTCGCTTCGGCCTAAGCGTACAGCTAACCAGGCTCACGGTTTTTCCTCGTCGCCCTCTCGGGGTCGCCAGGAGTTATCCAACCCAGGTCGCTTTCCGCCACCGAAGACGGCCCCGGGGGGCTTTGAAGCCCTTCTGCAAAGCGCCTCCTGTCAGTTCGCAAAGGCTTTTTTTTTTTTTTCCCGCCCAGGGGAGTGCTCCGTGGGGCTTTCTCGGCAACCCCACCCGCGGCCTTCCCAAACAGTTTTCCCGCTCGTGATGAAGACCGAGTGGATCGCGAGCCCTCGAACTATTTTTCTCCACACCTTCGTCCGTCCTCAAAATGGTACCCGTGGATCGCCCGGGCAGAAAGACGCAGGGGACGAGGAGAAAATGCCATTTAAACGGGGCTGGGTGTGGGGGAGGAGGCCTCAACATCAAAGAAAACCCCGCAGTCAGAACTGAAGTCGACCCGACGGCCCTTTTGGCTCCACAGGGCAACTCGCTTATTTCCGCCCCCAAGCTCTGCATCCTCTCGGTCCAACTTCCCTTCCTCAATAAGAAGCGGGTCAGAGCGGACTTTCAGGGAAGGGATGCAGGATGGTTCCTCGGAGAGCCCTCTCCAGGCAGAGGTAGAAAACAGACCGCGGCCCCTTTAAGAGAGGCACGGCGCTCTACCTTTGCCTTTGTACCTGCTTTTTTGAAATGCGCCCGCTCATTGGTTGCGGGAGAAATTATCGCTTCTGCCCGTAACCCGACCCAAGGCGGAAAATGAAATGCAACCTGAACGCGCCACGCTGGGGGCATGGAGAAGAACCGAGCCCGGACCATCTAATTGGCCAATCAGGAGTCAGGAGGAGGAGCCAAACCCGCTAATCCCCTCCCTCCCATAAAACTGAGCCAGTGCCGGAGGATCGAGTGGAGCGGTACGCGGAGATAAGCTGCGGTGCTGACTGGATTTCTCTTTTATTTTAGGTCCTTGGCTTTTATTTTTTCGGGTTGCTTCTCCAAGGCGTACTGCAGATTCTCATCCTGGAATGTCCTTTCCCGTCTTCCTTCTTTCCTCCCTCTGGCTTGAAATAGGCGATGCCTTGTTCCAGAACCTAAGCTCTCTTCAGTTCCTTTCCGATGGTTGTTCTGGAAATTTAAATGCAGTTTTACAAAGAGACTGACATCATCCGGAGGGCTGTCTTAGAACTAAAAGCATAAAAAAAAAAAAAAAAAGCGGAGGAAGGGATCGGTTTTAAAAAATTGCATTTTATTTTATTCTTTCCAACTCTAATTGCTGCGGACGGAGGGGTTGGGTCATTTCAGCTTGGAACCTGACCGTTTCACAACCTCACATAGCTTTTATCTGTTGGAAATCTATGCGGCGTGGATACTGAACCCAAGCAGGTTGATTTTTAAGCTAACACATTTTATTCTTATTGCTGCGGCTGTGTTAGCCTTGGGTAAGTTGACTTGCTTCACTTTTGAAAGGCTTTTAAATTTTTCTCTCTCTCCCCCCCCTCCCCCCCCGATAGATATAGATAGATTTACATATATCTATATCTATCTATATATGAAGCTTCGGGTGCTCATTCTTTTTCATTTTTATTTTATTTAGGTATGGGAGTTGCAAGGCAGAGAGATCATTTTACAGAAATGAGTGGATTTACAGTTTTTTGTGTTCTTGTGCTCCCTGAAGAATTGTAGGATTTTCAAAATACAAAATTACATTCCACAATGTTGCTGTGAATATTAAACTTGCAGAATATTTTAAATATATTCCTTGAAAAGAAACAGTTTTTGTCTCATCTCCTTCCAAAGGAGTAGAAGTCGAATATAAATATGTCAAAAAATTCTGTGGAAGGGTCAAAGGAAGACCTGAGCAAAATGACAGAAGATGATCTGTTGAGATGGAACAAGGAAGAATTGGTGAAAAGGTTGAAGAAAGTGGAGAATGAAAAAATGAACTTGATGGTGGAGCACAGCAACTTGATGAAAGATGTGAATAGAAGACTCCAAGTTCACCTGCATGAGATCAGGGGTTTGAAAGAAGTTAATCAGAAGCTGCAGGATGATAACCAGGAACTTAGGGAGCTCTGCTGTTTCTTGGATGATGACAGGCAAAAGGGGAAAAAGCTGTCCAGAGAATGGCAGAGGTTTGGGAGACACACTGCAGGTGTAATGTGGAAGGAAGTTGGAATGTACCAGCAGAAGCTGAAAGAATTGGAAGCCAAGCAAGAATCCCTTCTGAGAGAAAACGTTGAGCTGAAGGAAATTGTGCTAATGCTGGATGAAGAAAGGAATGGAGCAGGCTCCCGAAGCTCCATAGATAGCCAAGCTAGTCTCACCAACCTCAATGGGGGTTCTGGAACCAGGGATGTTGGAGATGGGAGTAGCACATCCAGCGCTGGCAGTGCAGGAAGTCCAGATCACCACCATCATCTCCTTCATCATCACAAAGTTGTTGAAAACAAAGCTGGAGCCATCAGGAGATCTATGGATGACCTTTCTGCTCCTCTTCACCACCGGAGCATCCCAAATGGTCTCAATGGTAGGTCCTGGTTTCTAATTCATGCATTTTGTTTCTGTATAAAGAGTCGGCTTCAGACAATCTTTCTTGCTAAGATTGACCCATCAGTGAAAGTTTGACTTTATTCAAAGCTTGTATATCTTTGCCTTGCAGGTAAAAGTTTTCTTCCTACTTTTTTGTCTATCAAAAAAAGCCCTGCATTTTTTATGGCAAAAGAATGGATCTTGCTTCACCTGTTTTATGCATGCTTATATGAAAATCTATCCCCTAGCCACCTACTTCTGGTAATATATAGTTCTGTTTTATTAACACAAGTACAGGACTTAATCTAACCTGTGTTTTTACTAGCACATTTAATTGAAATCACAGTGGATGTATATTTGTGAAATAATATTGATCTTTCATTTAAGAGTTCTTCCTCTTTCTAATATGGTCTTGTTTTTATCATAAACAATTAGACAACCTACATTCTGATGTTGTATTGTTAAGATATCATCTGCAAAAACAAGTTACTTTATCTTGCCAATTTTAATATATTACCTTGCATAGATGTACTTTGGGACAGAAGATGCCATGGAAAGTAGCTCCACTTGGTGGAGATGGCTACAGAGTAGCTGGTGCTCAGATGATGGCATTCTGGATTTTAATCAAAAGTAATTTTTCCCTTGGTTGACTGTGAAACAGTATTGTTCCACCCAGTGATGCTTATTCATATCACTGCCAAATGCTTTTTACTACATCTTTATGTGAAGACATTTTTGTGTTCAAACTTTCAGTTACTAGATTAATAAATAGTTTGTGGTCTAAAGAAACACAGGCTTTCTTTTCTTTCTAGAAAGAAAATTCTTTTATCTTTCTACCTATATTTTTGGTTATGGGGATGGCTGGTAAAATGGGTGGTCCTAATACTGAGGGTAATGTTTTAAAGCCATCAGCTGTCATGGTGGGTAAAAACATTATTGGCTTTGGAATTCATATTTAGTTGGATGAGTAGTTCTAAATAATATTAGTGTAAAAAATAGTTGGCATTTTTGGTAATATGAATTTATCTTCTAAGTTTTAAGTTTGACACTGTAATCAGGTGGTTCAATAATGAATATATTTAAATATTTTTAAAGTTTCTATTTTTAGAAACTGAACTGATTTCCAAAGCATTATCTGAATTTTATATACTTATCTGTATTTTCAGTTCATCTTGTTGGAGGCCTTTGAGCTAACAACAATAGGCAGTAGTTGGTATGTGGGCATGTGACTTGTGTTGGGCATATTGAATAACCAGCTAGAATTCAATTTTTTTAAAATTTCACCCACCGCCTTTTGAAATTTGTTCAAATAAATCTTAATGTCCAAACCACTGAGTTTTCATGGAGTGAGGCTTCCACAAAAATAGTGTATCCTCTACATTTTTAAAATTTTATGTTTGCTTCCTGGACTTTGTATGTAGAGACTGATTTCTTGGGGCAACTAGATGAATTCAGATTTTTAGATCTTGTTTAGAGTTTTTCAATGGATTTAAGGATTACATCAAGGATTGATCATAGTATATGGCTTAGTATTAGATTCACTAAATAAAAATCCTGACCTTTTTGCTCCATTTCTTTGGAGATGAAATCCTACTAATTATATTTCCAGGCAATGCTGTATCATGGTTTAGTGTTCTGAGGTGAGTGTCAATATATCTTATGTTTTTGTATAAAGACTAGGAAAGAAAGGATAAAAGAATAAAGTATAAAAAGTATATAAGTAGCTCAGTTTTTTAAAATAGCATTCAACTTTGACCACATACTAATATTGATCAGTCTTTCCATTACATCAATACAAAGCTAGCTGATAAGCAGAGGATGAAATTATCAGTCAAAGATTGCAAAGGTGGGGTGGCATCATTTTTCCATTGTGAGAAAGTTTTTTTTTCTGCAGTGTCCTATGTTCAACTAATTTATAACAATTTGAATTTTTGCTGTATAATTCAGAATTACATTCACATTTTAAAATTTTATACGTTTCTAACAGAATTACATTAGATTTGCATTCAACCGACACTTAAAAAGTGAAGAGCATCTCCTCCTAATAACTTGTAAAGACAATTGAATCAGACATTACGAACAAAAAAACTGAAATGGAAAATACCAAATTAAAAAAAAAAGGTACAGGAATAATATATTGAAAAGTAGCACGGAATTCTCTTGTGCAAACCAAGATACCTGTTTCATCTTCCTATTAAATATTTGCAGACTTTTCCTGGTGATCCAACAGTATGATGTCAGTAAACTGAATTGTACCTGCAGCATTCCCTACCCATAATAACCCTCCCCTCCTCAGTCTCCCTTGACTCATCTGTGGCCTATATCAGCCCTGCCATTGCTTCTTCTAGCCTACCCCATTCCCTACGGCACCATACTAGCCTCCTGTGGCACCCCAGATTAACTGGATTCCTTTTTAATAACCTGCTTCCTTTTTAATAACCTGCACATTTTGGGGTTATAAAGGCAACCAGGACTGCTGGGGTTGCTGTTGCTAAGCGACATGGTCATATGATATCATATTTTATGACTGCATTTCTTAGAAATGGCAATCCTACTCCCAGTTACTATTGTAACCCAAGGTCTACCTGTATGGCTAATTTAGAATGAAAAACTTCCCATATGTTTTCCTATGCTGGTTTACAGCAGGCTTGTTTAAAATACCCCCAATGACTTAGACTGCGTGGTTCAACCAGGGTGATAGTAACTGTCTTTAGTCTGCAACTATGACAGCAAAAAAGATTACTTGCTCTAGCAGACATCATTATTGAATATATTTGCATTCTATACCTTTAACTGTAAAGTCAATGGATGTTAATCTGCTAATTGGGGAGGAAAATGAAGTTTGTCCCTAAAGTATTCTATACCCTGAAGCTCTGATAGCACATTTCAGCATTTTTAAGATTATGTCAGATATATGATAGACGATGTAGCCAAAATGAATAGTAAATGAGAACTTACATGAAAGATGGAATAGTTCATCCCCAGATGATGGGAAGAAATGGTCAAGACAAGGCCAATAATGAATTAATCATGTTGATCTTAATGTCAGCTTTCATACAGAATTAAGAAGGAATTTAATGGGAATATTTGACTAAAGTAAAATATGTAGAACCAGTTTTTCTTCCTTCAGAGATCTTTCTTGAATTAAGATAATGCAAAGTGTGAGAATAACTAAATAAGTAAGTCTCTGGGCAAGCATTAGTATTATTTGGGCATGTGATACAAGCAGATAATGGATTATAACAAATTGTGCTTGACAAGATTGAGGCAAGCAAAGAAGACGTAACTGGGATCATTTGATTTACTGGGATTACTGGATATTTCTGGAAGAGCTATGAGTTATTAGTGAGAATGGTCAAATGACAGAAATTTGTCTCTACTTCAATGTTTTTAAAGGAGAAATTGTGGAGAGTTTCAAAAGTAGAGCATGCATCCAATAAAAGGAAATATATGTAGCTCAGGACTGAACTGTGGTGTCCTTAAGTGCTCTCTGAGCTTGGTTATTTGCAAGAATTTCAATACTTAATGAGGTAATATCATCAGTAATATAGGTGATTATTACCTAGTTGGGTAATGTAACATCTGTAAGCAACAACCAAGCTCAGAAAATATTAAAGATTTCACAGTGAAGCATGTATAGGCATGCTGGCAGATGTGATCTTGGAATCACTAAATGAAAATTTTCAGAACTACTGAAGCATGGGGGAACTTCAGGGGACTGGAAAAGAGCCAGTGTGGTTCTATTCTTCAAAAGGGGTCCAGGAAACTATAAACAATCAGCTTGACATCAATACCTGGGAAAATCTTGGGGAAGAGAATCAGGCAGTGGATTTGTGAGTGCCTAGAAATGAACAAGGTGATTACTAAGAGTAGCATAGGCTTGTTAAAAAGAGATTATGCTAAACAAATCATATTGCTTTATGTGAAAAGTACTAAATTAGTGAGCCAGAAAAATACTGTGCACATACTTAGACTTCAGTAAGACATTTGACATAGTAGACCACAGCCTACTTCTTGGTAAGTTAGAATAATATAAGATAGAAAATACCACCACTAGATTTATTTGAAGTTGATTGACTAACTGCGTTCAGCATGTCATCCTGCAATTCATCTACATGGAGGAAAACATACAGTAGGGTACATCTGTCTTGGGGGCCAGTGCTCTTCATTATCTTCATAAATGACTTAGATGAGGGGATTGAAGAGGTGCTTATCAGATTTATGGATGACACCAAGTGTGGGGAATTACAAACAAGATAAACCCAAGTTTCAGAAAGATCTTGAGAGACTTGAGCTTTGGGTCCTATGTAACAAGATGCAGTTCAGTGATGAGAAAAATAAGGCCTTCATTTAGGCGGGAAAGACCAAATGCACAAATACCAAATAGGCAGTACCAAGCCCAAAAGTAGTGCCTGTTAGAGGGATCAAGTTGTCCTGGTGGACCATTGCTTATCGTAAGTAAGTAAAAGGTTTCCCTTGTCCAGTCATGACTGACTCTAGGAGGTGGTTTTCATCTCCGTTTCTTAGTTGAGGATCCATTAAAAACATTTATATGGTCATGTGGCCAGCATGACCATATGCCAAGGGGCATCAAACACTGTTAACTTCCCACTGAAGTGGTACCTGTTTATCTACTTTCATTTGCATGTTTTCGAATTAAGTGGGAAAGGAGCTGCTCATTCCATCATGTAGCATTTGGGTCTCAAACCCAGGCTGTTAGTTTTCCAGCTAACAAACTTAGCATCTCTAACTACTGAGGCATCATTCCTCCTGTAAATACCATATGACTCAGCAATATTTTACAGCTACTAAAAAGCCAGAAGGATAGCACCAAGATCACGGGAAATGATGGTACCGTTCTATTTTTGCATTTATGAGGCCACATTTGGAATACTGGATATAGTTCTGGTCACCATAATTTAGAAAAGATGCTGAGGCCCTAGAAAAAGTGCAGATGATAATGGGTCTGGAGGATAAATCTTATGATGAATAGCTGAAGGAACTAAATATGCTTAGCCTAATAAAAAGAAGACTTAAGGAAGACATGATAGCAGTCTTCCAATACTTGAGGTACTGTCATAAGGGAGCAATGGGTGGAAGCTTATTGGAAGGAGGTCCAACCTGGAAATAAGGAAGAATATCCTGACAGTAAGAATGATTAATCAGTGTAACAGTTTGCCTCAGAGTTGTGGGTGCTACATCATTGGAAATTTTCAAGAAAAGATTGGACAACAATTTGAGGTGGTATAATGACTCCTACTTGGGCAGGAGGTTAGATTTCAAGACTTCCCAAGTCTGTTCTACCTCTATGATTTTGTGATGTTATATTTAGCTAAGATAAAGAAGGGATTTCTTGAGTGAAATAGTATATGATTTCAGGGTATACTTAATTTGTGAGTGGGAAAAGGTTAATAATTCATGCAACAGAATTTTGACTGGAGCAGATAAATGCAGTAGATAAGTCAAAAAAATACAAGTGCTTTTTATAGTGGAAAGACAGAGGGAATTTTTTTAGCTTTTATGCATAAGATTTGCATGATCCCTTCAATTAGAGCAATCATTTATGACATATGTAAACAACATACAGGAAGTACCTTAACAAAAGTTAAACTTGGAAGAACACTGCTGTTATTTAGCGCCAGTAAAGGTTTCTGGTATCTGTTCTTCCACTTCCAGGTCCTGCATGCGTTAACACATCTACCATTAACCAGGGATGTTTACAACAATAAAGGGCAATTTGAATGCACCTGAAGGCTAGATTTACATATTGTCTCATAGTGGAATAACTGACTGACCTTGGGTGATCTCAAAAAGCAGGATTTAAACTTTAGTTCTGGATTTCATAAAAAAATCTCAAGGCTGCAGGCTAGACTAAAATATATATTTTTTAATGCTGGAATAAACCAATTCCATATTGTTTCTAAGAAAACCACTTTGACTAAATTTACCAAATTAAAGTTATTTGAATTTACCCAATTAATTCAGCAAGACTGGAGTGTTGACTCTTGAAGATGTTTAGTTACATAAGGCCCCAAGAAAATACTTTTGAAAATTTCTCCTACCTCATTCATATCTAACTTCTTTTCTGGACTTCCTTTATTCAATGATATTTGTGGAATATAAGTTGTGTAATTTCTCAATGACCAGAATATGCTTTCTTTCAATTGAAAACTAGCTTGATGATGAATACATCTGCTACATAAATCTACTCTTAATTGCTTTGTGAAAATATTAGCAATTCTTTGCTAGATTCTCTGAAAACACTGATGTTACTAAAACATCTGTGGTAACTTGTCTAAGCTACTCCTGTAGGCTATCATACAACCACACCCTCTGTTAAGCTGGATGGTTCTGGAGTTGAGGAACTGCTTGGAGCTATATTTCTTTTTCAATTCTATTGTTTCTTGAGATGCAAAGGCAAAAAATAATGTTGGCATTAGGAAAGAAAAATAAGGTATACCATCAGTGTAATTTCCTTAGAATGTTGTGTTTTCTGAAAGGGGTAGTATTCAGAAAGAAATTGTCCTAAATCAGCTTTCTGGAGGAAACCAGGTTATGGAAGGCTAGTCAACATATTACCAACACACTAAGGAGAATGCATGTTTCAGGTTCATATAGTTTGCTCTGGTATGTTTTGTTTGGTTTTGATCTAGTATGATATGTGAACCCAGTTACTGTTTGGATTGGGCTGCCATATTTGATGTATATTCAGTGTTATCATTGAAAGGGTGACAGGTAGCCCTTGACTTATGACCATTGACTCAACTGCTGAAAGTGACATTAGTGAGTTGCAAAGGGACTTCTGTCTGGCCCCCAAAGTTATGGTTGTTACAGTGTCAACTCAGTCATGTGATCAAACTTCAGTTGCTTGAGAGCCCATCAGACTGCAGGGGTTCTGCCACGCCTGCCATCCGCCTACCTCTCCACATCTAAGCCCTTTTTGCCCCCTGTCACACTAGCTGACCTTCACGGTCTTTTGCTCCCATTGCTCATCAGGCATGTCTAACCTGGCCCTTCACAAGACAAATGCTGGCTGCACAGAGCTTTTTTCCTAAGGTCACTCATGATAGTTTTCTATCTGATTTTGTTGAGGTAACAGATAGAAAGTATGTTCTGGTGAAAGATAAAATCTACCTAAGGCAGAACATACATCCATAAACATCACTCTTAATATCTGGTTGAATAAAAAAGGTAATCTTTTGCACATATTTAGAACATAGACGTTTGCTTATTCCTGAATGAATGAATAACGCAGAGTTGACATTTAGTAAAATGATTTGTCTGAGATAGCCCTTAGGTCCATCTAGTTCAGTGCTGAAGTAATTCTCCAGAGTTCTATATGAGAACTAAACTCAAATTCTCAATCACTAAGTTATGGCCTTGAAGATTAGCATTAACTGAAAATAAGGAGGTGTGGGGGTGTTGGTTCAAACTGGTTCTGCAATGATAACGTGCATCCAATTTCCAGACAGACTCTCAACCAAACACTAACAAATCCCAAACTTGTTTAGTTTTAGGAAGAATGTTATCTAATACATTTCTTACATATTATGACTATGTTTCATCCAACCTAGGCATTGTATATCTAATGGAATTTGTACATTCATCTCTTTGGCTATGATTATTTTTGTACTTTTTATTCAGTATCTGTATTTAGTAGGAGACATGGATATGTGTAGACATTGCATGCTGTGATTTCATTTATATCACTTCTTTTATTCAGATGTTCAAGGTAGTTCACAAAAATGATTAATATACATGCCTTAATCTACAAACTAAGTATCAGTCCCAGGGTTTTCAACGGCTGCATCAAAATGTTGTATCTGGCAGAGAGAGAACAGCAAAACTCCCTGCAGCTATTCTTTTCTGCCAAAGAGTGGGGCTAGGCTTAGTTTTATTTTATGTTTTACTTTTCTGCAACATCATCTTCAGCCCTCTCTATTGTTCAGAAGTATTTTATTATGGCTTTTAAAAGCAGACTATTCAAATAAACATATTAGCAATAAAGAAGTAAATAGGTTCATAGGATTGTGCAACAGAGTGAATTCTGATGCTTCAGTAACGTGATCCTTGTCCTACTCTGACAAAGGCTCTGTGGACTAAATAATATCACATATCTTCAAAGAAAGAAAAGTCTTCTGAATAGATTCAAATTCTTCTGCATTTTTTTTTCAAATAGCGCATGGTGTTTTTGAAATATTCATATTCACACTATGAATCCTTAGGATAGGCAGAATACAGATTTGGGAAATCTATTTTGTTATTTTTAAAAAATTACTCTTTAGTTTACTATATTAGTAAAATCTTGAAATCCAAGTTGTTTAAACCAGATCAATAGAATGGCTTAACCAATCCAATATAGACCAAAGATTAACAGCATAAAAACACGCATGAACACAGTCAGAAGTTTGTGATCAGTGGCAAATCCAAATTCATAACTGCTTATCCTTTTAGAATTTTTTTCATTAACTTAAAGGAAAATAAATATTCTCTGCGTATGAGGACTAGGACTCAGGTGCAAAGCTTTTTCACATACCCTATTGCATGGGAACAATATTTATATTTCTTTTATTGTATCTTTTTGTACTACATCTAAGAAGTCTGTGAAGTGTTAAGTGATATGGCTTAAATATGTCTGCCTCTCATTGCTAAAAAGGGTTCAGTGAATCAGGTCTCTGTTTCCATCACAGCACACTATTAGAATAATTTGCACAGCAGACAATAGATTCCCTAAGCTTTGTTATAATCTGCTCGTGTGTGAGCATAGATCCTTCTATTTCTTGGCCACTTGTATGGGAAGGAATTATCTGGACGTAAGCCAACATATTTTACTACTTTTTTCCAGGAGTGTTGGACACTCTGCTTTCTGCACATCAAGTGTCAGACATTAAAATGAATGTATAATTTGCTATATTCTACATGACTTTTCTGCATAAAAGTATTGGGTGGATTTTTTAATATAATTTCTCTTCAAAGGCATTTATAGGATTTCAAAATAAGTTGTTATGGACACAGTATGTGTGCTCTGAAGTGGCCATTTTAGCATCTGTATTCAATACTTAAGTACTTTGTGGAAAAATGCATTTATACATATGCAAATGGTTCCTCTTATCAGGATTGCTTTGACATTGAGAAGTTTGCCTGCACAGCAGTGAGTAGCAGTTCTTTTAAGATCTTCTCAGAGTAGTTGACAAAAGAATACATTTTGAAGTCCTATCCCTATTTTCCAACATGCATATACAGAGACTTGTAGGCCTTTAAGATAAAGTCTTAGAAAGTTGATGTCCCAAACAGAGTTTGATTTTTTTCTTTAAATAAGCAAAGTAGAACACTAAAATTTGAGTAGGTAGATATGTGGTACAGATAGTCCTTGACTTAAGACTATTCAAAGTTAAAACTGTGCTGAAAAAAGGGACTTACCAAGGATCATGTCACTTAGAACTGTTACAGTTGCCTCGTGGTCATGTGATCAGTATTAGGGTCTTTGGCAATTGGCATGCATTTATGACAGTTACAGCATCCTGGGTGACATGATTTTTTTATTTTATTTGGTTTGTCAATTGCTTACAAGATAATAGGTATCAGTAAAAACATAGTTATGAATACATGGATACATATAAGAAAAATAAAATAAACAATAGGATAGGGACAGTAGGCACGTTGGTACGCTTATGCACGCCCCTTACGGACCTCTGAGGAAAGGGGTGAGGTCAATAGTAGAAAGTCTAAAGTTAAAGTTTTTGGGATTTGGAGAAGAAACCACAGAGTCAGGTAGAGTGTTCCAGACATTGACCACTCTGTTGCTGAAGTCGTATTTCCTGCAATCAAGTTTAGTGCGATTAACCTTGAATTTGTATCTGTCTATGCTCTTGTGTTGTTATGGTTGAAGCTGAAGTATTCATTGACAGGTAGGACATTGAAATGTATGATTTTATATACTATACTTAGATTGGACCGAAGGTGGCATAGTTCTAGGTTTTCTAGGTCTAGAATTTCAAGTCTAGTGGCATAAGGTATTCTGCAACAAGTAGAGGAGTTGAGAACGCTTCTTGTGAAATATTTCTGGACTTTCTCAACTGTGTTAATATCAGATACGTAATGTGGGTTCCAAACTAATGAGCTGTATTCTATTTGCAACCTTTCCAGGGAGCTTGCAACAAGCAAAGTCAATGGGAAAGCCAGATTTTCTTAAGTATTGTGTGATTCAGTTAACAACTATCACCCAAAGGTCATAAAATTGGGTGCTACTCATTTAATGATTACATTGTTTACCAGTTGAAGTTCCAGTCCCAATTGTGTTTGTAAGATGAGGATCTGTTTAGAGATATTGGTTAGTATACAACTTTTTGTACTTAGAATGATCTCTCCTCTGCTGTGGAGCCCTCCTCCCCTCCCAGTTTTTCAAAAGGATTAGGATTCAAAACAGCAGATTTTAAGAAAGTACAGGGAGCTGCAGAGGGGTGAGACTCCTTTCACATCCAATATGTACAAAATGATTCTATTAACAGAAGCATACAATTAAATTCCATTTTTGATTTAAAATATAGTTTAAATACATATTTTATACATCAGGCTGAGGAAATGTTTTTAAAAATATAGCAGATATATCAGGAGAGACATAACTGGAATAGAGAACAGGTATTTTTCTATTTAAGTCCTCTTGTTTGAAAACATTTCATTATCATCTTGATCCAATGCATAGCTCAGTACATAGAGACTCATAATATTTGATCTGTGGGAAAAGAGGTCACAATTTAGATGCAGGGTGGAGCTGTTGTGGTGCAGGGTGCAGCAACTCATAGAGAGCCCACATTGACTTAACACTGTGTGCACAAGTCAGGCTTGCACATGCATAGTTGAATTGTTGTCATATCATACTCCTATTCTACATGGATAAGCCTGCTCTTCAGTATGCTGCTAAGTTACAGCACATGGCTGGGTTATATATTGTGCTAAACTACAAACAAATCATGTATCAGTTAGTGGAATAAGTGCAGTCCAGGTCATACGATGAGAATACCTTACATGATAGTTATGAGGATTTATCTAAATATATAAATGAGCATATTAATGATGATGATGATAGGAAGATTAGAAAAATCATAATGAATCATGCCCTTCATCCATGCAGCAATGTTGACAGACTACTTATCAAGGATCATAAGTGGGTGGGGAATGTTGCAAAAACACCAGACAGATGAAGGAGTAAAAAGGACACTGGAAAAAGGGATAGTGAAGAAGATGTACTAAAATTAGTATACTATTGAAGGCTTATTGAGCACTGGAGAAACCAAACTAGCCTACAAAAAAGACTAAATGAAGAAAAAGAGAGAGACCCATCAAGGCAAAGTATTACATGGTCAGTACATAAAAAAGCAGGCAAAGCAGATAACAAGACCTGACAATGGTTAAGGGCAGGAAAGTTGAAGAAAGAGATAGCGAAACTAATTCTGGCTTCAAAAGACTAATCTTAAGAATAAATGCATACAAAGCCAGAATTAAGAAGACAGCAAGAGACAGCAAATACTTCTTCCTCAAATAAGCTGAAGAAACAGAGAACGACCTAATTAGCTATTGCAAGAAGATTGCACAGGCTGATTACAAACATTGGCATGTCAAAATAGCAACAATGGTGCATTGGAATATCGACAAGAAATACCACCTGCTTGCAAGCACAAACTGGTGGGAACACAAAATAGACAAAGCAATAGAAAATGAAGAAGCTAAAGCCCATGTCACACTGCCCAACGGATGCAAAAAGGACACAGCGGACGAGCAAAATGTTCCATCCGTTGTTATCCGCTCTCAAAAGGGGCAAAAATTTGCATAACCGGAGCGGATAACACGGGCGCGGGGAGGATGCAGGGCGGATGCAAAGCGGATGCGGAACGGAAGCCCAGCGGATGGGAGCGGATGGTGCAACCGCTGGGCTTCCGGGGGGCCTCAGCAAAGCGGACGTGGAATGGAAAGAGTGGATGCAGAGTGGACGCCGAACGGATGAAGCGGATGCACAGCAGATGCACAGTGGATGCACAGCGGAAGCCTAATGGATGCCTGGCGTTAATTGTGCATGCGGGGAGGATGCATTGCATCAGCCCCGCGGATATAACAGAAGCAGCTCGGAAGCAGGTTGCCATTCAAAGGAAAGACCTGCTGCCAGACACATTGACTGCCTTGCCTGCCCTGCCTGCATGTCTGCCTGCCAGCCTTGTTGCCAGCCTTGCTGCCAGCCTCCCTGCCAGCCTTGCTGCCAGCCTGCCTGCAAGCCTTGCTGCCAGCCTCTCTGCCAGCCTTGCTGCCTGCCTTCCTGCCAGCCTTGGTCCATGTCTGCCTGCCAGCCTTGGTGCCTGCCTTGGTGCCAGCCTTCCTGCCTGCCTGCCTGCCAGCCTTCCTGCCAGCCTTGGTGCATGCCTCCCTGCCAGCCTTGGTTCCTGCCAGCCTCCCTGCCAGCCAGCAACCCCACAACCATGCAGAAGCACAGCAAGCCTCAGCCATCTGCTGCCAGCCCTGGCAAGAGGGACAGGGCTAGCATCCCGCCCCCTGGCCCTCCCTCACTCTGGTTCTGCTGGGGCTTCTGCAGCACGGGCTCGCTCTTCTGGGGCTGGGGCTTCTGCTGCTTCTGCTTCTGGAGGAGCTGATGACAAGCATTCCAGCACCAGCCACCTCCACAGCACCTGCACCCTTCACCCCTGAGACTGAGTGATCAAGAGGAGTGCCAGAGACTCATTTTTGTCTTATAGCTTGTTGTTAATAAAGTCTATTTTTGATTCACACACTTGCTTCATTTCTTTTTTTTCATAAAGTCTTGCTGGAAACTTTTAGAAATGGTTTAAGCCTTTGCATGCTTGTGGGATGGGTTAAGATAGCTGTGGGATGGGTTGAGATAGCTGTGGGATAGATAAACCTCCAGTGCAAGCATAGTGGGACTGTATGGTCCACCCTCCCAGGTGCCACACCTGCGGCCCTTTATTATCAATAATAATGTAATAATTATCCACACGTCAACATAAACACAACTCTTTATTAAATGCCCTGTTCATTGTAGGCCAACCAAACATACATGGTCCAGTCTCATCCGTGTGATGAGACAGGCTGAAGGAAGCATCCATAAAGCATCTACCATCCTGTCTTGCCACTCCACTACTCCAGCTGGGGAGTTGCACCATTGTCTCAGGAGGTTACGCTGCTTCTTCGCTTCATGTGAGGCTCTGTTGGGGCCTTGCACATCCTCAATGTCGATCAGGTTTCACCCTTGCCTCCATTCCCCAGGCTCCATGTCCCCATTGCCTTGTTGGAGGTCCACGAGCCTGTTCTGCAAGACTGGGTAGCGGGTGCGCATGAGATTGTGCAGGATGCAGCAAGCTTCCATGATCCTCCTCACGGTCTGTGGGCAATGCTGCATGGTGGTGAGAAGTACCTGGAACCTGTTGGCCAGGATGCCAAAAGCATTCTCCACCACCCGCCTTGCCCTGGATAGCCTGTAGTTGAAGATCCTCTCTTCACGGGTGAGGAGTCTGGAGGTGTCGGGCTTCATGAGGTAGGTTGTGAGGGAGGAGGTGTCAACCCCCATGATGAAGTAGGGCACATCTTGTGTGTCGTTGGGCAGGGGTTCTGGATCTGGGAAGCCCACGATGAGGTTGCATTCCAGCTTCTCCTTGAGGTGACTGGCGTTGTGTACCTGGGCATCTGAAGATGAACCGTTGCCTGAAGCATCGATGTACATGAACTTGTAGTCAGCATCGACCATGGCGAAGAGGATGATGCTGAAGAAGTCCTTGGAATTGAAATAAGTGGACCCCGAGTTGGCTGGAGATTTGCAGGCCACGTGTTTGCCATCTATGGCTCCAACGGTGTGTGGTAAGTTCCACTTCTGATACCACTGCTCTGCAACTTTCTTCCATCCTTCTTCAGTGGAGGGGTACTGGAGGAGCTCCTCCTTGTATTCTTCGATGATGGCCTGCACCACTTATCTGACCACAATGCTGATGGTGTTGGATGGCACCCTCCAGCCATACTGCATGCTCCTGTAGGAGTTCCCTGAGGCCAGGTGGCGCAGAGTGAGTGCCACCTTGAGCCCAGGTTCCAGGCTGGGCCGGAAGCTGGTGTTTGCCTTGGTCAACCTGGGTTTCAGCCGCTGCACAAGTTCGTCAAACATGGCTGGAGGCATCCTCATGAAGTTCTGGAACGCCCGAGTGTCTTCGTTCCTGAGCTCCACCATCAGCTTGTTGTACAGTCCGTCCTCTGTTCTTCTGGCGAACCATCTTCGGATCCAGACTCTTTTTGGGTGGCTCCTTTTCTTCTCGCAGTAGAGTTCACGGAGCCTGCAGATGGCTTCGCACTGTTGCACAACGATGGTGGCTGCCGAAAGGACTTTGTTACAATCCACGGTGGACATGACTGGATGCTGTGGAAGAGCAAGAGGCAGATGAAGGCTGCAGAGGTCTGCACCGCTGGGCTGCTGTTCTGAAAGTGAGATGCAGGTGAGTTGCTCCCCCTTTTTATAGGCAGTATAGGTTTTCTGCTAGGCATCCTCTAGGCATCCTCTAGACATCCTTAATATCCGAGATAGGTCCCCTCTGCGAACGTTTTTTCCGTTTTAAACGCTTTGTTTCCATTCTGCATCCGCTAGGCATCCATTCTGCATCCGTTCTGCATCCGTTCCGCTTCTTCCTGCGTCCGGGCGAATGGAGTTACGCGGATGCGGAACGGATGCCTAGCGGATATAGCGGATGCATAGCAGATGCGTAGCAGATGCAGAACGGACGAACTGGATACATTTTCCGCGCAAAAATTTTAGGCAGCCCAAAACATTTGGAGCGGATGAAACGTCAATAAACGGATGCTGGCCGGATAGAGAGGAAGCAAAACGGAGGCAGTGAGTACATCGCGTTTTCGAACGGATGGCAAGGTTTTTTGTCCATTTTACATCCTCTTTGCATCCGTTGGTTCAGCGTGACATGGGCTTAAGATGGGACTTGAGAATTCAAACAGATAAACACTTGCTACATAACACTAGACTTCCCAATTGTCAATAAAAAAGTTGAAAAAGTCTGGAGTGTAGATGTGGCTATACCTGGAGACAGCAAAATAGTACTGGAGAAAAATACAAAACAAAAGTCCTGCAAATAGAAGTAGAATGACTACCAGCAAAAGAAAGCAAAGATAGTAGCAATAGTGATAGGCACCTTGGATGCAATCTCAAAACACTACTAGCAGGGACAAAATCACCACCAGTCAATTGCAAGAAGCAGCTATACTTGCAACAGCTTAGATCCTGTGTCAATATCTTTAGTATCATCAAAAGAATAACATCTGCTTGGGAAAGACTGGATAGGTGGAAAGAAATGCCAAATTAATCTAAACTTCTGGCTTACTATACGATGAACCATAATAAATTCATATGCTGCCCAACACCCACCAATTCTTGGCAGATATCCATACTTTTTATTAGATATATAACTAATCAGCTCTTTCTTGTAGCAAAAATGGGGCCGGGTTGGTAGGACCAACCCTACAAATGTAAGCATAGATTTGTGAAGCAGTGAAGTAAGCATAGAACAGTACAAGCCAAACCTTTCCCAATTTGGTGGTGAACATGAGCTATGATACCTGAGAATGATAACAATTATAGTCCAATAATCTCCAGGCACCAATACTGCATATTTATTTCCTCTCATTTTAAAAACTTCATAATTTTTAAAAAGAAATCCCCAAATATGAGTATATAATTTCTCCCTTATTGGAGAAGAATATCCAGTGTTTGACTGCTTTACTTCTTCATTCTTCTGACAGTGGTTTAATTTGAAAGAAATGGTGTGATTTTCTAAATAATCATCTGTCTCTTAAGATATCTGAAAAGAGAATTCTTAAAATTAAAACCTGAGTATTGAATGTTTGTTAAGAGATGTTATAATTGATATAATAATGTAGATCTTGGATTCTGAATATTGTGTTCAAAATCAAGGGTAAACAGTGACTCCCAAATTATTGTGGTTGGGTATCTTCTGATCAGAGAAAGATTTTGATGCTGAACTCCTCCCCAAATGCAGTGCTTTCTCCGCCCCATTACACACACACACACACACACACACACACAAACTTTGAATGTACACTAATCAGCATATATTAAAAAGAAATTTCATTGCATACAATTCTCAAAGGGTGACCACCTCCAATATACACTACATAAACATGACTAAATAAATAAATTCAAAATTATGCACATACCCACCTATGTTATATGACATATTGTATGATGTACTGATATAATAATATGATATATTACTAATTTTATATCATTACTTAATAATAATAAGCTATCTTCATGTATCATGTTATTAAGTTTATAATGACTTTCTCATCCTGGAAGTGACTGAGTTACACAGATATTAATGTTAATGTCTCTTTTTGACCATTTAGCTCAAGGTCAGTTGTCCTGATGGTGTCCTCATTTTTTTCTCTTTAAAGAAAAGAACAGTAATGGATCAGTGTGATTCACTTCAAGTTGATCAGTGACCTAGTTGCAGAGCAGTTGGAAGCTACGACAGCATTAGTCATCTCAGCCAAATTGAAGCAATGAAACCAAATTCCTTCATATCAAAATGTTCTTAATAGATTGGCAAAAATTATTGTGGATTGAAACTTTGATGTATATAGCGTGCCAAAGGCAGATTGAAAAATGGGAGTGTAGTGTGACTAAATATGCTGGGAAATTGGAGATAATTAAAGCGAGTTGTGACCAAACCCTCCAGGAAAAAAGAATCAATGTATGTTTGCCCTGTGCCCGTCATCCTCATCCTCTTTGTCAATAAAGTCATTATGTGCAAAAATTGTACTATATACTACTAAAACTCTTGTAACTGCAATTTTTGAAACAAGGTACCTCAAATGGACTATATTACAAAATATGTCCAAAATGTGGGACCCATGACTTCTGTGGGTTTGAAATTTGGCAAATTTGGAGTTGTTTCAGTACTGCCACACTATTGCCCAGAGGTTCAATAGACTGGTCCTGCCCCAGCCCTTGGAAAGTTGGGTAGATCAGCCTCTCCTTTAACTACAGGCTAGGCAGTGTAGTCCTGCCCTAATCCTCCAGAGGCCGGGAAAACTGGTCCCACCATCAACTGCTGGAGGACAGTCAGTTACAGCCAAGCAGCAGGAAGTCAGAAACTGCTCCTATTCCCATTGCTTTTTTGCCCTTGGTCATTCTGTTTCTCTGTTTAGATCCAATGGATCACATGTACTTGTTAAAGTTCTGTCAAAGAGGGAATTTGGACAAATGATGTAAGGAATAACATTGTTAGCCCTGTTCCTTTCCTCTTGTAATATACAAGTCTGATCAGATTCCATAATTTGATGCAAGAGTTGAATTCTTTTTTTTTAATTAATAAAGTTTTATTTGGGTTTTCACACATACAAAATAGAAGTAAAATATCTTTTTTGAAAACAGCATGGTCCCAGGTTGAATTTCTTTATACAGACACAAAACTCAATTTCATGCTCCTTTTTGTGTTCAATTCCATATCTTATACTATTTTACATTTTCTATATAATTTTTCCCTTCTTTTAATTTTCTCAATTTTATTTTGATTATCTCATCTCAATTCAAATCATTATATTTATACTTTTCTATTTCAATTTCATATTATCTTTTCTCATGAAACAAATTTTCTCCTGTAGTTACTAATTGGAGTATGACACCTTTATATCTTTTAATTACATCCATTCAACTCTTTTTTAAACTTCAATATACACCTTAAGGTTATGACCTTCAATATAATACATAATACATAGCTTCCAATCGAATTCTGCTTGGTACATTCTTATAATACACAGTGTATTCTTTTAAAAAAAAGATTATAAATATATGTAATTATAAACCCTCATTCCATTCCAATTCAGTTCTATCATTAATAATCATTAAAATCTTAACAACTTTAACATTTTTCAATTAAATATCATGCTTCCTTAAAGACACATATAATCTCCATAATTAATTTTTCCCTTATTTCTCTTCACATATGTTTTGTAAATCATTAAATATTCATTTTGTTACATTTATTTATTGACAAGCATTCCACTGAATTACGATAGCTATTTTATCAAACATTTTAATCATACATTGCTTCATATTTTCTAAAATTATTTCTGTTTCTAATATAACCATACTATCTTATGTACCTTTGCAGAATCCCTTTTTCCATTAAATTTTCACCCATTATCTCGAAATAGGCCCTGTTTCTCTATATTTTGTTTCTGTCCTTTACAACTTCTTTTCCTTTCTTTCTTCCCTCTCATCTTCTCCCTTCCCCTTTTACCCCCTTGTCTCTCTACTTCTAATTCTCTCTTCTGCATTTCCCTCTTCTGTTGCTTTCTGATTTTATACTTATTTTTCACTCTATTTTTTTGGGAGTTGTTTATCCCAATCTTAAACTTTCCATTCTCTTTCCCCCCTTTCCTTTTTATCCCCTACCTAAGATTACTTGTTCATTAAAGATGGCTTCTTCTTTGTCGCAGTCTTTTTGTTGTGCAGGCATTTCTTATTGTTTCTCATAATTCCAAATCTCCATTTCTAAAAACTGAAATACGAAGCCAAAAGAACCTCTCCCTTGTGCATCTTCTTTGTACTTTTTAAGTTCCATTTTCAGTTCTTCTAAAAGTGGAGCCATTTTAAACAATTTTAAACAACCACCCAATTGATTTTAATCATTCAAATACAATAACCAAAAATCCACAAATCATCAAGTAATCCAAATAGTCCTGAGTTATATCTTATTTCTTTTTCTACTTTTTGTTTTTTCCCCACTTTTTGGGTTTTTGTTGCAATATTTCAGTGAGAATGTATCTTTTGGAAGTCTTGTTGAGATTTTGCTACAGGTTCTTTTTAATTCCAGGCAGTCTCCTCCCTTCCATATCCTGCCCTTTTATTCTTTTTCTCTCCTGTTTTCAAAAACTTTTGATTATCCAGAAATCTTTATTATCCCTCTGACTTTTTATTTTCAGCATTAAATGCCTCTTAATGTCAAAGTGGGTTTTTTTTCCAATTTCTTGCTTAAGTCTCTTTTAGCTGTCAGTATAGGAAAAGGAGGAAAAAAAACCAAATCTTTTCTCTTTTCTCTCTCCTTCGCAGCTTAAAAATCTTCTTAAGGAACAATGTTATTTTTTTTTAATAGTTTCAATTCCAGGGTACCTTATTTATTGCTTTTGCTGTTTAACCCGGTCAACCAAAACTTTCTCTTCCTATCTTCCTCCTGCACATTCTTTTCCAGTCGAGTTCTTCTTTGTGGTGGCCATTTCTGACCCCTGCACAACTGCCTTCGGGAAAGGGAGTAATGGCCAGCTGGGGAGGAGAGATGCAGCTCTCCTCAACCCTGCAGGAAGTCTCCCCCCTCTTCACCACCTCTATGGGGTGGCTTAGCCCTGAAACCAGCCAGCTCGGGGCACTCCAGTGGCGAGCACAGATCGAAACCTCACAGAGATGAGGTTTTGGTCTGTCACCAAGGAACTCAAACTGGAAGTCCCTTGTGTTGATGAATTCTTATGGAAAACTTACGTAATACTGAGCATGAGTGACGTGCAATTTTAGTCGTCTATCTGTTGCTTTTGTTGGAACCTGAACGTCCAGATACTATATTGTTTGTGTACCTATAGGGTGGATACAGATGGATAACTGAAATTATGGAGCTACATAGGATATTAATGGCTAGGTATAAGAGTGAAAAAAGGGTGAGGCTTACACCTTGTTATTTCCTGGAATTCCTCTGATGTGTGGCAAGTGTCAGGATGTGGAGAGTTGTAATCCTAATGCTCATCTGTGATATTATTCAATTAGCATGGCCAAATGGCAGGGTGAGAGTAAGCAATAGTTTTGGAGCAACTTTATTCAATCCCTTTTTGGCAATCTAAAATTGTTATGTAGTAAAATTCTTTATTCTTTATAGTAGAATTCTTTATCAGCCAAGTATGATTGGACACACAAGGAACATGTCTTGGTGCAAATGCTCTCAGCGTACCTAAAAGAAAAAAATACATTCATCTGAGTCAAGAATTATAAGGTACAATACTTAATAATCATAGGGTACAAAAAGCAATCAAATCATACTTGGAAACAGTCAATATAAATTGTAAGGATACAAGCGACAGAGTTACAGTCATGCAGTCACAAGTGGGAGGAGATGGGTGATAAGGATTGTAATACATATTTTGTGTAAATGTTACATTTTACTTTGTATTTATTGTAAATCAAGTTAGTATAGAGATGTTCATATGGTTCTTGCAAATGTTGGAAGAAAAAGATTCTGGGTTTGAATCCAAGTTGGGTTACAAATAAACACACTAGGTGGCTGCTTGAAGAGGAGGTAGTTTTTATCTGACAGCTTAACATAGAGCATAGCAATGGAAGGCAGACAAAAAAGTTAGAAAACCTGAGGATGATGGTACTTATAGTAACAAATGGGCTTTCATTGTGAAATAATGGACATTAATGTGAAAACTGCAGCATACCTGCCCTGGGAAAATGTAAATTCCAGGAGAGGAAAGTTCATTCCTTATCCTGTGGGGTGTGATCATAGATGGGTAAACCTCTTATGTGGTGTGGAATTTTATAAGGGAACTAGCATTTGGCAGTCTTGTGATAAGAGATTTCCCTTATCTTGAGAAGTTTCTGTTTTATGTTTGTTTGCCAAAGTCAGCTGACTTTCTAGAGAGGTGTGCTTCGTCAGTTTCAGGCCAAGGATTAATGCTGGCTGAGAAAGTTTAAGTGGTTTTCTTTGCCTGCAGATCAGAAGTGGTGGCTAGGACTGCCATGTGCCTGGCTAAAAGAGAAAGGGGAGCCACAGGGGCTTTTATCTTCCAATGCAAATTGGAAAATAAAGAAAATTAATTTAGGCTTCCTACAATTTGGTTCCCCACATAATGGTAAAGTACATATTGTAAGGTAAATACACATGTTGTGTCTTAACTTTGGCCATGCTGTGTGGACCTGTTGAAAATTCGATATAAAATCATCCTGGTTTAAATAAAGTTATTAAGGTTGCTTCAGGGTGAACTTGTCTCTTGGTGATTTTACAGACACATCCTCTGCTGGTTTTTAAATAACAACTTTATGTTGTCTGAATACATATGTGTTTTATGTTTGAAGTCTTATTACAACTCAGTATCTCAACAATCACTTGTTCAAAGTTACAATGGCATTGAATAATAGACCATATCTGACAAACTGCTATAATAATTCAGGTGAAGTCATGTGATATTTCACTTTACAACTATGTCACTTAGCAACATAGTTGCCAGTCCCAATTGTGGTCATTGAGTGAGGACTACCTGTAATGTACTTTTCAAATTCAAGATGCAACAATTGCACTGAAAAAGTTGAGGATCTTTGCATTACATCTTAATGTTATATTATTAAAATTAGAATAATATTTAACACAGTATAAATAATTGAAAAATTAAATATTTAATAATATTTAATATGCTATTATACTTTTAATAATTTAATAGTTTGGGCTTGCTTAATCTGTTGTATGGACACAGACAATTTTGGCTTATTCAGTAAATTATCATTAAGCTGATCAAAGCTTGATATGACTAAGATTTCAGTAATTGCGTATGTAATTGATACATTCCATTCATAAATGAGAATATTCATTGCAAGTTGGGAATAAGGATGAAGTACTATTTCTCTTAGTTTTAATCCCATCTCTCTCTAGAGAGATGATGCTTTCATTTCAGTGAAGAGAAATTTGCTCCTGAAGTTAATGCAAAAGAGGGAGCTAACCTTTTCCTGTGTTTCACAATTCAGTAAGCAGTGGGAAGACAGATTCTTAGAGACAATACTACTTTTCCTGCCTGTAGATGTCTATTTTTGGAAATGGGTCAGCTTCCTTTTGCTGGACACATGAGTGCTCTAGTGCCTAGGAGCAGTTGCTTTACAATTTTTCTGTTTGTTACACATGCATTAGAACTTCTCCGCATAATGATTTGTGGCAGCCCCGTGTTTCATGAATTGAAGCAAGTTAAACACAAGGAGAGATGACATTTTGAGACAGGATAGGTTGAATCCCAAGTTTCAGGCATGAGTTGGATTTTTCAAAAGACAAAAGGATATACAGCGTTTCCCATGTTCTCCTAATTGGTTATATAATTAATATAACAGTAAGCTGGCTAGTATATAATCAAATGACATTGCCATTCATGCACATTACCCAGTATCAGTACAAGCCCTGGGGTAAATACAGTTTCTTTAAGAATCTTATTCGATTAATATGAAAGACAAGATTAATCTTGAAATACTTATTTCAGACAATGACTCTTATAACAATGCTTGTTTTATTGTGATAGCATGGACTAAAAAGCTGGAAGCTCCTGAAAGAAAAGCAGCTGAATCCAATCATTTTTGTTTGTCCACCTCCCTTTATATAGGTCAGGGGTGTCAAACTCAATTTCATTGAGGGGTGTATCAGAGTTAAGTTTGACCTTAGGGGACTGGTGTGGGTGGGGCCAGGGTGGGCGTAGTCAGTACTCGTGTCGGGGGCATCTGTGATGGCCTCCTGCAACCCTCTGCCAGCAAAAACTGAGCTTGGGAGAACCGTGTGCAACCCTCAAGCTCCATTTTCACTGGCAGAGGCATTGTGGGCTGGTCCTTTGCTGTTTCCAGGGCTGCCCCATGGGCCAGATCTAAGCACTCAGCGGGCTGGATTCAGCCTGCCGGCCTTGAGTTTAACACCTCTGATATAGATGGACTTCACAGATTGTTATTAACTACGAATCAGGGTTTCAGATTACACTGATTGGAGTCCTATACTAGTGTGATATAGTTTTAAAGTTTTGGACTAAAACTGCAGAGATCCCAGGTTCAAGCCCATGATCAGCCTGGGAAGCTCACTGATACTTTGGGCCTCTCTTCCTCTCAGCTGAACTTACCATATTGCTATTATTGGGTTAAATTAGCAGAGAGAGTGCAGGATATGCTACCTTGAGTTACTGTAAGAAAAGTAGGATACAAATTTAACAAATAAATATTCCACAACCAAGCAAACTGCATTTGGTTTAGCATATATAGCAATCCCAGCCATAATATTGCACTCAGGTTGAGTTAACTAAATATAATGCTTGACAGCAGTGGTACGCTCAGCATTTTAGAATCCACTGTGTAGCCATAGTAATTTGGTTGCCTATATGAACCAATAACTCACACTTTTAAAGGTGGTGCTTATGTAGTAATTTATTCATATGCCTCACCCTTACTGGTTTGTTCAGGCTACATTTCATTGCAATACCCAGCCGAGAAAATTGGGAAACTTAATTGGGAGGGAAAGAATTGGAAAAGGAAAATGGAGTTCTTTCAAAAAGCAGCTATTTTGAAAGAAAATGGCTAGACAGTTAAGAACAGAATAACCCCCTTCATTTTAGAAATAATGTATGCCAGAAAAAAGGTGAACTATGACTACGGGAAGAAAATTTATAATATGAAGGATGCTAGACAAGGCATCCTTTTATAGCAATTCAGACTGTGCCTCTTCATAAATTATGCCAAATTCTTTGTGATGACCCAGCGCGTGGCATAAAGGCAACAGAGTAAGATAAGCAATAAGAGTCCCTTTATTATCTCCAACTTTGCCCCCAATGTCCAGGTTACTTTTGGGCTGGAGAAAAATTTGCCCAGGAACAGCCTTTGACTGTAGAAAATTAGTCCAAAACAAGGTGTAACTTAAAATCCAAACAAACCAAACTGAAGTAATTAGTTTGGCAGGACAGGAGCAGGAGCAGGAATTTCAGACTTGAAAGAACGGCAAAACTCACACAGTTTGGGAAGATGCCAGGAACACAAATAAGCCATGACAATACAAGATAAAGTCACATTTGCTCCCAACAGCTTGCCTTTTTTATATACTGTGTTCCCAGCTGCAGCTAATGAAGAGGACCAGGGCACTTTCCTCCCCCATAAGCCACACAACTGACATTGCTCTCTTCTCTGTTCCTCCCTGCATGCTCTAGGATAAAGAGGGGATGGGCCTCGGTCTTCCTTTGAATTCCCTCTCCCTTGTTCTATCTCTTCCCTGCTCTGCCCAACCAGACTTTGCTTTTCCCAAGTTTCTTCCACAGCCAAGGGAGCCACACTCCCTGTCAGTTGTTCGGCTTCCAATAGGGGCATGGCATTCTTCTTTTCTGGCCTTAGCTAATGCTGGCCTTATTTTTCCAATTTGTTTTTATTTAGTTCCAAACTACAGAACAGCCGTTTCCTTTGCCAAGCACTTAAATAAATGCTGGAAAAAAGCTGCTGGGAACCATCAAGGTCCAACAGGTTTATTTAGGTTCCCAAATGTTTGCAGGCTGAAGAGCTTCTTGAACCATTTTCAGTGGGGCTGATGTTGGCAGTAGCACATTCTTAGATACATTGATGTCAATGCATTTGAAGGGAAAAAGGGTTACAATAAAATCTCAGTTTAGTAGATCTGAATATAATGGACTTCAGATTACCAGACAAAATTCATGTTGTCTATGTCACTTTACATAATTTGGGCAATGTGTATTATTTTTTCAGCTTAACTAATACAGAAGTTTTTTAAGCTTAACTAATCCACCAAACTCCTGTTACTGAAATTCTGCACTTCTTAAACAATTACCTCAGCCTGCCATAACCGTGGTTTCCAGCTATGGATAAATAGAACTGTTTGGAGTGGAGTGAATTCTGAGATTTATTCTGAGCAAAAGAAGCAGAGGACAAAACTTGAGCTAGACTAGAAAGTTTTTTACAAGGTTAGTCCAGGTAGTGCTTCTTTGAAAATAGAAGACAGAATAAAATGGGTCCAATACAGATACAGATTAACAGAGTTGGAAGGAACCTTGTAGGTCATCTAGACCACCACCCAGCACGAGCTGGAGACCCTACACCATTTCTGACAAATGGCAGTCCAACCTCTTCTTGAAAGCCTCCAGTGATGAAATTCCTACAACTTCCAAAGGCAACCTGTTGCATTGGTCGATTGTTCTCCTTTTAATTTCATTTTAAAATGGTACAAATAAAAAGTGTTTCTGTTATATTTTCAACAGACATTAATACTTCTCAAAGAGTTTTCATCAATGGTCACTCACCAAAGTTGAGTGAGGTAATGAGTATTTCAATCCTAGGTTTTCCACTGCTCCATATTATTAATGACTAGGATGAAGAGGCAGAGATAATATTTATCAGAGTTGTAAATTATGCAAAATGTGATGGAATAGCTGATGGTATGGAATACATAAATAAAATGCAAAATAATATTTATAGGTTAGCAAATATGCTTAATAGAATTTAACAAAGACAAATACATGGAAATACCTGGCATGGTAATGAAATTTTTGACAAAGATCTTGGAAGAAATGGTTGCAGACAGTGTGATGTGACTGCAAAAAAAAAGCAGGAAGAAACTCAGAAGTACAAGCTTGTTTCTCTGGAGACTGGAATTGTGTGCCAGGCATCATTTCCTGTGTTTTGATTTGTGTAATATTGTAGAATACATGTGACTCTGGACATATGAGACAGGCTATAAATCAGAAGGTTACTTATGAACTCCCTTGTTGATGTATCAATCTCTTCCTTTCATTTGCAGTGAGGGGGATAATATTGTCCTGCTTTACATCATCTCATCAATTCTTGAAATGGTCCTGAACAACAAACTGTTTTGAGATTACAGATAACCTCCTTAACTGCACCTCACTATTATGTTTTTAATTTTGTTGTGAACAAGCAATGGGATTGGGGAAAGGCATGACAAAAAAGAGGCCTTTGTTCTTCAGTCCATTTATGCAAATTCAGCAGAGTTCTTTCCCCTTAGGGGTACAGATTCCAAATGTAATGTTTGTGCATAACAGTTCATATTTCCTGAACTTTTTGAAACATGGTATTATTGCTTGGGAGGAAGAGTACTTTTTCCACTCACTGCATGTTTTCCTCTAGAAAATCTGAATCAACAGTTAGTGGCCTTGCAAACTATTCACTTGGCTTAGCATATTTTTTGTTTTGTTTGTTCATCAGCCACTGTGTTGCCAAGGCTGTGTTTTCATTGTCTTTTTATTAGATAAAAACCCCCAGATGTAGTTTTTTCTGTATTAAAAGCCAAACTGCTCCATTTCAACCATGCCTTTTAGCTGAGACCACCAGTCCTTTTGAATATGGAAGAACCAGTTTAAAACAGTAGCAACACACAAGTGCAATCCTCATTGTTTTGTTCACCATAGATTGTCTGCATCAAGGTATTGACTAATGAGGAGAAACAATACTTGCAATTTCGGATTATTCTCTAAACTTATTTTTGAATGAGCATTTTTATTTTTGAATGAAATGGAAGAATATACTAGTATTCAAGGATTTGCCTTGAGGCTGCTTCAAGTACCCTCATATGTCTTCTTGTCTTTAATGCAACAAGGATTATCTTCACTATCCTTATGTTTCTCAGCAATTCAGTAATAGCAGTTGTGTGTGTGCGTATGTGTGTGTAAATATACACATACACACATATTCAGAAATGAGAATCCTGATAAAAACAAAGTCAGAGATTTCAGATTGCTAAACATAAACATCTGGTTAATTCCTGTGGCATATTTGCATTCCTTAACATTTCTATGGAAACCACTTGTATCGAAAGAGAGTGGTTTGCTATCAGTGATGGTATCATCTGATATAGCTTTTGCTTAGTTTAAAGATGTTCCTAGTCATCACATCACCATTTATTTGCCTGCACAATGTGCAAAAATTATACACTACAAATGGATATAACTTATCATACTTGTGAATTTATTATTGAGTATTAAACATTCATTAGAAAAAAATGCATTTACCTTTCAGTTCTTGGTTGCTGGTTGTTATTGTGATAGTTCTTGCTATTATTATTATCATTAATATTATGCACATATTTCCCAACTGCTTATTCTTTAGATTCAGAAATCTTTCGGCTAGCCTTTCTCAACTGAGGTTCCATGGAACCCTAGAGTTTCATGAGAGGTCACTAGAACTTCCATGAGAAATGGTGATTGGGAAAAAAAGATCAAGCCAATTTTTAAAATTTCATAGGCCAAAGAATGCTAGTAGTTGCAGTGGAATTTTTATGTACTGCAACACTGCCATTCTTTCTATAGGATGTTCAGTGTATGTTTTATTTCATTTTGCTGTTTTCTGGAAAAAGGTTGAAGAAGTCTTCTGATCAAAATGATGCAGTGGTTAAAACACTGTATTTTTGACCTTGAATATCAGGTTCAGACACCAGTTAGTCAAAACTTATTTGGTCATTCTCAGCTTTGAAGCCCAACATACCCTTTAATTCTAATGAAGGTAAAGTGAGGATAGTATGTAATTACTCCAGGTCTTGGTGGCAAGATGGAATAAAATGTGGTAAATGAGGTAATGCATGGGGAAAACACTGGATGGATAGAGTTAATTTTCTCTCCTTTCATCTACCCAAATTCCCTTGCCCTTTTGCCTGTTAATATGCTGATTTACAGAAAAGTTGCTGGGGTACAGATAATATTTCAGCTGCTCCAGTGTCCAGAGCAATTATAAAGTAGATAGCAAAAGAAAATGATGTACTAATGATGTGAATGATGTACTGTATCAATAAATTATTCACCTGAAAGTTGGAATACCCACCCTGGACAAACAGCTTTGGAAACTGGATTGTGTAAATCTCATCGTATGGTAGAAAATTAAGCTTTTATTGGCTCATGTTAGGATTTGCTAGAACAATTTAAAATGTTCTATTATGCATACACTCCTTTCATGAGTAGGCAAGGAATGACTTTTTTTTTTTTTGAATGAAGTTGAAAAATAGGAAAAGGAAGGAGTATTAGATATGTTTGCTTCCTTGACTTATTTATAAATAACAATAAAGGTGGGATAAAAATCAAATAAGTAAACAAAAATTCCCGTTTTCCTTTGCCGTGCTTTCTGTCTTTAAACAGTTTTGTTTTCAATATCAGAATAAGACTGGGAACTAAGTGTCTCAATGCAGTCACTCAAACAGAGGCAGAATGAAAGATGTTTAACTTTTCATGTGAACACAAACTTTAATTCAACTTCTATTCATGAATACAGCTAAGAAAAAAAGGGGACTTTTTTTTTTTTTAAATAAAAGTTTTATTTAAGTTTTCACAAAACATATAAATACAAATAAAATATCTTTTTTTGAGAACAGCATAACCCCGGGTTATCACTTCTCCATACAGACATAAACTCAACACATATTTATTTTACACATTCTAGTCCATATCTTATAACTATTTTTGCAATTTTTTCAATAGCTTTTCCCTTTCTTCCTATAGCCTTATTTTAAATTATCTCATTCCTTTCTTAATTCAATTACTTATCTTTTTCTAATTTTTAAAATCTTTCTAATCAATGTTTTTATACTTTCGTCTGTCCTGTTTACAATTTCATATTATCTTTTCGCATAAAACAAATTTTCCTCTGTAATTACTAGACTGGAGTGTAACACCTTTGTATCTTTTTTCAAATCTTGTTTAAAAATTTAAGTTACACCTTTATAGTTATAACATTCATTTTTAACCTCTATTTTATAACACATACCTATTTTCAGTCAAATTCTGCTTGGTACATTCCCTTAAAAATACACACTAAATTCTTAAAAGAAAAAAGTATACATGTACATATATCCATTTAAAACTGAAATGGCTGTGAAAGTGTGACTCACAGACGAACACAATACACAATACAGAAGCCTGATGATGGAAGATGAGATTCTGCCGAAACGTTGCTACAACTTTAAAAGCACAACTATGATGACATGGGAAAATACCCAAACAAAGCTGAATACTGTACATATATCTGTGTATATATGTATAACAATAGTAAATGGAATAATTATTCTATTCAAGTACAGCTCTGCTATTAATATTAATAACAATATTTTACATTTCTATTTCTTTCAACAAACATTACCTAGTAAAAGAGGTGGTATTCAGCAGGTTCTGAGCAGTTCTGGAGAACTGGTAACGGAAATTTTGAGTCGTTCGGAGAACGAGTAGTGGAAATTTTGAATTGTTTGGAATATCACCTCTAACTGTCCCTGTCCCCATCTATTCTCTGCTTCCCAAGTCCCAGTTGATCAGCTGGGTATTCTTTTGTTGCCCTGCACAGGAGAATGGAGCAAGAAAGCAGGTTAGTGAGGTGGGGAGGGAATAGGTATTTCTCCTATGAGCTGTGAAGAGCATCCAGTAGTGGGAGGTGCTTAGTCTCCGCATTCACAGGCTGAGCTTGATTTGTGAAACGCTCCTTCACTACCATTTGGTGACTCCTCAGTGTTCCCCAGGTTTTGTGCAGCCTCATGTGAGACAGGTAGATGCTTCTTTGACTGAAACAGGAATATTAGCAGGTTTGATTGCAATTCGGTTTTCCTTTGGTTTTTTCCTTTGTCTTTAGCCTTCAATCCTTATCAGCCTGAGAGTCCGGTTTAAGGGAAGCGCTGTTCGTGCCCCCCCCCCAAAAAAAAAGAGGTGGTGGGAGGCTTTAGGGAGGCTTTTGGAGCTGCTCTACTCCACCTCCCCACAGATAAAATTTTCTTACCTCTGCCAGTTTGATTACCGCTGTGTCTTTATTCTGTTTGCTTGCTAGCAGCTTGATATTTCATTTGAAAAGTCGTATCGCCTTTACCCTCCCTCCGAACGCCGTTTTCTTCAGTGGGGAAGTTAATTAGGATTAATTCCCCTTTCTTCTCCGCCGTTCTGTTGTTTGAGAGCTCAGGCTTCGTTTGTGCTCTGGCTTAGTTTGCAAGGTGGGAAGCTGCTGCTGAGAAGTGCGCGAAAAGACTTTAACTGCTGGAGACCTTCTTGAGTGCCACCTCGTGGCTGTGCGCCTTGTCTGTCTTCCCTGAGCTGTGTGAGGTATTTTCGAAGCAACAGAATTTCTTCAGGATTCTGAGAGTTGCTTTACCCTCGTTTTGGCTACCTACACTCGATAATTAATTCACTTTTAAAATTGTTGGCTTAACCCTCACAGCCTTATTCTCAGTGGCACAGCAGCAAGCACCTAGGCCAGTGTCCGCCTGTGCAGGGAAGCTGCTGAAGGCCCTTACAATCATCAATCCGGGCCTTAGTCTTACTCATTAATCTTGGTTGTTCTGTTATTAATATTGGAATATACATATATCACTATTCATAGGAGCAATTACAAAGCAATTATAGCAATAATATTATAATAATTATTACAATCATAATAATCACTCATGGCAACAAACTACTTAACAGTATAATATTTTAATTTTCAATAAAATATTATAACTGAGATAGGACTTATATATATATATAGATAGATAGATAGACACCAGTAAAATAAAAAGAATAAATAAAATAAAAGGGACAATAAGTACTTTATCAGGACAACCGTTCTTGTCTCAGATCGGACCCTGGGAGTGCCAACTGCCTTGTACACAGATTAAATTCAATTACTGTTATACTAATTTTAATCAAAATGGCAGATGGTAGCACCTCTCAGGCCCCTTGCTTGAAGATAAAAGCCAAATCAAAACACAGTGGGAATTCTAAAGCCTCAGAAAGGGACGCCTTAAGGCGCCATGAGGCCTTACAAAAGCAAATAGGCATTCTCGAGAGGTCCACGCTGTATCTCAGGGTGCCCCCTCTTCCAGTCTGTCAGTTTTTTCACACCCTCCTCCTCCTCTAGATCTCTCCCTTTCATCCAGGTGCAGCTTAACTCCACAAGGACAACAGGCTCAAGTGTCTGGAACACAAACCATATGGGCCCCTGAAGCCACATTCTCTCCGACAGCCTCTGGTTTTCGCCAGGGTGACAGCTTCATTGAGGAGGTTCCAGAAAGGATGAAAGCCTGGATGGAGATGGCTATTAGCCAAGGGATTTAAGCAGGGTTTCAACACGTGGTAATGTCCAGACCTTACCCTATAGATACTGACCAAGAGCCTCAACCTCTGAGGTCACTGACCAGGTCGGAACAACATCAGTCCCAGGTACATTTATTGGGGGAGACCCCTCTCCAAGGGCCGAAGGAGGAGGAGGAAGAAGTAAATCAAATCTTTCAAATGGCAGAGTCTGAAGTGGGATCAATTCACGATAACGAGCCCCTGTCAGAGGCAAACCCCTTAGAAGGGGAAATGTCTGAGGATGAAGGTCTTATTCCTGACCAGCCTGCTTTTACAGGCTGATTTCGGCCACAGTTTTTGAAATCTCTCTTGTTTAAAGCCCATGTCACACTGCACCAACGGATGGAAAGAGGATGTAAAATGGAGAGAAACACTTGCCATCTGTTGGTTAACGCGATTCATCCGTTCTGTACTCACTGCCTCCGTTTTTCATCCTCTCTATCCGTCCAGCATCCGTCGACTGAGGTTCCATCTGCTCAAAAAGTTTTGAGCTGCTCAAAACTTTTTGAGCGGAAAATGTATCCAACGCCTCCGTTCTGCATCCGCAACGCATACGGGGAACATCCATTCTACATCTGTCGTCATCCGTTACGTGTCTGCTATATCCTCTAGGCATCCGCTGTGCATCCGCACAACTCAAATCCGCTCCAGCGGTAAACAGACACAGGGAGGAAGCGAAACGGACACGGAACAGATGCGCAGCATAAATGGCACGGACGGAGAAAGGATGAAAGCGGATGCAGCTTGCAAAGAAAGCATTTAAAATGGAAAAAATGTTCGCAGAGGGGACCTATCTCGGATATTAAGGATGTCTAGAGGATGCCTAGAGGATGCAAAAGGACACCTAGTGGAAAACCTATATTGCATATAAAAAGGGGGAAGAACTCACCTGGATCTCACTTTCAGTCCAGCAGCCTTGCTGTGCAGACCTCTGCAGCCTTCATCTGCCTCTTGCTCTTCCACAGCATCCATTGATGTCCACCATGGATCATAACACAGTCCTTTTGGTAGTCACCATCATTCTGCAACAGTGTGAAGCCATCTACAGGCTCTTTCAACTGTTCTACGGGAAGAAAAGGAGGCAGCCAAGAAGTGTCTGGGTCCGAAGATGGATCGGGAGAAGAGCAGAGTACGGACTGTACAACAAACTGATGGTGGAGCTGAGGAACAAAGACCCTCGTGCATTCCAGAACTTCATGAGGATGCCTCCAGCCATGTTTGATGAAGTTGTGGAGTGGCTGAGACCCAGGTTGACCAAGGCAAACACCACCTTCCGGCCCAGCATGGACCCTGGGCTCAAGGTGGCATTGACTCTGCGCCACCTGGCCTCAGGGACCACCTACAGGAGCATGCAGTACTGCTGGAGGGTGCCACACAACACCATCAGCATTGTGGTCAGAGAAGTGGTGCAGGCCATCATCGAAGAATACCTGGAGGAGCTCCTCCAGTGCCCCTCCACTGAAGAAGGATGGAAGAAAGTTGCAGAGCAGTGGTATCAGAAGTGGAACTTCCCCCACACCGTTGGAGCCAAGGATGGCAAGCACGTGGCCTGCAAAGCTCCAGCCAAGTCAGGGTCCACTTATTTCAACTACAAGGGCTTCTTCAGCATCATCCTCTTCGCCATGGTCGATGCCGACTACAAGTTCATGTACATCGATGCTTCAGGCAACGGCTCATCTTCAGATGCCCAGGTATACAAAGCCAGTGACCTCAAGGAGGGGCTGGAACGCAACCTCATCCAGACCCCCTGCCCAATGACACACAAGATGTGTCCTACTTCATCGTGGGGGATGACGCCTTCTCCCTCAGAACCTACCTCATGAAGCCCTACACTTCCAGATGCCTCACCCGTGAAGAGAGGATCTTCAACTACAGGCTATCCAGGGCAAGGCGGGTGGTGGAGAACGCCTTTGGCATCCTGGCCAACAGGTTCCAGGTACATCTCACCACCATGCAGCATTGCCCAGAGACTGTGAGGAGGATCGTGGAAGCTTGCTATATCCTGCACAATCTCATGCGCACCCGCTACCCAGTGTTGTAGAACAGGCTCGTGGACCTCCAAGAAGGCAATGGGGACATGGAGCCTGGGGAATGGAGGCAAGGGCGAAACCTGATAGACACTAAGGATGTGCAAGGCCCCAACAGAGCTTCACGTGAAGGGAAGAAGCAGCGCAACCTCCTGAAACACTGGTGCAACTCCCCAGCTGGAGCAGTGGAGTGGCAAGACAGGATGATAGATGATTAATGGATGCTTCCTTCAGCCTGTCTCATCACACTGATGAGATTGGGCCATGTATGTTGAGTGGGCCTACAATGAACAGGGCATTTAATAAAGAGTTGTGTTTATGTTGACATGTGTGGATGAATGATTAAATTGTTATTGATAATAAAGGGCCATAGGTCTGGCACCTGAGAGGGTGGACCATACAGTTCCACTATGCTTGTACTGGAGGTTTATCTTTCCCACAGCTATTACCCATCCCACAGGTATCCCTGCCCATCCCACAGCTATTACCCATCCCAAAGGTATCCCTGCCCATCCCACAGCTATTACCCATCCCACAAGCATGCAAAGGCTTAAACCATTTCTAAAAGTTTCCATCAAGACTTTATTGACAAAAATAAATGAAGCAAGTGTGTGAAGCAAAGATAATCTTTATTAATAACAAGCTGTAAAAGAAAAATGACCCAAGTCAAGTGTCCAAAGCAAAAATAAAGTCAACAGGTAGCCACCCAGTCTCTGGCATTCTTCTCAGTCAGTCTGAGGCATTCCCATCGTCTCAGGGGTGAAGGGTCCAGGTGCTGTGCAGGTGGCTGCTGCTGGAATGCTGGTCTGAGGCGCCATTGGGGTGCCTGGCCCCGAGAGGACAACCGGGGATGGTGTGTTGAGGAAGCTCTCAGACAGCTGGCTTAGCCCTGTGATGTTGAGAGCCCTTTCCTCCATGTCATGGGGTGTCAGTCCCAATACCGATGACAAATGTTCTGAGGCCTGGCTTGGCTGTGGAGTGGAGGAAGGAGCAGTGTAGTGGGGCTGTCTTTGCTGCAGCTGGGTGAGGACTGGTGTTGGTGGCATCTGTGGCGTGGGTGGCATCGGTGGCGTGGGTGGCATCGGTGGCATCAGTGGCACCGGTGGCGTCCGATGTACCTGTGCCTGGACTGGGAAGGGCTGCCTGTGCTGCTGGACCTCCTGGTAGCCGAAGCCTTGGTAGGTGAGGGCTTGTGGAAAGCCTTGGAAGGGCAGTGACATCCCCTGAGGTGGAGGAGCAGGCCTGGACTGCGTGGGAGCAGGTTCAGCTGTGTCTGGAGGGTTGTGAAGAAGATTGATGATCCTGTCCTTCACCACCTGGTACTGGGGTTCCGACATGTTCATGAGGGTCTGGTTGACGTAGGTGAGGAAGGGCTTGCAGTTGGAGGATGGGGCATCAGTGTACCAGCTGAGAGAGGAGATCTACGCTGCTCCTGATGGTGTCCCTGATCTCCAGTAGGACAGTGTGGCTCTGTCCCTCCTGCTGTCTGCCTCTCTGCCTTTCTGTGGAGCTGGAGCTGGGGGTGGATGCGGGTTGGGCTGTGGTGGAAGTGCCCTTTCCTTGCTCCCACTGCGTCGGAGTCCTCCACGTGCTCCGCCACGGGGAGTGCAGCTGTTGGGGGGGTCTCCGTCGTGGGACACTCCACAGATACCTGCCTGGACACAGGAGCTGACTCTTGGCCAGAAGAGGACTGGCTCTCAGCAGGCTGCCTGAGAGAGAAGGTTGTGAGAGGGGCTGCTCCTCGGTGGCGGATCTCACCCTCCAAGAAGCTGCACTTGGCCATCATGTAGGCCTCTCGGTCCGTCAGCTTGACCACGGCCTGGCCAGATTTCTTGAGGTGCAGCTTCCCATACCAGGTGTGCGTGTGCTTCCCCCAGCCGAGGAGCACCTCCGAAGTGTAGCCCAGGCTCTCCGCCTTCTCTCTCCAAGCAGCCTGCTTCCTCTTGGTGTCTCGAGAGAGCCTGTGTCCCTTCCGCCAAAAATATTCATTCTCCCTCAGCCACTCCAGCACCTCCTCCTCATGTTCCTCTTCAATTGTGTATTGCCCCCTCTCCCGTTCATGCGTCTGCCTCTTCCTCCCTTTGGCAGGGCCATATGGGCCCTCATCAGAGGGGCTTCAAGGTTGTAGGGGCTGCTCCTCTAAACCACCACCACCAGCAGCAGCAGCAACAACAACAGTAGCAGCAAAAGCAGGACCAGCAGGACCAGGAGCACTAGCAGCACCAGCAGGACCAGGAGCACCAGCAGGACCAGGAGCAGGACCAGGAGCACCAGCAGGACCAGGAGCACCAGCAGGACCAGGAGCACCAGCAGGACCAGGACCACCAGCAGGACCAGGAGCACAAGGAGGACCAGGAACACCAGCAGGACCAGGAGCAGTGCCAGCAGAGTAAGCACCAGCAGGACCAGCAGGACCAGGAACAGCGCCAGCGGAGTAAGCATCAGCAGAAACACCACCACCAGAAGCAGTGCCAGCAGAGTAAGCACCAGCGGAAGCACCAGCACCTGGAGCAGTGCCAGCAGAGTAAGCACCTGCAGAAGCACCAGCACCAGGAGCAGTGCCAGCAGAGTAAGCACCAGCAGAAGCACCACCACCAGAAGCAGCATCAGCAGAAGCACCACCAGCAGAAGCAGCATCAGCAGAGCAAGCACCAGCAGAAGCACCACCACCAGAAGCAGCATCAGCAGAAGCACCACCTCCAGAAACAGTATCAGCAGAAGCCCCAGCACCAGAAGAGCGAGCCCGGGCAGCAGAAGCCCCAGCAGAAGCAGAGTCAGGGCCAGGGGTTGGGAGGGTGGCCCTGTCCCTCTTGCCAGGGCTGGCAGCAGATGGCAGAGCCTTCCTTTTCTTCCCCATGGTTGTTGGGTTGCTGGCTGGCTGGCTGGCTGGCTGGCTGGCTGGAACTTTGTCTGGAAGCAGGTCTTTCCTCTGAATGGTGACCTGCTTGCGAGCTGCTTCCCTTTATATCCGCGGGGCTGATGCAATGCATCCTCCCCGCATGCGCAGTGAATGCTAGGCATCCGCCAGGCATCCGCTAGGCTTCCGCTAGGCTTCCGCTCTGCATCTGCTTCATCCGCTCTGTATCCGCTCTTTCCATTCTGTGTCTGCTTTGCTGTGCTCCCCCGGAAGCCTTGCGGATGTGCCATCCGCTCCCATACACTTCCATCCGCTAGGCTTCCGTGGAGCATCCGCTTTCCATCCGCCCTACGTCCTCCCCCTGTCCGTTCCTTTCCGTGTTGTCCGCTCTGGTCATGCAAATTCGGGGAACTTTTGAGAGCGGATAACGACGGATGGAACATTTTGCTCGTCCGCTGTGTCCTTTTTACAAAGGTTTTGGGTCCCTCGGCCAGTGTGACAAGGCCTTAAGGCAAAGAACATTGCAGGCCTAAACAAGCCAAAGCCTTCTGACACACCTGACCCTTCAGGTGAAGGACCAAAGGACATGACCTTCAACCAACCGGTAGTTGAAGCAGAGGTAATTCCAGTTCCACCCATATTTCGGACCTGGTGCAGAAGCAGTGGGCTTCTGCAGCGGTATACACCTCCCCAACTGGGCAGGATAGGAAATACTTCAACTTGGACCCTGAATTTGCAAAGTTTCTGGGGACTCCCAAGGTAGACGAGCCTATAGTGGATTTAGTGTCCCCCTCTATTCCCAGTGAGGCACTGGAGGCCTTAAAGCCAGAGGAAAAAGGGGTTGAGCTAGCCCTACGTGGAGCTCATCAGTCTGATGTGTGGGCTATCAGATCCGCCTCTTTCTTCATGCGGTCATCTCTTAGATGGCTTCGTCTTTTGAAACAACATGTTCCTTCTTCTAACATCAGGGTGCACCAAGACATCGCCAAACCTATGGCAGCTGCTGAATTCCCTGCCGATGCTACCTATCATGCAGTCAAGTTTTCAGCAAGGGCCATTACCTCGCATGTCACAGTGCGTCGCTTGCTATGGTTGAGACACTGGCAAGCCGATCTCAAACACAAATCCAAGATGGCATCATCCCTCATTGCGATAGATAGATTGCTTGGCTCTCCCCTGGATCCGCTTCTGATTGAAACATGCAACAAGAAGAAAATTCTTCCTTCCCTTTTTTCGGAAGTCAGATTCTAGAAGCCCCCAGTTCTTTCAGAGGGGATCTTTTTCGATCTTTCTCTCCGGGATACTTCTCTTCCAGATACCAGAGACCCCCAGCAGTTAGACCAGGACAACAACCAGTTAGGTCCGTCTCAGTGGACAGAGGTAGAAGGGATGGTCAATCCAAAAGATCCTATTGGGGAGCAGGGAGCAGGCCCTTCCATCAACCAAGATAACTCCTGGGACCCAATTCCCATTGGTGGACGCTTTAAGTTATTCACTGACCAATGGGACTCCTCTACCTCTGACACCTGGGTCAGGGATACAGTTAGATTTGGCCTTACGCTTGAGGTTAGATCCAATTCTCCAGATCCCTTCATACTCATGCCCATAAATTGATGGACGCGTACTTGCACATTGATATTCGGCCCTTCCATTGTAAATTTCTGAGATTCTGCTACAATAACCACCATTTTGAATTTGTGGCCCTTCCATTCGGATTAGCCTCCTCCCCCAGGACCTTCACCAAGGTCCTCGCGGTGATAGCGGCCCACCTCAGGAACATCCCGGTACGCCTTCAGTGATATCTTGACGATATTTTGATTTTATCTCCTTCCACTCATCAGGCAGTCATAGACATTCAGAACACTTTACTATCCCTACTAGAGCATGGCTTCTTAATAAATTGGAAGAAGAGTCAATTAACTCCATTGACTCGGATAATCCATTTAGGGGCGATCATCGTGAAAGGCAAGGTTTATCTGTCACCAGATAGACTAAATAGCATTCAAAAATTGGTTAAGGAGATCAGGTTGCTTGAGAAGGTGTCCTTAATGGACCTATCAAAATTGTTGGGCAAAATGATCCTCATGTATTTCTATTTTCCTTGAGGCTGCCTTCACACTAGATCCCTCCAGTGGTTCCTGCCACGGTACCAGCGATCCGGCTGAAGCAACTCCAAACACAAAGTCAGAGTTCCACCCAAGGTTCTCATAGCTCTCCTCTGGTGGTCCAAACCAATTATCAACAGAGGCTTTGTCTTCAGGGAGCCACAAAGGCTCACCATCACCACAGATGCCAGTCTGGTTGGATGGGGAGCTCACGTTCAGTCGCTCTCAACCCAAGACAGATGGTCTGACACAGTCAGAGTCGTGCAGCATAAACTGGCTGGAATTTCGCACAATACACCTGGCCCTTTGTAACTTCTTCCCAAGGTAACACGGTCAGCACATACTGATACTGAAAGACAGTGTAACAGTCAAAGCTCACAAAAACAAGCAGGGGAGCACACAATTGAAGCAGCTAATGCGGGAAGCGGAGCGCCTGTGTCGTTGGACAGAGAACAACATACTTTCCATCAAGACACATTTAGGGTCTGTCAAATGCACAGGCAGATTGGCTAAGCAGGGCCACCATAGATCAATGGGACTGGCGCTTCCACCCATCTCTGTTTCAAGAAGCGGCACGGACATTTGGTCAGCCGGTGGTGGACCTATTTGCTTCCCCTCTCAGCTCTCAGCTCCCAAGATTTTTTCCAGGTACCCATCCCAGGGGATGGAGAATTTCAACTCGCTCCACTGTAGTTGGTCCCGGGTCTCCTGCATGTATTCCCTCCACTTCTGCTGGTTCCCAAGGTCATCCAGAAGTTACTAGACAAGAGAGCGGAATTACTTCTAGGAGCAACTTACTGGCCAGATGGCCATGGTTCGCAGACCTCCGCAGTCTCTTGGTAGCTCCCCCCTGGAGAAATCCGTCAGACAGAATCTCATTAACTCAGGGGCCCCTTCAATATCCGGACTCTCAATGGTTACAATTGACTGTCTGGAGGTTGAGTGGAGTGGTTTGAAGGGCGGAAAGCTCTCCAATAGGGTTATCGACACTATCCTAGCTACCAGACGCCCCTCAGCAATTCGCATTTACAACACCACATGGTCCTCCTTCTGAAAAAGGGTGTAGTAAGTTTCAAATTGATCCTGCCTCTCCCTCTGTCGCTCAGACTCTAGAGTTTTTACAGGAGGGACTTGAAAAGGAGTTGTCACTCAAAGCAGGTAGCAGTCTTGGCATCAGTTCTCACTTATGAGGGCCTCAGTTCTCTTTCATATCATTCACACATCAGGTTTTCCCTCGTGGAGCCTCCAATTATACCCCCTCTAGCAGTGCACGGTTATTCCATCTGGGACCTTATCAAGGTCCTTGTGGCTCTGACTAAGGGACCTTTTGGACCTTTGAAAATGTCAAGTCTCCACTTCTGACGTACAAAATAGTTTCCCTTGTAGCGATCACTTTCGCTCGTCGTGTTTCGAAAATTGCAGTCTTGTCCATCAGACAAGTTCTCTGCATTTTCATGCTGATCGAGTGGTTCTTCGCCCCGCTCTCACATTTATGCCCAAGGTCAATTCGGCCTTTCATAGAGCACAAGAGCTTATTCTTCCAAATGTTTGCCCCAATCCATCACAGGGGATGGAAAGACAATGGCATAAGTTTGATGTGAGGTGTGCGCTGTGAATCTATGTCAAGTGTACAGCGGTTTTTAGGAAATTGGAGGCTTTATTTGTGTCCTTTCAGCCCAATACTCAAAGTTGCATCGGTCTCACCATCTACGATAGGCCATTGGATAAGGGCTGCAATAGCAAAAACATAACAGACCCAATCTCTGCAGGTGCCTAAGGGCATAACAGCTCATTCAACAAGGAGTATAGCAACCTCGGCAGCATGGGTCACAGAAGCATCAATAACTGAAATCTGTTGGGCCACGGCTTGGGCTTCACCATCGCCCTTTATTAGACACTACAAAATTGATGGGTTTGCTTCTGCTGAGGCTTCCTTCAGTAGAAGAGTTCTGCAAAGGGTCCACAGAGACCAGGAGGAGATTCCAGACCAGACGGAGTCCCTCCCATAGGACAGGCCAAGCTTTGGTATGTCCCACTACTGGATGCTCTGAACAGCTCAAAGGAGAAAAGGCGTTGGTACTTACCTGATACGCCCGTTCTCTTTGAGCTGTGAAGAGCATCCAGCCCCACCCTTTTTTTTCCATCTTATGGGGTCCTGTTTCGGCCAATGAATTTTTTTGTATGTGAGGATGAGAGCACTTTTTTCTCTCGTCTTCGCCAAAACTGGGGAACGCTGAGGAGTCACGTGGTGGAGGAGGAGCGTTCCACAAATCAAGCTCAGCCTGTGAATGCGGAGACTAAGCACCTCCCACTACCGGATGCTCTTCACAGCTCAAAGAGAACGGGCATATCAGGTAAGTACCAACGCCCTTTTACAGTATCTTTCCCCTGCCACACCCACCAAGCCACACCTCGCCCATCAAGCCATGCCCACAGAACCAGTAGTAAAAAAATTTGAAGCCCACCACTGCCTAGTAGTGTCAGTTGTCTTTCACTGGAATCATCTATATTTCATATTTTACTTATTCCTGTCTTTAAAAAAAAACAAACAATAGTTATTAACAGTAGTCAATAAAATTATTATTCTTATTCAAATGCATCTTGTAAACTGATAAAAATCTTCCATGTTTCTTTTCAGTGTTTTGAACTTTCTTTTTAAATCATTGAGAGCCTTATTTTCTATCACTTTAATCATCTAAACATATTTTCTAACCCTTTTCTATTTCTAATATAACAATGCTATCCCATGCACGCTTGCAGAATCCTCTCCTTCAGTTAAATTTTAACCATTGCCTCTGTGTCTTTTAAATAGGTTTATACCTTGAATTCTTATGTGCTTTTCCTGTACCTTTATATCTTTTTTCTGTCCTTTGTAGCTTCTTTTCCTTTCCCTCTCCCTCTTCCCTCTCTTCTTCTCCCTCCCCTTTTTATTCCATTTTCTATAGAATACTCCTGTGATCCTCCCTTTGCTTCTTCCTGATATTATGATTACTTTTCAAATTGCTCTTTTTTTGGTTGTTGCTTCAGTGCTTAAGTTTGTAACTCCCTTTCCCCCGTTCCCTTTTTTACCCCGCTTAAAGTTGCTTGGTCATTAAAGATAGCTTCTTCTTTATCCCGCTCTTCTTGTTCTGCCAGAGTTTCTTGTTGTTTTTCATCGTTCAAAATCTCAATGTCTAAAAATTGAAATATGAAGCCAAAAGATCCTCTTCCCTCTTGTGCTTCTTCTTTTTGTTCTTTAAGTCTCATTTTTAACTCTTCAAGGAGTTATGCTATTTAAAAAAAATTTAAACAACCCCCAATTGATTTTATTTTGTTTCATTAGGATCCACCATCCAAAATTCCAGGAATCTTCCAATAATCCAAAACTGTTTCTTGCTTCTTTTCTCACTTTCTCTTTCCAGGGGCTTCGTTAAAATTCCACTATCAATTTTTTTAAGTTCCAGGTGGTCTCCTCCATTTTCCAGATTCCACCCTCTTCTTTCCTTTTTCCCTCCTCTTTCTTTTTTTAAAGAACATTTTTAAATTATCCAAGAATCTTTATCCCTTTGACACTTTATTTTCAGCTAAAAATAGCCTATAATATAAAAGTGGACTAGTATCAATTTCTTATTCGAATCTCTTCTTCTTAACATTCCAAGCCAATTAAAACTGTCAATATGAGGAAAAAAAAAACCAATTCCATTTCCTTTCCCTTTCTCTTTCACCGCTTAAGAACTTTTTTAGGAATAGTATTAGTCTTTAAAATTCAGGTGCCAGGTTCCTTAAAGAGATGTTCTCTATTCAACCTGGTCAGTCAGACTTTCTCCTTTAAATTTCCTCCTGCACAATCTTGTCTGGTCGGGTTCTTCTTTGAGGTGGACATTTCTGGCCGCCGCTGCAACTGCCTTTGGGAAAGGGAGTAATGGCCAGCCAAGGAGGAGAGAGATGCAGCTCTCCTCCACCCTGCTGATGGCTCCCCCTTCTTCATCATCTCTACAGGGTGGCTTCAGCCCTGAATCCGGGTGGCTTGGGGCACTCCAGCAGTGAGCACAGTTCAAAACTGCGCACGATCGCGGATTTCGGTCTATCGCCAAAGAAGCCTGAACCAGAAGATCTAAAGGGGGCGAATTGTGTTATGGCTAATTAGGCCCTGCAGAAAAGTTTTTACAACACCATTTGATCAACCTTGATGCTTGATGAGCATGTATACTTGAACCTTTGATAATGTTGTTTATTATAGTTCCGGTCAAATTATTTAAAGAAATAGCCAGGGCAGAAAGACTAACAGCTTTGTTCTTCCTATTTATAACAACTTGGAGAGTCACAGATGAGGGAAAAGTCAGCTGATTAATGTTTTGCTGATTCCCAGTAGATTTAAGTACATCTATTTGTTTCTAACATAGATTTGTGGCTAATAATCTATGGTATATTTTAAACAATTATGCTTCTATGGTAGATGTTTTATTTGATTATGTGTATTGTTGCCTAGCTTAGCAGCTTTCTTATGGGAACTAGCTGTATGCTTTTATTTTTTTAAAGTACACAAAAAAGCAATAGTGCCTAAGACCACAATTTGGAAATGATTGTTCTAGAACAAGGATATAAATAGCTGTGGCCCTCCAGATATTGCTGAACTTCAATAACCACCAACCTCAGTAGACATGAACTATGGTGGGAAATGCAGGGATTTGTATTCCAATAACATCTTGAGGGCTAAATTGCTATTTTGGCTGGGGTTTTTTGTTGAATTGTTGGCATTTGGAATGTGAAAATGTTATTGGAGCTTTTTTATGTAAAGGCAAAAAGTCTCTTTTTTTACATTAAATTTTGGGTTTCTTTTATTTTGTTTACGTTAAGATAAGTTTGATGAGAAAACAATCTCATCTTTTTTATTTCCTACAGTAGAGACACTGTAGTAGGAAACTGACAGAATATTCTCTCCCCTATGAGATATCCAGGGTTTTTGGTAAGTTTTTTAGCTTTGTTGTATATCACAGTCCCTAATAATGATATAATTGGATGAAGAGATACATTGGCCTTGTGTATTTTTGAACGAAAGTAGAAGTGTGGGAGAATGGGTTCACTGCTTTGCATTGGTCATTGCTATTTTGTGATTTGACCTTTCTTGGTAAAACCGTGAAAGTTCTCTTGATTAGGTTATGTAGTTTCTGTACAGGTAGTCCTCAACTTAAAACCACAATTGGGAACAGAATTTCCATTGCTAACAAGGCAGTTGTCAAGCAAGTTGTGCCTGATTTTATGACTTTTTTGTCGTACTTGTTAAGCAAATTGCTGCAATTGTTAAGTGAATCATACTAATTCTTTTAGTGTGTTTGTTAAGCGTATGTGGCTTCCCCCACTTACTTTCCTTGTAGGAAGCTTGCTGGGAAAGTTGGAAATAGTGATCAAATGACCCCAAAACAGTGTAACTGTCATAAATTCATGTCTATTGCTAAATTTTGATTATGTGGCCATGGGGATGCTGCAATGGTTGTATGAGAACTGGATTAAGTAACTTTTTTCAGTCTTGTAATTTTGGTCACTAAATGAATGGTTGTAAATTGAGGATTACCTGTATTAGGTTGATATTTACTGGGAGATAAGTTTCTTTGGCTTTCAGAAATTTTTTGTCTTTTAAAAATTTATTCTGATCTGTCCATGCTAACGATGGTACAGCCTTTGTCTTCTGGGTGGATGATGGTGGTTTTGTCTGTTTTAGGTTTTTGACAGCTGCTCTGTCCTCTGCTTTGAATTGTTTTTGATTCAGTGTTTTGGCATGATTGTCTGCCATATGTTTGTTTAAATCTCTGTGTCAAGTCCTGTGGTTTTAAATGCTGCTTCTAAGGCTGCAAAGAATTCTAACTGATTAACATCATTTATAGCAATAACTTATTCCGCTTTCCAGTGCTTTATAGCCCTCTCTAAGAGGTTTATAGAGTCAGCATATTGCCCCAAACAATTTGAGTCCTCATTTTACCCACCTCGGAAGGATGGAAGGCTGAGTCAACCTAGAGGCTGATGGGATTTGAACTGCCAAATTGTAGGCAGCTGACTGCAGGAGAAGTAGCTTGCAGTACTGCACTCTAACCATTGCGCCTTTATGTTATACTTGAGGTCTTTTTTGTAGGATATCGTGTTTCTGTGGTGAATAGTGGGTGGCTGGACATGTTGACAATCCATTCAGATTTCAGTATCTCTTTGTTTCTGGGATTTAGCTTGAGCAACTGGATTTGTAGTTTTATTTTCCTTTTTCTAGCTGGCCTTAGGGATGCAGTTGTGTTGGTAGTTTTCAACATTTTTGCGTATTCTAATGCTATGGGTTTGTTCCAGTTGCTTCTGGAGGTTATCTATGGTATGCTGATATTTGTTTATTCTAGGTGAACATCCATGATCGTTAGCCATGTCTAATCAAAAGTGGAAATATCTAAAATAACTTTTCTTCCACATGGAAATATGTTGCAACTCCCAGAATTCTCAACCATCACAGCAAATTGGCCACACTGACTAAGGATTCTGAAAATTGCAATTACAACATACAGTACTTACTTGGTGCCAGAAAAGGGAAAATGCATCTGTACAAGCTGAACTTCAGTTTAAGAAGTGAATGTGGCAGAATGAGGGAGAGAAGTTGAAAGAGGTTTCCACATTGGTTTTGTGCTCTCTATTGTACCTCTTGTCGCTATGATATTCTTGAGATATCATGCTCTACAAGGATATACTCTTTATAACCTCTTAATAACCTATTCTGCCAGTTTAAAACGTGGGGATTTGGTTTTTAAGGCTCTGAAGGTTTCATTGCTCTTTTATTTTATGAAACATGAGAATGCACACTTTATTTGCTTGGATGTTCTCTTTTGGAATCTGTGAACATTTCAGTGCTCACAGTAAAAGTACAGTTTATAGTCCTTTAAAGCAATTGTGATGGATCTGCACAAAAATGCAGTTGTATGCCCACATAATATTTTCTTTTAGTAATTTTTGTGTGAAATAAAGTTTCATATAAAATTTCTAGCTAGCAATCTTGTCTTGCTGCAAATACATTTTCTCTTATCTAGTAGTACTGAAAATGTGAGGCAACAGTTTGAATTGTAGTGTCATTTTATATAGTTGGGTTTTAGTTGTACGTAAAAGGAAGAGAGATAGCATGTTTTTAATCATCAGCACAGTAACACAGTGACAGTCGGAATTGTTTGAATATACTTTTTGGCTATGATTCTGGAACATCTGTTTCTTGTATTAATCAATTATTGTTATGATTGTTTTGTTAGCTTTTTTGTGGTATATAAATTTAGTTGACTTTTAAGAATAATAGTAATACTCTGTGTTTTGTACAGATAGAATCATAGAGTGGGAAAGGGTTGTTTAGAACACTGCTGGTATACACTGCCCTGATTATAGGTTCTAGTACCAAAAATGTAATGAGTATTTAGGGTAGCCAGGCTGCTAGGTGTGGTGCAGAGGAAGTTGCTCCCAGTATACTTTTAATTCCATATTATGTCACCATGAATGTACCAAGGTGAAAATAGAGAAATTTCATTTAATAGATAGAATCTAGGTTGGGATGAAAGCATTGGAGGAACATTGAAGAGACTGTGAAATACGTGTAAAGCAGCATGCTGTTACCTACCTTATTAAATATATATCAGGCTATTATTACCTTTCAGTGTAACTCACATTAAAAACTCCTGTTTTATCAAATAAAATTAGTTTAATCTTTTATATGCCACAAGCATTTATTTTATATTTCCCTATAAAAACAATAATCAAGAAGGTATCCCAGATCTTTGTCTTACTTTCTGCCAAGAGTTGGTAGATTCAAGTGTTGAATTATTTTCATGAATGCTTTTCCATCATATACCATTTTTAGTAACCAACTTTCCAACCAGTATTCATGCACAACATTTGTATTTCAAGCCTATCCATTTTATCATATAAAGTCAACAAACATGTAGTGAAGTTTCTCTCCTTCATTTTTATCTCAGGGTGCCTAATGAAGAGCAAAAACCTGGTCTGTGCACTTTTCGTCAGTATTAAATCACATGGCACTTGGCAAATATTTCTCTTTGTTACCTCTTTCACAGATGTAATTTTCACACACAGCTTAAACAAGCCACAGTTACTCCATAATCTAATCACTTCCATGTTATCATTCACTATTCACTTTCAGCCCTATCTTTTTATTGTTGTTAAACATTCATATTTACCACTTCCTTGTCATCAATCCTTTCTTGGACATTCACAATGATACAAGTCATTTTAGTTCGACAATTATCATAACTTCTATAGAAATTTCTAAAATACTCTTCTTCCAGCATTTACTCAGTTTGACTTCATTACTTCTGATTTTAATTCTGTTCATTCTGCCAGAAGCTCCTTATTTAGCCTCTTTTCAGTCACTTCCAAAACAATTTTTCTTTTTATCAAAAGATCGAAAAGTCAGCAGTTCAAATCCCTAAGTGCTGTGTAACAGGGTGAGCTCCCGTTACTTGTCCCAGCTTCTGCCAACCTAGCAGTTCGAAAACATGTAAAAAATGCAAGTAGAAAAATAGGGACCACCTTTGGTGGGAAGGTAACAATGTTCCGTGAGCCTTCAGTGTTTAGTCAAGCCAGCCACATGATGACGGAGACGTCTTTGGACAGCACTGACTCTTCGGCTTTGAAACGGAGATGAGCACCGCCCCCTAGAGTCAGGAACGACTAGCACATATGTGCAAGGGGAACACTTACCCTTACCTTACCACTGTATTTACTGTACCTCTTTTAATCCATTCTTTGCTCTAGACTATATTCTTTGCAACTACTATTTTATTGTTAGATTGTATACATCATACAATATTCTATTTTTTTTTCTTCAGATATTTTTTGTATGGAAGTTTCCTCATCTACAGCCTCTTTTCATCATTCTACCAAATATAGTATATTAATATAAGATGGGTGACTATACAAATGTCTTTAAATAAATAAAGTATCCCTTTTTGTACATCCCATTAATGTAATTCTACCCAATTTTACAATTTTGTTATATAATACTTTTCACAGTACTCCAAGCATCTTTACATCCTGTCTCTATTAATCCTCCCTGCATTAATTTTGTAAGATTAATTTGTCTTCTTATATTTTTTATGCAGAACTCATTTATCTTCTTGCAATCATTTCCACTGATCTTTTCTTCTATCACCATTTTCTTCCTAAAATCTACTCTTGATCCATTCTACAAAGTAATGGTCAATCCTAGATTTAGAATCCCTCATCATTTTTGCATTCTTCATAATATTTCATTATAAATGTTGAAGTCATTTTCATTGCCATATGCTTAGTCCATGTATTCAAAACACCTTTGTTTAAGGAGATATTCACCAAAGTTACATAATATATTTTTGTGACTCCAATTGGCTAAGTCACTTATTTGGTTCTCTCTCTTATTTCTACCCATACATTTATGTCAGCTAACTGAACTGTTTTGTCCCCTTAATCACATTGAAAATGTTGTATTTTTTCCCATTAGCAGGTAGTCCTTGAATTCCAACCACACTTGAACCCAAAAATTTTGTTCCTAAGTAGGAAAACTTAATTGAGTTTTGCCCCATCTTATCACCTTTTTTGCTTTAGTTGAAAAGTGAATTGTTGCAGTTGTTAAATTAATAGCATGGTTAAGTAAATTTGATTTCCCCATTGACTTTGCTTGTCAGAAGATCACAAAAGGTGATCACATGGCCATGGAACACTGCAGTTGTCATAAATATCTGTCAGCTGTCAAGTGCCCAAATTTTGATCATATGACCATGGGAATGACACAATGATTGTAAGCATGAAAAATGGTCATGTCACTTTTTTTAATGCCGTTATTTGAATTGATCACTAACTGAATGGTTGTAATTCTAGGTCTACATGTAAACTATCACCAATATATGGATTTCTGCTTTTGAAACAACTTAGATTACATCAATTTATACATGTATATGCAAGATACTAACAAACATTGGGATGTTGCTAATTAAGGTAGAAGTGATAGTCACATATTCTATATTTAAATCTTTTCATTTGAACATACTTGAAAATTGCAATGGTCGATCAGAAAGTTACAAAAGTATTCTGATACCACTTTGGACTAATAAGGTATCTAGCTCAGATTCTTAATTCCTCTGATTGGCTTAAGTCCATCTGGATTACTTCTTATATGGAATAATTAATAATAATAATATTTTATTTCTTATTTATAATTATATTTGTTTTTTACATAGTGTATATGAATATGCCTAAAACCAAGAATAATACGTGGTAATCCTGCCAAGATGAGGATTTTTTAAAATTATTTTACAGCTACAGATAAAATCTTGCCACACTGAAAATTTTACTATCTGCATCTACAATATACTCTATTAAAGTATTAGGGATGGACTGTTTTCATTCTCTTTCTGTCACACATAATATATGGGTTGAATTGCTTCTTAATTCCTGTGGAATGCACTCCCTCACTCCGAGGAATCCACCTCCTCCCTATATTCCATTCCATCATATATATCTATTGGGTGCAAAGTTTTAGTGAATGAAGCTCCATTATTTATATACTTTCAGATATAAACTTTGCACTCTGATTCAGATGACCCTGAGAGTACAGATAAACCCCCAAGTGGTTTCAATGTCTCTCAGAACTACAGACCTTCAGAGTGCTAACAACCAGATAACTGCTAAGAATATAAATCCTTCCATTCACCATGATTCACCAGAACCTCACTCTTAAAAATGTTTGTTTTTCCAAACTATATTGTTTTATTTTAGTGGAGTCAATGTGTTAAAACAAAGAAATTAAAGTTACAGTTCATCCCAAGGAGTAAATACCATTCAATGTTCTGAGGAAACACGGGAAAGGATACAGTATTATAACACTAAACATTCTTCACAAAAACAAATCTTTGCAGTAAGCAGAAATTGCAGTAAGCAGAAATCTACAACCTGCCCTACATGGACAAAGTTTGTATTGTTGCATTTTTTGAAAAAATATATATTAAGCAAGCTATTTTCTCAGATGCACTTTTCTTCTAGTGTACCTTTTTGTGTTTATACATTTTTTGCAAATAATTTTTTATTTTAATTTCTTTTAAAAACATATTTAGGTGAACAGTTTGGTTCCAGGCGTTTAACATTTTAAATCAAACATGATTATAATCACAGATAAAGCTTTCTTATCTAGTTTCACATCGTTATTGATTGCCAATTTCCCTTTTTATATTCTCATACATTACTTTATATTATTCTCTTTATTCTTAATCATTCTCTATATTCATTAATTCTATATTCTTATATTTGTCATATTTGTAAATTTTATCAAATCATATCATTCCACTGATTTTCACAAGTTCATTTTAATTTATATCATCCATTGTTTAATCTCCTTTTAATATTACATTTGCCACTGTTACATATATCCATATATTTCACGCATAACCTTCTCTCTAACTTCATCACATTTATATAAATTATATTTCCCATCTTATTTTCATTTAGCCAAATATATAAATAAATAACCATATAATCATCTTTTCAAGTAGGTAAAAAATTATATAATCCATTAAAATGTTTATGTTTATACATATGATGAACCCACAGCTGAATGGATTCATACATCATAGTATGATATGCACCACAGTTTAAAATGTAAAATGGTAGGATTCACACAACATACTGGTGATATCTGGTGTTGTCAACATACTGGTGACAACTTAGCAAGTTGTACCTCTCCAGATTCTATACATTTTGTATTTTTCTGTTTTATGCCTGCAGAACTGTTTGTGACCATTCTTGAATACAGCTTGTATCAAAGCTGCTGTCTCCTCTTATTTAAATGTCATCATTCTGCATCTGCAATATTGTAACTGCTCTAGTATTGACTTGCTCTCTTGACAAAATAACATTTCACCAGCCACTTTCTACAAGTTTGTATTGATTTTCTCTTCTCAGCAAATTGTCAAAAAAAGAGTAATTTTGATCTGATTTATTTTTGGAAGCACAATTAATATTTTCTTTATATTAGTGAGACTATAAGAAAAGGGATATTTGCATAATGAGTGTTTCACTTTTTTAAAAAAAAAATCAGGATCCACATAAAATTTACTGAGGTTAATATAATATAATTGAATACAATCATCCGCTAATTTGCGATTGAGAGAGTTGCTGAATCATATATACTTCTCTAGTTGCAATTAATGAAAGTGCAGTTTCAGCCCTTTAGAAAAATACATCTGCTGCAAAAGATGTAGATTGGAAGATAGGTAGTCCCATGTGCCCTGATTTTCTTTTCCAAAGTAGCATTCTTAAATATTTATAGGAAATTTCAAAACCAAAACTGGACTTTTTGTTGGTATAATCTAGATCCTCCAAGTTAACACACTGACTTGATTTACATATTTCATTAAGCTACATTGTGGTCAGTTTACCTTTCGTTTAAAATTTGTAAGCTCACCTAGTTCTCCTATGAGCTATTCAGAGCATCCAATAGTGGGAGGTGCTTAGTCTCCGCATTCATAGGCTGAGCTTGATTTGTGGAATGCTCCTCCTCCTCTATGTGACTCCTCCTCAGCGTTCCCCAGTTTTTGCTCAGCGGCGTGCGAGACAGGCAGTGCTTTGGATACTTCCCTGACTGAAACAGGAATATTAGCAGGTTTGATTGCAATTCGGTTTTCCTTTGGTTTTTTCCTTTGTCTTTAGTCTTCAATCCTTATCAGCCTGAGAGTCTGGTTTAAGGGAAGCGCTGTTCGCTCCCCCCCCCCAAAAGAAAAGAGGTGGTGAGAGGCTTTAGGGAGGCTTTTGGAGCTGCTCTGCTCCACCTTCCCACAGATAAAATTTTCTTACCTCTGCCAGTTTTGATTGCCGCTGTGTCCTTATTCCGTTTGCTTGCTAGCAGCTTGGTATTTCATTTTAAAAATCGTATCACCTTTACCCCCCCCTCCGAAAGCTATTTTCTTCAGTGGGGAAGTTAATTAGGATTAATTCCCCTTTCTTCTCCGCCGTTCTGTTGATTTGAGAGCTCAGGCTTCGTTTGTGCTCTGGCTTAGTTTGCAAGGTGGGAAGCTGCTGCTGAGAAGTGCGCGAAAAGACTTTAATTGCTGGAGGCCATCTTGAGTGCCAGCTTGTGGCTGCGTGCCTTGTCTGTCTTCCCTGAGCTGTGTGAGGTATTTTCTGCTCGAAGCAACAGAATTCCTTCAGGATTCTGAGAGTTGCTTTACCCTCGTTTTGGCTACCTGCACTCGAGGATAATTAATTTGCTTTTAAAATTGTTGGCTTAACCCTCACAGCCTTATTCTCAGTGGCACAGCAGCAAGCATCTAGGCCAGTGTCCGCCTGTGCATGGAAGCTGCTGAAGGCCCTTACAATCATCAATCCGGGCCTTAGCCTTACTCATTAATCTTGGTTGTTCTCTTATTAATATTGGAATATACATATATCACTATTCATAGGAGCAGTTACAAAGCAATTATAGCAATAATATTATAATAATTATTACAATCATAATAATCACTCATGGCAACAAACTACTTAGTATAATATTTTAATTTTCAATAAAATATTATAACTGAGATACGACTTAGATAGATAGATAGATAGATACATAGATAGATAGATAGATAGATAGACACCAGTAAAATAAAAAGAATAAATAAAATAAAAGGGGCAATAAGTACTTTTTCAGGGCAACCGTTCTTGTCTCAGATCAGACCCTTGGCGTGCCAACTGCCTTGTACACAGATTATATTCAATTACTGTTATTCTAATTTTAATCAAAATGGCAGATGGTAGCACCTCTCAGGCCCCTTGCTTGAAGATAAAAGCCAAATCAAAACACAGTGGGAATTCTAAAGCCTCAGAAAGGTGCCATGAGGCCTTACAAAAGCAAATAGACAGGCATTCTCGAGAGGTCCACGCTGTATCTCGGTGCCCCCTCTTCCAGTCTGTCAGTTTTTTCACACCCTCCTCCTCCTCTAGATCTGTCCTTTTCATCCAGGTGCAGTTTAACTCCACAAGGACAACAGGCTCAAGTGTCTGGAACACCAACCAGATGGGTACCTGAAGCCACATTCACTCCGACAGCTGCTGTTCTTCGACAGGGCGACAACTTCATTGAGGAGGTTCCAGAGAGGATGAAAGCCTGGATGGAGATGGCTATTAGCCAAGGGATTTCAGCAGGGTTTCAACATGCTGTAATGTCCAGACCTTACCCTATAGATACTGACCAAGAGCCTCAACCTCTGAGGTCACTGACCTGGTCAGAACAACATCAGTCCCAGGTACATTTATTGGTGGAGACCCCTCTCCAAGGACCGGAGGAGGAGGAGGAGGAAGTAGATCAAATCTTTCAAATGGCCGAGTCTGAAGTGGGATCAATTCACGATCACGAGCCCCTATCAGAGGCAGACCCCTTAGAAAGGAAAATGTCTGAGGATAAAGGTCTTATTCCTGACCAGCCTGCTTTTACAGGCTTATTTCAGCCACAGCTTTTCAAATCTCTCTTGTTTAAGGCAAAGAATATTGCAGGCCTAAACAAGCCAAAACCTGAAACACCTGACCCTTTAGGGGAAGGACCAGAGGACATGACCTTCAACCAACCGTTAGTTGAAGCAGAGGTAATTCCAGTTCCACCCATATTTCGGACCTGGTGCAGAAGCAGTGGGCTTCTGCAGCGGTATACACCTCCCCAACTGGGCAGGATAGGAAATACTTCAACTTGGACCCTGAATTTGCAAAGTTTCTGGGGACTCCCAAGGTAGACGAGCCTATAGTGGATTTAGTGTCCCCCTCTATTCCCAGTGAGGCACTGGAGGCCTTAAAGCCGGAGGAAAAACGGGTTGAGTTAGCCCTACGTAGAGCTCATCAGTCTGATGTGTGGGCTACCAGATCCGCCTCTTTCTTTACGCGGTCATCTCTTAGATGGCTTCGTCTTTTGAAACAACATGTTCCTTCTTCTAACATCAGGGTGCACCAAGACATCGCCAAACCTACGGCAGCTGCTGAATTCCCTGCCGATGCTACCTATCACGCAGTCAAGTTTTCAGCAAGGGCCATTACCTTGCATGTCACAGCGCATCGCTTGCTATGGTTAAGACACTGGTAAGCCGACCTCAAACACAAATCCAAGCTGGCATCATCCCTCATTGCGGTAGATAGATTGCTTGGCCCTTCCCTGGATCCGCTTCTGATTGAAACATGCAACAAGAAGAAAATTCTTCCTTCCCTTTTTTCAGAAGTCAGATTCTAGAAGCTCTCAGTTCTTTCAGAGGGGATCTTTTTCAATCTTTCTATCCGGGATCCTTCTCTTCCAGATAACAGAGACCCCCAGCAGTTAGACCAGGACAACAACCAGATAGGTCCATCTCAGTGGACAGAGGTAGAAGGGATGGTCAATCCAAAAGATCCTATCGGGAAGCAGGGAGCAGGCCCTTCCAGCAACCAAGATAACTCCTGGGACCCAATTCCCATTGGCGGATGCCTTAAGTTATTCGCTGACCAATGGGACTCCTCTACCTCTGACACCTGGGTCAGGGATACAGTTAGATTTGGCCTCGCGGTGTAGGTTAGATCCAATTCTCCAGATCCCTTCATGTCATACCCTCCTTCCAGAGACCCGGTCCAACCAGTAGCGACCAATCAATGAGGACAAAGTTTTTGTTCACATCTTTTCGTTTTGCAAAAAAAAAAAAAAAAATTCAGGGGGGTGAAGAGCGATATTAGATTTGAAACGTCTCCACTGTTTCTTAGTATATCGCAAATTTTAAATGCATACCCTCTAATTAATATTACTGGGTATCAGGAAAGGGGACGTGCTCAGGCCCATAAATTGACGGAGGCGTACTTGCACATTGATATTCGGCCCTTCCATTGTAAATTTCTGAGATTCTGCTACAATAACCACCATTTTGAATTTGTGGCCCTTCCATTCGGATTAGCCTCCTCCCCCAGGAACTTCACCAAGGTCCTCGCGGTGATAGCGGCCCACCTCAGGAACATCCCGGTACGCCTTCAGTGATATCTTGACGATATTTTGATTTTATTTCCTTCCGCTCATCAGGCAGTCATAGACATTCAGAACACTTTACTATCCCTACTAGAGCATGGCTTCTTAATAAATTGGAAGAAGAGTCAATTAACTCCATCGACTCGGATAATCCATTTAGGGGCGATCATCGTGAAAGGCAAGGTTTATCTGTCACCAGATAGACTAAATAGCATTCAAAAATTGGTTAAGGAGATCAGGTTGCTTGAGAAGGTGTCCTTAATGGACCTATCAAAATTGTTGGGCAAAATGATCCTCATGTATTTCTATTTTCCTTGAGGCTGCCTTCACACTAGATCCCTCCAGTGGTTCCTGCCACGCTCTTTGCAACTTCTTCCCCCAGGTAACGCGGTCAGCACATACTGATACTGACAGACAATGTAACAGTCAAAGCTCACATAAAAAAGCAGGGGAGCACACAATTGAAGCAGCTAATGCGGGAAGCAGAGCTCCTGTGGGCAGAGAACAACATACTTTCCATCAAGGCAGAACACATTTAGGGTCTGTCAAATGCACAGGCAGACTGGCTAAGCAGGGCCACCATAGATCAATCGGAGTGGCATTCCACCCATCTTTGTTTCAAGAAGCAGCACGGACATTTGGTCAGCCGGTGGTGGACCTATTTGCTTCCCCTCTCAGCACTCAGCTCCCGAGATTTTTTCCAGGTACCCATCCCAAGGGGCAGAGAATCTCATTAACTCAGGGGCCCCTTCAACATCCGGACTCTCAACGGTTACAGTTGACTGTCTGGAGGTTGAGTGGAGTGGTTTGAAGGGCGGAAAGCTCTCCAATAGGGTTATCAACACTATCCTAGCTGCCAGATGCCCCTCAACAATTTGCATTTACAATGCCACATGGTCCACCTTCTGCAGAAGGGTGTAGTAAGTTTCAAATTGATCCTGCCTCTCCCTCTGTCGCTCAGACTCTAGAGTTTTTACAGGAGGAATTTGATAAGGGGTTGTCACTTAATACGTTAAAAAAAGCAGGTGGTGGCCTTGGCATCAGTTCTCACTTGCGAGGGCCTCAGTTCTCTTTCATATCATTCACACATAAGGGTTTTCCCTCGAGGAGCCTCCAATTTATGCCCTCTAGCAGTGCACTGTTATCCCATATGGGACCTTATCAAGGTCCTTGTGGCTCTGACTAAGGGACCTTTTGGACCTTTGCAAACGTCAAGTCTCCACTTTTGGCGAACAAAGTAGTTTCCCTTGTAGTGATCATTTTCGCTCATCGTGTTTCAGAAATTGCAGCCTTGTCCATCAGACAAGATCTCTGCATTTTCATGCTGATCTAGTGGTTCTTCGCCCCGCTCTCACATTTATGCCCAAGGTCAATTCGGCCTTTCATAGAGCACAAGAGCTTATTCTTCCAAATTGTTGCCCCAGTCCATCACAGGGGATGGAAAGACAATGGCATAAGTTTGATGTGAGGCGTGCACTGCGAATCTATATCAAGCGTACAGCGGCTTTTTGGGAAATTGGAGACTTTATTTGTGTCCTTTCAGCCCAATATTCAGGGTTGCATTGGTCTCACCATCTACGATAGGCTGTTGGATAAGGGCTGCAATAGCAAAAACATATCAGACCCAATCTCTGCAGGTGTCTAAGGGCATAACAGCTCATTCAACAAGGAGTGCAGCAACTTCGGCAGCATGGGCACATAGGCATCAATAACTGAAATCTGTTGGGCCGCAGCTTGGGCTTCCCCCATCGCCCTTCATTAGGAAAGGGTCCACAGAGGCCAGGAGGAAATTGCAGACCAGACAGAGTCCCTCCCATAGGACAGGCCAAGCTTTGGTATGTCCCACTACTGGATGCTCTGAACAGCTCATAGGAGAAAGGGCATTCGTACTTACCTGATACGCCCGTTCTCTTTGAGCTGTGAAGAGCATCCAGCCTCACCCTTTTTTCCGTCTGGTGTTTTTTCTGCCTGTTTCGGCCAATGATTTTTTTTGTATGTGAGGATGAGATCGTTTATTCTCTTGTCTTCGCCAAAACTGGGGAATGCTGAGGAGGAGTCATGTGGAGAAGGAGGAGATTTCCACAAATCAAGCTCAGCCTGTGAATACGGAGACTAAGCACCTCTCCATGACTGGATGCTCTTCACAGCTCAAAGAGAATGGGCGTATCAGGCAAGTACCAACACCCTTTCTATTCCCGCCTATCTTAGTCAATGACTCTCTTCACTTGCTTTTCAAGGTATGGTGGTTGCAAGCCTATAACATGGGAAAGATTACCACTGCTAATTTTCATCACACTTGACATGTGCATTGGGACTAAGCCAAACAGATTGCTGTGTTTTGCCAAAGTCGTTTCTTGCTGTAAAGGGGACCTTTTCATTTAACAAATCTTTGGTGGGAGGGGGAAAAAGTCTACTTTGTCCTTTTAAAATTGGTTCCTATAGATGTTCTATTTTATCTTTATTGTGTAAAGCAGCATTTTCTTGGTTTGCTCTCTCCTACAATTATGAATGCTATCTTTCTTTGAAATGTTTGTTTGCTATTGAAACAGAAGAAGCATTCTGAATGATTTAGTGTGGCAGAAGTTACAAAGTAATTCTCATTCAATAAAGTTGACATGTGGCTTTCCAATGAATTGGAAACCTATCCTTGGCCTGTTCCTTGTTACAAATTATTTATCATATGATAGTCTGTTAATGAAACTTTGTATCTTCTTGATCTCATTTAAAGGCTTAGTTTAAAAAAATGCATTTATATTTACCTCACCCCCATCCCACCCTTCTATTTTTAATTCAAACTTTTTAACATGATTGCTTGGCAGATATTTTGATTTTTACTCTTCCCTATCCGTTCAGATTTTGTCTTTACTGCAGTGTACATTTATGTAAATGGATGCTTCGTCAAATTTCTCCATTATGTAGCAAAGAATTTCTATATTCATTTTCCCGTAAGGTATTTATGAAGTAATTCATTTTATAACTGTAATTATATAATGTTTTGCAATAATTTTTGTTATGGGATAAGGACAAAGCAAAGTAACAGCCTTGAGCCAAAATTCTTACCGTGCTGAGTAACAACTGCTTTGCCTAGAAGTTTCGGGTTTAAATGTGCTTTTTGAAGCTGGTTTTAAAATGCTTATTGCAGAATTGATGCAGTTTGCATTCATGGTAGTGTGTTTGTAAAAAAGAAAGTTGTGTACGTGTGGATTCACAACTGACCAGGGATTAGGATGAAAGAGATGTTCTATTCTTGCCTAAATATATGATCTTGTTTTTTTGGAACCAGCCTTAGAGACAGAACTGTAGAGAAAGGAGGAGGGCCAGGTCCTGTACTCAGGTTGCTACAAACAATATACAAACATATTCTTTAATCTCCCTTTGCTGGGCAGGCTGAATAGTGAATCTCTAATCATGAACAGGCAATCCTTTTGTGCAAGGTCAGGATCTATCTCCCTTCTGGCATGACCAAAGCCCCATTCATAAACAAGCTTCTGAACATCTCCCTTTTATCCGGTGTGCACGGAAGCAAGAGAATTGCAAACAATGGGAAGGTTTGAAACAAAAGTTGTTATTGTTCAGGGACTTGCAAGGCAGGAGGTCAGCTGGGCAGTCTGGCTTGTTGCAGACTCAGTCCCTATTGTCCCTCTAATTGGATTTGTGCTGATGATGTCCAGTCAGTGGATCTGCAAGTAAGAAAGCTGAGCCGATTTGTGGAGGGTGAGGAGCACTTGCCAAGCATGATAAACAAAGTTATGCTTGGCCACGTCAACTGATTTAGGAGTTGAGGGCATTTTTGCTGAGGGCCACATCTTGGAAGCAGCAGCACCAATGAGGTTTTTAATAAAGCAGAAGGGCAACAGATTGTACTTCTCATTGCCAAAGGAGTGTTAGGTTGTTGTTTTTTTACTGCTAACTAGGAATCTGAAATGTTCTGATGATGTATATTGGAACTGAAGGCTAAAAAGCTGGAAACAGGATGCTATGAAGTTGCAAAGTGCCCCATGTTTTTATATCCACTGCAGGCATATGGACACAAGCCTGAAAAGCAGTTATGCTAGTGCAAGCTACTAAGTTTTTAGACCTGGATTCCTTGTCTCATGATGAATGGGCCAGTTTTTTACATTGATGTTCTTCCTTGTTAATTTTCCAAGGCTGTTCCTCTGTGTATGCATTGGAGAGATTAGACAAGTCTTTATGATTGGCTATATCTTTTTTTCGTTGGTGTGTACATACATATACACGTATGTGTGTATCATGGAGTATAATAAAAACTCTTTAAAAGAAGAAACATAAACTCTTGTTGCATGTTTTGTTAGTGTATGTTTTCCAGATAAACTGAAAGCCAATGTCTGCATGCAAAAACTATATACAGTATATATATATATATATATATATTGTGTGTGTGTGTGTGTGTGTGTATCTGTAGCTATTCATACTTTAGGCGAGAGTATTCCATATTAAGGTGTTTTGTGAAATTAGTTCCACCCAAGAGAAAAATTAGCATTTAGCCAGAAAAAAAATATACCAGCCTAGTTGTCTTTACAACATATACTGGCTTTCCACAAGCAATAAACCTTTATTTAGGAAAGCATTTGACTTCTTTGAATTTGCTGTCTGTAATGGAGCAATCCAGGAAGGAAAACATGTTATTTCTGCATGCTTGAATTGTCCATTAGAAGAGGCTTAGGAGTAAAATTTAACTAATTACAGTTGGACATAAACTCTGCCTGTCATTGGTCAAGTCAAGGTTCAGGTTTGTTTGTCTCTGTCTCTGTCTCTGTCTCTCTCTCCTCCCTCCCTCTCTTTTTCCCCACAGAATTTTGATATAATAGCCTCTCAGGAACCAGCATTATTATGAGGTCTTACATGATTCCACTGTTGTTTGTTCAGCCACAAATGCCATTTATCCAAGAGACAATCCATGTTCTTGCTAGAAGTATTTTTTGTTTATTTGCCTGTATATTTTAATGAATATGTGAAAAGATCTAAAATTCTATTTTTGCCCAAACAGGTTAAATTATTATTATTTTCCTCTGGAAAGTAGGATTTTGAAGAGATATCTCATATCCATCTAATTAGCCCAACTTCCTAGAGAAGACCTGCTTAGATTATAGCCACCTAAACCCCATAAATCAATTTGATAATATAATAATTACTAATATAAAATACCATCTTGCATCACAGTTAATTTGTAACAGCCTTAATATTATAGTCACACATACTTCTGTGTTGCTTCCAGCCACGTGACTCCATCTTTGACTCATTTTTGTTTCCTCTAAGCTAACATTTACATCTCATTCCTTTTGTTGGGATGCCGCAACAAAAGCTATTTGTGACATTCATCTTTTCAAGTTCTTTCTTCCTTGGCCTAATTGATTGCTCAGTAATTAAAAAGCTAAATATTCTATAGACCAGGGGTCGCCAATCTTTTGGACCTCAGGGACCACCAAACTCATAATTTTAAATCCCGGGGACCACTAACCAGTCCTGTGGGTGTGGCCTAATTTGTGGGTGTGGCTTGGTGGTCATGTGACTGGCTGGGCATGGCTTGTATATAAATATTATAAATATTTATATAAATATTGAATTTTTTATAAAAAAGAGCAACTTTTACCCAAAATTAGGCAAAGCAGGCAGGCAGATTGAGTTGATCACAGAATCAGATATCTGTGTTTCTTCCATCGGCTAGCTGAGTCTAGTTGAGTTGGCTAGCTGAGCTCAGTCCTAAGGAAGGTTCAGCTCTGCTTAACAGAACCAAAGATCTAAAGATTAGCTAGAAAGCAACAAATCCAACAATTTCCTGCTTTCTAGCTAATATAAATCTCCCAGCACAACAGAACAGCTGATGGTCGGAAAAAGGAAAAATAGCAATTTAGCAGGCAAATTTGTCAGGCATGGAGTGAATGGGTGAGGATGGTTCCCATGGGCCAGGTGGGCAGCGCAGCCTTGTGTTCCTGCACAGCCAGGATTAATTGCTTTAGGGGGTGCTCTGGGGATGATATTTCTCTGCGGACCACCAAAATTTTCTCATGGACCACCAATGGGCCGCAGACATTTCATTGACATTTCTGTACTCTTATGACAAAGATGGAGATTCATTTCTTGATCGAATCGTAACTGGAGATGAGACTTGGGTCAAACATGTGAACAGCGAGACCAAATTGCAGTCTATGGAGTGGGGGCACACAAATTCCCCCCCAAAACCAAGAAAATGTTTGCAAAATTCTCTGCAAGGAAGATTATGGCGACTGTTTTTTGGGATAGGCAAGGTGTGCTTCTTATCGATTTTCTGGAACATGGTGCAACAATAAACTCTGTGAGGTATTGTGAAACACTGCAAAAACTAAGAAAAGCAATTCAGAACAAGCGTAGAGGAAAGTTAAGCTCAAAATTTTTGTTTTCGCATGACAATGCCCGACCACACACAGCAAATCGCACTCAAGAAGTCCTGAGTGCTTTCAAGTGGGAGATTTTTCCTCATCCGCCCTACAGCCCCGATCTTGCACCAAGCAACTACCACTTGTTTCCGAGGATGAAGACCTGGCTTGGAACACAGCGCTTTGACGACAGCGCGGAACTGCGGGTGGGCATGACTGACTGGTTCAAATGTCAGGTGGCTGAATTTTATGACAATGGAATTACAAAGCTTGTTCACCGCTATGATAAATGCCTCAATTTGTTCGGTGAATTTGTTGAAAAGTAGTATTTAAATGTCACTTTCAAGTGTATATAATATTTTTTTCCCACACTTTGTTTTTTTTCTATCGCAAAACGTAATCTATTTTGTGGATAGCCCTTGTACTTAAGTAACTTAGATCTGTAATCCTGTACTGTAAATAAAGAATCTTAACCTTCTTGCTAACTTCTATATGAAGATAAACTTTTCCAAATATTAAAAGGCTTATTTCTAAGCAGGGGTGGGATTCTACCTGGTTGGACTGGTTCTGTAGAACCGGTTGTTATGATTCTGCGCAGTTTGGAGAACCAGCAAATCACACCACTGGCTGGCCCCTCCCCTCCCCACCCACTCACTCCTTACCTGGCATGCACGCCATTCATTTGTTAAGTTGCTATTTTTCCTTTTTTAAATATTTATAATATAAATATTTATAATATTTACATACAAGCCTTGCCCAGCCAATCCAGTCAGCAAGCCATGCCCACCCAGTCACATGACCATGAAGCCACACCCACAAATTAGGCCATGGCCACAGAACTGGTTGTTAAGAAATTTGAATCCCACTCCTGCTTGCAAAACTGTACTGTCTTTGTAGCAAGTAATGCTAGAGTAGAATTTATTGGATTAAATAAATGTATAAACATAAACTGTTTGGTCTTGAAATCATTTTACATGACATACTTATATTTAGTTTAGGTCTTACTATAAAAAATGATTGAATAAAGGCCCTTGAGTTTATTTTCATCATAGTCACCTTGAAGATTTTAAAAAAGGCTTTATTTTCAAAACAGATGCTAGGATTTTCTCTAATCAGATGAACTTATATCCAATGAGCCATGTAGTGTAAACTCTAGAGAAGTTGGATATGTTTATATTTTCTCATTTATTAATTCAACTGTTTTGACCCTTGACATATGTCATAAACCTTGAAAAATAAATGTATATTTTTATGCATTTTATAAGAAATGTTCATGGAAGCATGTTGAAAGCATTGAAGTAGAAACTCTCCTTGAAAGCGTTTCCAGTAAGGCAGAAGTAGATCAAATCAACAGTCAGCTGGCTTAATTGTGCTATGCTTTAAAAGAGGAAATATTTTTGACATTCCTAGATACAGGGAGGGGCTACATTTTGTGGTATTTTCAGGTTGTGCATTTTATATTTAAGAAAGTTTGTCCTTGAGAGGCTAGATAATTTGTTAACTATCAGTAATGTATTCCCTTTAAAGATCCACGGATATACTTGCCAGGTTACCAATTGGTGAGTGCATACTTTATGATGCTTTTAGTGTTTCATGTTAATGTATGTTATTGCTCATGATACATGGATTACATTGTTGTAATATGTCCCAGGGCAATTTGCTTTAGAGACATATGATACTTATGTTTGTTAAACTAATAAATATAAGTAATTGGTCAAATTCAGCACCAGGGAAAATTGAGTACTTGAGTGCCTAGATTAATTTTTCTTAAACATTTCAAGAACACCAAACTTTTTTATGAGGAATGTGTATGACTAGTCTTTCTTTTAAAAATAAATACTGAAATAAAAATATTTTAATAATTCTTCTTATCTTTCCATAATATCTATGTCATCAATGAGATTTGTTAAAAAGACAGAATTGATGTGATATCAAGCTGGTTTAATATGTAGTCTTTAGTTGTGATAAATGTGAAAAATTACAGATTTTGAAATAAAAAGTAGGAACTTTTTATTTCAAAAGCCACATTCTCTGTGTATTTTTATGTTAAATCTTATAGTGATTTTTAAAAAATGACTTGAATGAGCTATCTAAAGAGAGGGTTATTGATACCTCTGTTTTGTTGATGGATAGAATATGACTCTTGTTTGATTAGTGAAACTGAATTGATCAAATCTATAGAACCTTTTCTTGGATTTGGGCATTATCTTTTGGAATATCTTAAAGTTTTGGGGAAATGCAACATGTTTTACAATTTAAGAAACATCACAAAACTAGGTCTTTGCATTGTTACTTTTTGAATAATTTGTAAGAGTCAGCAGAATAGAGAGAAATATTCTTTCCTTTCACTTCTTTTCCCTTCCCCTGGTAATATTTGTCTTTTCTGCTGTACAGCTGGGTATGGTAAATATACTTTCTGAATGGCTACCAAGATTTATCCCACACTCTTTTTTTTATTTGGAGTTAGGCTTGTTAAAAAGTTTCTTCCCAATAAAGTTGAAAAAAAAAAATAACTCAAAAGAGACTGGTGAGAAAACAGATCAGAATTATGTTAAATCATTAATATTATTATGAAATGATTGCTGTAATTTCCAGTTAGAATAGTGCTGCAATTTTGCTGCAAAATTGCAAATTTTTGCTGCAATTTTTGGAATTTTGAGTTCGGCCATAGCATGTTGCAAATTGTAAATGATGTGTCATGAAAAGCATTACGTTTGTACAACTGCATGCAAATTCTATTTCTTTTAGTTCTTTGGTTCTCTTAGTTTGACTTGGATTGGCCTGTTAATTTATGATTATGAAAAGGATGTCTCATGAAGATAGGTTATTATTGTTTTATCTTTTTGATTGATCTCTGTTTTTCCATATCAAAATTAAAAATCAAGTTCTTAAAATTTCTTTGTTGGTTTCAGATGTGTATATGTCCCCTGGGGGAGAGGGGTCTGCTGTCTAAAGTTTGATATGATTATGGTTTATCACAGCTTGAAAACCTCTTGCTATCTCCTAAACTTCTGTTTAGCTGAATTGGATACATCTTAAATTCTTGTTTTCCTGGAGGGCTTTTTGAAATATAAGTGATGATCAGTGTGCTAGCATCTCAACCTCCACCCTTTAAATGGCTTGCTAGCAAGTCTTGTTGCCATAGAAACCTTGTTTCCTCATTTCTTTCTGCTCTAGTTTTAGCAACTAAGGATACTTGTTAGGAGGCTTTATTTGATGAAAACCTTCAGTTGCTAATACTCACATTAAATCTTTGATTTTATATTGTTTCTCATATCTCAAATTCCAGCTCAGCATTATCAGTTTAATATTGGACATGTTTTATGTACTTTTCAAGCTACTATTATACTCAGCATGCAGAAAGAAGAATAACTTTCATTTGGAGAGTCTGAGGAATAATTTAGTTTTCTATTTGGAATCAAAGTAATTATCATTTGAAGAAGTTATCAATAGAATTGGTTAGGGGAGTTCAAGAGAAAAGAGGACAGTCATTGGAGAATAAGTGGAAAGCCAGAAATAAGACTTGGGAAGAAATAGGAAAATTGAAGCAAGCCGGCACAAAAACAGAAAAGTATGGGCATCAGTAATTAAGGGATGTGTTAGTCAATTTCTGCAATTTAGATTTTATTAGAAGTATAATGATGTTCATAAAAGTAAAAAGGTCTTACTTGGGATGATGGAAAATTGTTGTTAATAAAATGCCACCATAATAGGACAAAAAACCAATAAATGCATCGGGGGGTAGCAAGAATGTGTGCCCAAATCCTACTCTTCACAACACCAGCTATAGGAAAGAGACTTTTTTGTCTGTAGAAAGTTGAAAATACTCTACAGAAATCTTGTTAGCTGACAGCCTGTCATTTCTTAAAAATAGTTTGCTTGGAGAAGGCCTTTAGTGAAGGCCATTGATAGGACAACTAGATACAAGATCATCTTAAATTATGGTAAACTAATTATATTTGAGTTGAATAGAAATGGGTAGTAGTTATTCACAAATTCAGAGTAGGTCAAGTTTCAATCAACTCAAGTTTTTTTAGTTGCATATGGGATTGTACCTACAGCGAATAATATTGACAGTTTGAAGGTATGAAAAGCAGAAACTCTTGAAGCTCTACATTTGTGGTACATTTCTTTTCTCCCATAAAGGATGGATGAATACCTGCTATATTTGAAAAAGAAACAAGAAATCTTTCTAAAACGCATGACAATTAATACTTAGAAGCAATTAAAAATAAGGCCTCTTCTCTCTTCTTTACAATCATGAGAAGTATGGAAGTAACATTGGTTGTAGAGGAGTCTCACCTCCAAACTTTTAATTGAAAGTATTAAGGGAAAAAATGATTTGAAATACTTGATCATGCATCTGTGAATGAAGGGAGTTAATTTAATTGTAAGGAAGTAACAATAGAGGTTTTTATTTGCTTTCTTAGTTAAAATAAGATGATTTATAGACATTTTTGGACTGATATAATTTAAACATAGCCACAAAAGGGGTGAACCATACAGAAATCAAAAGGAGTATGAGAGGATTAGAATGAATTATAAATTCAACAGTATAGATGCTAATAAGTACAAAGGTATAAAACACCTGAGCTATTGTAGCCAGGAAAAGATCAAGCCATGTTCTCCGCTGAGCCGAAGGGAGAATCCAGGATGGTTAGTCTCTAATCTCATAGCTCTGCAGACCGAGTTGAAAACTGAGGACACCCCCCCTGGTAACGGTCCCCAGTTCTTCACTCGGCCTTGGCGTGTTCAGACCACCTTTTAAGGGCTCTGAATCGTGAAGATTGTAGGAGAATTACCCCCTGGATTGAGTTTTTTTCTCTTTGAGAGGTTTAGAGCAGGTTTGACAGCTAGCTGGCTTTCCAGTTAGCACTTTTGTTTTTCTTTCTTTCTTTTTTTTTTTTGACTGCCTTTTTAAAAAAAATTATTTGCTGGTGGACTGGTTTTTGGAATTGTGATTATAAATTTGGTTGGAGGTGCCCCTGAGAGCCCATGTGGCCCGAGCTGGGGGGGCGGGAGTCAGTGTCTTATTCAACTCACTTTCTCCCAGTCTGTTCTTATGATCTGTGCTAGCCGCAAAAACCGTGGGGCGTTTCTGCCCCTTTTTGGCATCGGCAGCCATTTCAAACGTTTGGGACAATTCTGCAGTTTGTCTCCAGGATTGTCCCGGGGGGCGGGTACTGGCCATCTGGATTGAATCCTGACTCCCTGTCCAGTCACCAGAGCACCATGGCAGCTGTGAGATGCTTGAGACTGCCAAATTGATTGTGGTACAGCCAGCACTGGCTTGCAAGCCTCTGATCTGTCAGGGCTTGTAGCAATTTTAGAGAGTCAGCCACTTTTTTTTCCTTTTTCCTTTGACTCTTGCCTTAAATTGTGGAGCTGTGCTGAGCTCACCACTTCTGGGTCTCACTAGCCTCCTGAAGTGGTGGACAGCTGCTGTGTCCAAAGCAAACAGCTTTAGATCAAATACATTTTGTTTTTATTTTTCTTTTGCCCCTTTTCCTTTTCTCTTTTCCTGTCAGTGACAATTATTTTTGGCGGACTCAAAATGGCCACCAGGGGAGCTGGCCAAGAAATATCAGCTCCTCAGCAGAGTAGGAGAGAGCTGCAAGGGGATCAACTAAGTCCAAGTCTGCTGGGCTGGAGGCAATAGTTAGGATCAGAGCTAGGACCCTAGGCGCTAAAAGACCCTCTAGGGCAAAGGATAAGCAGGCCAGGCATAGACAAAAAGCCTAGATAAGGAGTTAGATAAGGTGGTGAGAGACTCCAAGATGGCTGAAAACAGGGCTATTTCTCCTCTGCTCTCACAAGATGGTAGGCAGCAAGACCAATTGGCAGAAAGACAATATTTGACTGCCTGATCTCCTGGTGGCTCAAGTAGTCAGGATTTCCAGGGAAACCTCCAATCAAGGCAAAAGCCACTCATAATAATTCTGAGCACCACAAGGTTTTTTGATTGATGCACCTGGAAGCCAAGCCTCCAGCAGAACCAGACCTGCACCTGAAAAAAAAAAAGCCACCTTTACCCCTACAGGTGTTGGGTTGCAACCTGAGGAGACCCACAGGCAAGATATGCCATCCTTCATGACAGCCTGGATCTCCCAAACAATTAGACAAGAATTTCAGGCTTAAATCAACCAGCTGAGCCAGCTGCCTGGTTTGGATACCAACAGAGGTGTTCCTTAGGGGCAGGGGCACGCTTCTGCAGAACAGCCGATCTACTTCAGAAATCGTTCTGCATCCCCTTTGGAAAGAAGCCAGTCTTATGTTTCTGAGAGAGACCTCCTTCCAGAGAGGGTTTTTCAGATGGGGAGTCGGAGGTAGCAGGTCCCCCCTCCTTTAAGGACCTTTTCCAGCTGGCTCTCTTCAAGACTCTGCTGGTTAAGGCTAAGAGCATGGCTCATCTTTAAAAAGGGACAAGGTCACCCGTGATCTTCCCTCAGAGGGGGAGGATCAGGAAGATTACCTATTCACTGAGAAAGCATCTGTGGTGGACACTGTACCTGTACCCCAGGCATGTGATACCCCAGAATGTGATTAAAAAACAGTGGGAGTCCCCTGGGGGGTACACTCGACCCAGTGGGTCTGAGTCTACCTTATTTAATGGGTGGCTGCGGCAGCTGCAGGGTAGAATCCCATCTGAGGACCTCAGGGTGCATAAGGACTTAAATAAGATAATAGCCGCAGCTCAATTGACAGCTAATTCCACCCTCAAGTCAGCCAAAATTTCTTCCAGAGCCATGGCCTCATCTGTAACAGCACGTAGGCTCATCTGGCTAAGAAATTGGCAAATGGATGCCACAAACAAGTGGAAGCTGGCGTTTGCTCCCTTGAAGGGAGAGAGGCTTTTTGGGAAGGCCCTGGATCCCTTTTTTGATGGAAACCAGGGACAAGTGAAAGATCCTGCCCTCCCAGGGGAGGTGTTTTGATTACAGGTCTCCACCCTACTACAGAAAGCCCTCCTTTAAACAGGGGGAAACTGGGGCAAGATTTCCCCATCAAAGTAGGCCCTTCTTCCAAAGATCCTCATTTCAGGCCAAGAGACAGGCCTTTGCCGCCAGAGGGCATCAGAGGCAAGATGACAGAAGGTCCTTTCGAGGTTCCAACAGATCTTTTAGATGCAACAACTGACAACCAAGCCTCCTCTCCCACAGGGGGCCGCCTGGGACTGTTTTGGCAGAGGTGGGAACAGATCACGATGGATGCTTGCATCCTGACAACTTTATGGTCAGGTCTCTCTTGGGACTTTCTTTCCTCCCCTCCCCCCAGTGCCTTTGTGTGCTGCCCCGACTCAAGGAACCCCTCAAAGAGGGATCTCATGGAATCGGCGATCCACCATCTGCTGGACGTTTGGGCCATCCAGCCAGTTCCTGGAGACCAGGAGAGACAGAGGTTCTATTCAATTTAGTTTGTGATTCCAAAGGCCTTGGGGAGGGGAGGGGTGGTGAGCAATCCTCCACTTGAAAGGGCTCAACAGGCATCTAATCTACCTAAGATTCAAGGTGCACTCCCTCCAGTCTATCCTACAGGGCCTGTGGGAGGGAGATATATTTTTTTTAGCTTCGGTAGACCTGACAAAGACCTACCTCCATGTGCCCATAGACCCCAAACACCATCAGTTCCTGAGGTTTTGCTATGGTGGCCACCATATTCAATACAGGGCTCTCCTGTTTGGCCTGTCATCAGCCCCACAGACTTTTACCAAGCTCCTGGCAGCCGTAGCGGCATACCTAATATCCTTACCTATAAGGATCCAATGCTATTTGGACAACATCCTGATACATCCTCTTCCAGACCCCAGATGGAGGAGGATGTGATGTCAACAATCAGGATCCTTTGAGAGCATGGGTTCTCGATAAACCTGGACAAATGCCACCTAGTACTATCGAACCATCTCTTGCATTTGGGGGCTATCATAGACACCTTAACTGGCCAGGTCTTTCTCTCACAGGAGCATCGGGACAGTATAAGGGACATCACATCACAGATCCTGTCTGATAGAGAGGTTCCTATCATCTTGCTGTCTCAACTTCTTGGCAAGATGATATCATGCATCGGGATTGTCCCAGGGCCTTCCATGCCTGAACCCTGCATTGGTTCCTGCTCCCCTATCAGAAGGCGGGCAGGGGCGACTCACCAAGGAGGGTTTGTGTCCTTGCTGGTTCTTCATTTTCTCCATTGGTGGCAGACCCAAGCCATGGATCAGGGTTGCTTGTACAGGGAGTCCCAGAGGATTACCATCACCACCAATGCCAGTCTGTATGGTTGGGGGGCCCACCTGGGAGTCCAGGTTAGATGGTCACAGGAGGAGCTTGTTCACAACATAAATTGGGTAGAGCTTAGGGCTGTCCGCTTAACTCTCAAGGATCTAAGGCAGGAGGTGATGGGGAGACAGGTTCTTCTCCTCACAGACAATGTGGCCATCAAGGCCCACATAAACCGGCAGGTGGGCACTCACTCCAGATCTCTAATGCAGGAGGCGACTCGGTTATGCAGGTGGGTGGAGAGACACCTGTTGTCCCTGCGAGCAGAAAACATCTCGGGAGTTTCCAATGTGCAAGCAGACTGGTTGAGCAGGGTCACAGTCGACCAGTTGGAATGGTGACTGCATCCCAGTCTATTCTAGGAGATGATGGAATGGTTTGGCTGTCCGATTCTAGATCTCTTTGCATCTCCAGAGTACTCGCAGCTCCTGAGTTTCTTTGCACAGTTTCCAGCACCGGGAGCAGAAGGGATCAATGCTTTCCAGTGCAGGTGGCCCCAAGGGCTATTGTATGCCTTCCCCCCTTCCCCTGATTCCGGGGACAATCAGAAAGGTACTAACAGAGAGGATGGAGGTTCTGTTGGTATCCCCTTACTGGCCCAGGTGCCCATGGTTGCCAATCTAGTGGGCCTGTTTGTCACCAGACTCTGGAGAATTCCCCTGCACAGGTTCTCCCTCAGCCAGAGCCCGATTGAGCACCCAGATCCAGCCTGGTTTCAGTTGACCGTCTGGCACTTGAGCGGGTGCTCCTGAAACAGGAGAAGTTTTCCAGAAGGGTCATTCAGACCATCCAGGCGGCCAGAAGACCTTGCACAACCAGGATATATGATTTTCTGCAGCTGGTGTGCCAGTCACCTATTGGAACCTACTGCTGTGTCTGTGGCAAATGTGTTAGAGTTCCTGCAGGATGGGTTGGACAGAGGTCTCTCCCCCAGTACCTTGAAGAGACAGGTGGATGCCTTGGCCTCGGTTTTTTCGGTCAAGGAATCAACCACTCTGGCCCAACACCCCAAGGTGAAAGCCTTCTTTAAGGGAGCCACTAATTTGAAGCCACCAGTGGTCCACCGTTACCCCACCTGCCTAGGGTCCTGCAGGCACTGACTTGTCCCCCATTTGAACCCTTGCGTGAAGTCATTCTTCGCCTACTCACGTGCAAGGTGTCATTCTTAGTGGCCATTATTTTGGCCAGGCGTATCTCGGAGTTGAAGGCCTATCCATCAGAAAGGACCGGTGCGTTTTCCATGCAGACAGGGTGGTTCTGCGGTTGGGCCCTACCTTTCTGCCCAGGGTGAACTTCTTATTCCATTGCTCACAGGAGTTGATTTTGCCTGACTTCTGTCCAGGGCCTACCCATGCACCGGAGAGAAAATGGCACACCTTGGACATAAGGAGGGTCCTCCATATATACATCAAAAGGACTTCCTCTTTTAGGAGGACTGAAGCCCTGTTTGTTTCCTTTCAGCCATCAACTTTGGATCGCAGTATGACACCATCTACCGTGGGTTGCTGGCTTAGAGCCTGTACTGCGAAGGCCTATGAGTTACTGGCTCTTCCTGTGCCCAGGAGAATCACTACACACTCAACCAGGAGTGCGGCGACCACTGCAACCACTGGGCAATGCAGGCTTTGGTTCTGGACTTTTGTAGAACTGTGACTTGGTCATCTGTGACCCCATTCATAAGACACAAACTCATTGACTCCTTTGCTTCAGCAGAGGTGTCCTTTGGAAGATGAGTCCTGCAGGGCATCCATGTAGAAGTGGGGACCTCCGACCAATCCAGTTCCCTCCCATAAGACAGCCATCAGCCAGCTTTGGTATGTCTCATCCTGGATTCTCCCTTCGGCTCAGTGGAGAAGGGGTGTTGGTCCTACCTGAAGGCTTCTTCTCGGGGAGCCAAAGGGAAAATCCAGTCCCACCCTGTATTCTGTCTGGTTGGAGTAGGGAGGAAATGTTTTTTTCTCACAGTATCAAATAAGCTGTCTATTAGAGGACAAGGAGCAGCTGGATTTGCTTTGATGTCGTTCAGAACTGGGGACTGTTACCAGGGGGTGTGTCTTCAGTTTTCAACTCGGTCTGCAGAGATATCGCCCCTTCAGGAAAAAAAAAGGCAAAAAACATGAGGAAATGAGGCTTTATAGAAAAATCAAATAAAATATTGCATTCATTTAAAAATACTTCCACAGAGGAAGGTCTTGGAAACACACCTGAGGTGAGTAAGAATTATTCCTTCTTTTTGCTTTTGCTGCCTTTTGAACCATGTGAAAGATGGTTATCTTGTCTGCACAGCCTCCTTCCAGGATCTCTTTGTCAAGCATGATAATGTATGTCAATGTGCAGGAGTATTAGATTCTGAAAAAAACAATATGTATACTATAATATTTAATTAAACAAGTGACATGACTAATACAAGGCAGAGGTCAGGAAGAGGAGAAATTAGAGACTGTCTTTGAAACATTAAAGAAATGGAGTCCATATTCCCTTGCTGTGATCTGATTCTTTTTCTTTAAATGTTCTTATCTAATAACATTTAAAAACATGTCAGCAAAGAGGATGATTGTCTTTTACTATTGGATGACTGTTGGGAATCAGCCTTGACCCTAAGATGATTTGGATTTTATATTTGGGGAAAGTGATAATCACATAGAATAAGAAGGCTCCACACCTCCATGTTAAAAAACTAATATTTTTATTGTCCAAATAAATGCAAACAAACCAACGTTATTTATTTAATTTATATCTTGCTCAGCTCACTATCAGAGCAAGATTAATTTGCAAATAATATTAAGACGCTTTGTTTTCAGTTTTCATCAAAATAAATAATTTCAATTTCAACTGCTTCAATTTCAAACTCTTTATGAATATGGAATGAAATCCCATCTTGCAGCTATGGTTTTGAACAGCTTTTCTCTAAAACTGAACAGAAAAGCTGTTACAGTGGAGCTTCTAAAGAACCTCATGTTCCACTAGCTGTTATTGTTACCAAGGGAATGGATGTCTTTAACTACACTATTGGCTTAATAACAAAATGAAAATTATGCTATATATCTTTTTTTTAATCTTTACAAAGTTAAATGAATCCTCTTAGGAACATTATTGCCATTCTAAAACAGTCATGCTTGGATTTAAGTGGCAATACATATCTAAGCGTTAGAGGGATTGGCAAATGAAGACCTTGATATTTCATAAACTCTCTTGCTTGAAATAAATCCTAGCTATGCAACATCAAAAGATGTAGACAATGCCAGCATATAATTTAATGTCAGAATTATGATTTCGATAAGGCTCTTAGTCACAAGCATGTATGGCCAAATTAATGGTGTCTGGATTGGCTCCTGCCATAGAGCCACAATTTATAAGTTTTTTTGTAACAGTAAACGAGAGAGACTGAAAAGAGAAAGGAAGAGATTGATTCATTAGAGTATAAAAAACATTCTGGTTTTAGAATTCTATGCTGAGAATAGAAAGCACATTTCTTTTGACTGAACAGAAAAAAAACAGCATTTCAACAGCATCAAATACTTGCAGGTGTGAATGAATTTTAACCTACAGATGCAGCAGATGAAATGCACAATACCATGACTGCTATAGACTTAATTTATTACTAAAATATTATTTTCTGGTGCATTTTTGAATTTTTGGAAAATACATATTTCATTTTGTAATGCTTTTTAAAAAGTTCCTCTATGAGACAATATTACATAAATAAAATACCAGTAGTATATTTTTGAGTATCTTATCCTTAATAATTATTTGCACTATAATTCGTTTAGTGATTGAAGCTTCTATTAACCACTCAACTTCTCCACTACCCCAGGAATTTGAAGCATTGCGGATAAATAAAATGGTGGACAAACATAATTCTGCCATTACAACACGATACATAAATCTTCTAAAGAGATGATAAATAATTCCGTATAAATGGCGTACTGTACTACAAATATTCACCATCAGTTGTGATTATTTACAAATAAATTTTGAATTGGATCAATTCCACTAAATTCACTTTTAATTTTCTCTGACATAAATGTATTTAATTACTAAAAATACAAAATGAGTATACTTGTGTTTTTTTGAAAAATATTCTTGAAACACGTCTTAAAGATCAACAGAAATAAATTAATCCAAGTGTGCAGTAAGAAATTTGTAGACTGATAGTCCTAGTTTAAGAATAATTTACTTATTTTAATATGATCCAGATCTTATTGGAAGAGTGTGCAGAAAATCTGACTTGAGAAGTCAAAAGTCAAGAGGTCATACATGCTAGTGAAATGTCTATACACATTTCTCTGGAGAAGAAATGTTTTCAGTTTTGTTCCAACTACTAATATAATTGCTGCTTAATTAAAAGTAGTTTAATTACAGTTTCCTTTCTCATGGGACAAATTAATTTCACATTTTTTACACAGTACTGAGTGAATAATCTTATTTTTGTTGTTTTTAATGCTTCAATCTTATACTTTCTTCTCTGGAAATAAACACTTTTAGTCAGAGTAGGACTTATAGCTGAGTATTTAATAATGTGAACCTATACTTATAGAACCTATACTTATGAATCCCCAAAGAAACTTGCATATCCCCAAAGAAATGTAATGGGTTGTAATGTCATGCATGAGTTAGCACAATTCTGTTATTTATTATGTCTTAATAAAGTTTTCATCTGAAAGCATCCATAAATGTTTTAAAGCAATTATATAAGACTACAGTATGTCTTCATGGGAAGCTGTACAGGTAGTTCTCAACTTATAACAGTTCATTTGGTGACTGTCAAAATTGCAACAGCACTAAAAAATGTGACTTCATGACTATTTTTCACAGTTATACCCTTGGAACATCATGTGATCAAAATTCAGATGCTTGGCAACTGGTTCATATTTATGACCATTGCTGTGTCCCGGGGTGGTGGTGGTGGTCATGTGATCCAATTTTGTGATCTTCTAACAAGCAAAGTAAATGGGGAAGCCACATCCACTTAACAGTTGCTAACTTCACTGCAGTGATTCACTTAACAAGTGTGGCAAGAAAGGTCATCAAAGGGGCAACATTCTCTTAACAAATGTCTCACTTAACAGCATAAATTTTTGGTTCAATTGTGGCCATAAGTTGAGGATCACCTGTATCACGCTGAAATATATCACTCGTCTATTTAAGTCAAATTTATCTTTGCTGACTGGCACACTTTTCTAACGTTAAATAAAGAAGCTGGGAAGGAGGTTTGTTTTCAAATCTGGGACTTAAATCATGAACCAATACCATAGTCCTTTCAAATGACACTGCTCAATTTCTGAGTTAAAGAACAACAGTGCAATCTGTGCCTTCTTGTTCTTATCTTAAGTTAAATTAGTGATGAAAGAAATTCATGAAGTATGTCCCCAAACTCTTGAAGAATGATCATCATAAGGGAAGAACAAAAATGTCTGGAAATTGTATTGTGTAATTAGTTGTGCGTGGGGCAGGTCAGGAGAATATAAATCATAAAGAAAGGAGTTTTTTGATTGACAGTGGTAAAAATGGCATACTGCAATACATTGATTTCAGCCAAAGGCTAGAAATGTATGCATGAAAATAATGTGTTTCAGAGCATTGATCAGATATCTATTACTTTTTAAATTATATTAGACATTTGAAGGAGATATCTACATTCAGAGTCAAATAGAATAGAGGAAAAAAACATAAGAACGGCTATAACAAGAAAGTGAAAGAAATACAATTTCCATCACTATTATCATTGTGTTTTCTTCTTTTTATTAAGTAAAAACAATTACATTTTTAAAAAAGATACCTATAAAGGAGAATATTTGTAGCTCAGGTTTGAAATGAAGGGCTTTGATGCACTCTCAGTTGTTCTTTTGCAGATATTTCATTACCTGAAGTAGGTAACACTAGTAATGATGATGTTACCTAGATTGGGTAGTGAAACCTCAAAGGACTCTTCAATGAGATATCTAAAAGATAAAAATTAGAAAATGAAATTTTATAGCAGAACAGCTATTAATGGTTAGTAATCTATTTCTGAGAATACTCATCATCTGACTTGTTTGAGAGAGAGTGATTTTTTTTGAGAGAGAGAGTGGAGGAGATGCAAAATATTAAACACATAATACATTTAAAATACAGTTCTTAACATATCACAGCTCAGTATTTAATCTTAGAATCAACCATAAGAGAAAATTGAAATAGGCATATAGGATAGGACAACAGAAATTATACTATGTGACCTCAGCTCAAAGGGGACGACTAATATAAGTTAATGAATAGGAAAAAAATCTGCAGGGAACAGACAGAGCATATAGTTTACACATAGTACAAATTCCAATAATATTTTTTCCTGAAGTCCTTTTGAATGAGAATACAGTCAAATGGTAATCACTGTTTCATTTTCTGTGTGTTAAAAAAGCTTTGACATTGATAGATTTCTATAAACTAGAGAACTTGTAGCTTATCATTGTTATTATTATTATTCATGTTTTTAAATTAAGATACTTCCAAAATTAGTTAAAGTTGTTGAGTCAAATACACAAACAAGATATGCTTCATATGAAAATTTTCTATCTTTGAGGAGATGCAGGAACCTGAAGTTGAAAGAAATCAGGAGTGACACAAAGAAAAAAAATGATTTATTTTATTATGCCAAAAGCTGTTCTCACATGTGGGAATTTTTTTTATGTGCCCTTTTCTGAGGGAATCAGAGCCATTTATTTATTCTTAATTAAACCTAATGTATTGGAGAAGCACCTAAATAAATGTGCAGAATGAAGCTTGTCGTGTATCCGTAATATGGTAGCTAATAAAGTGTGAAAGTGCCATTTCTTTTTGTCAGTGCCTCCTCTTTCTGCAGAAATTGAAGAGGGAAGAAAAGAAACAGCCAGCTCCCATTCATTACCTTTACAACCATCATTTAAGTGACTTTACACTTAGGCAGCAATGTAATTGGGCCTTCATTCAAGTGATAATCTGCTATGGTTCATCTTCTTTGCCTTTCAGAGCTGGCAGCTATAAGTGACATGGTTTATTAGCACTGAGCAGAGGTGATAAAAATTATCTGACTAGAGTCTGAATCTAAAATGTAAAGCCAAATTAAAATGTAAGCTGAGGACTACCTGTAGTAATTATTTGCCAATGGAGACAAGTGGAATACCATATCAAATGTCTGTTAGAAAAGGCATTATGGCAAGAGAGAGACAGGTTTGCTGCCCACTCTAACCAAAGACCTTTCCTCTTTCTTTCTCTTCCTTTTTCCTATTGTGTCAGGTTTACTATGTTTGTGAGGCTATGCTATTTTAATACATGTTAGTGGTCTTAGAAATGTTTATGCATTTACATCATAATCTCAATTCAGCAAGCAATCTATAGTTGTAAGTCTAAACTAGAGTGAGCAACTTTTTAGCATCTGAGAATTTGACATTGTCAAATTGTCTTTGACAAGGCCCATTGTCACCTGAGAGGGCAATGGTTCATTGTAGTGACACTAGAATTTTCTAAGTTGAGAGCAAGGATTCACCCTTTCTTCATCATTTTTAAAATTATATTAAATTCATATATGAATAATATTTTTATTTTGTGTTTACTATTTCAGAATGCTAGAAAACTCTACTTAGTTTTTAGCAATCATTGTTTGGATAAGATTGAGAGAGAGAAAGCTTGGGAAGTACAAACTGAGATCATGCAGTTCAGTTTCCCAACCCAGGCAGACAGGCAGGCAAAAGGTGCAGAAGCATCTCCTATTAAAATTAAGGATTTATTATTTGTATAATTATTGTATGGCTCTGTATATATAAAACTGTATATATAAAAACTGCTAAATTTTGACTGGAAAGTAGAAATAAAGCTTTGATTTTCTCAAATTGTAAAATTTAGTTGCTTACTTTTGATTGTACTAACCGTCTAGTACAGTGGTCCCCAACCTTTTTTGTACCAGGGACCAGTTTCACGCAGAAACACTTTTTTAAGGACTGGCAAAATCAATTCTTCCCCAATAGTAAAGGGCTTCTTTACTATTTCTTTACTAAAAACATATTTTTATATATATTTTAATCACGATTATTCATTCTTTGCGGCCTGGTACAAAATGATCCACGGACCGCTACTGGTCCAGGGCCCGGTGGTTGGGGACCCCCGGTCTAGTAGAACTATTTAGTTCTTTGATTGGTAGCTTGAGTGAGAATGAAAGCAACTTTCTGTTTCTGTTAAGACTTGGAAATTTGTGGCAAGAATAGGGGATTGCACAATCTATTTTAGCCATAGGACAGATGTGGAGAAGGTTGTTCTAAAAATTCTTCAGACTTCTTTTTATTATAAAGGGCAATTTCATGCACCAAAACAGCTGATGTAGGAAGTTTCTAGAATTAAGCAGAGTTTCTAAGTTAAGTCTAGAAGCAAGTAATGATGTCATAAAAATAATTCTGCTGGATAAGATCAAATGTGCTCCAGGATCCAACATAGGTTAGAGCCTCTTGCTTGTTTCCTCTTCTCTCATGTTTCAGTTAAAATAATGCAGATTACATTAAGCAATTATTGTGAATAAAACACAATATGATTGTTCCATGAATTTGTGGATAAATATATAAGGAATGCTTGTGATGACATTAGAGGTATGTCAATTTGGGATCCAAATGTACATATACTTTTGAATATAGTATTTGACTTATGACCACAATTGGAATTGGACCTCCACTGTTAAACAATGCAATCGTTAAGTTAGTTGTGCTCATTTTTATAACCTATTGTGCTGTGTTCATTAAGTTGTTAAGTGAATCCAGCTTCCACCATTGGCTTTGTTTGTTGGAAGTTAATGGACATTGCAAGAGTTGTAATTTTAAGGACTGGTTGTGAGTTAGGATTTTTGTAGCTCTGTTAAGGACTACCTGTATGAATGATGCTGAGTTAAAAACTCAGATGATTAGCAACAAATATATAACACACAAGTTATATAATGCAATGAAAAGTATGATCTGAAAAGTAACAATTGCAAGTTATATGTAAATAGCAAAGTACTGGAGCAAGAAGATTAATTTATTTCCATTGATATAATATTTATTAAAGAGGGGAACATAAATGGACATGCTTTAAGATGTGAAAAGGCTGCTATAAATATTGCAGATAGGAAGAAATCTGTTGCAAATAATGATGTTTAACAAAGAAGCAACAATTCTGCGTGTAACAACATGCTTCATTATATGTTGTATGAAATTGAGAGTTACATATGTCTGGGAATATATAAAAATAAATAAGACTGGCTGGGAATTGTCAGTTTTAAAATATGTGTGTGGGAAAATCAGAAGGGTTAACATAACAAATGAAGTAATCTTGAATAAATGTGAATTGAAGAAAAAGTGAAATAATAATAAATAACGACTTTGTTGAGATTTGGTCATATGGAAAGTATAAATGAAGTTCAAATTATAAAATAAAGTATGAAGAAAGAATGAATGTGCTGAGAAGGAATGGGAAACCTAAAGTCATGGGTGAATGGAGTTAATGATATTTTGAAAAAAAAAAAGAGGGGACACACTTAAAGACAAAGAGCAAAATAAGAAATTTTCTATAGAAGTGGTACAAGCAAAAATGTTTTTCAAGGAGAGAAAGGATGGAAGGGTATTGTGAATTGTATTGATGTACATGTGATTTAGAAATTGACACTCAGTCTTCACAAATCTGGTCCCTTGCAAATATAAAGAACTTCAGTTAATTATATTAGAAAAATATTTCTTATCATTTTAATGTCAGCTTCTGAGTTTGCTATGGAGCCCGTCAGCTTCGAACACACCTCGCAGCAAGTCAGCTGGCAGTGGAGAATATCACCTTAGTTCTGCTGCCGCCAGATCAGTATTGCTATTTGTGTGCTAGCTGATGGTGTTGAAGGTTGCTTGAGAATGACTCAGCAGAGCTGTGAGCTTCAGGATGGATTCTGAAACAACTGCGGAGCTGGAAATGGCTTTTTTCATGTATTGATGTACTGCATATTGTTAGAGGGGGTTGGGGCACATATAGGTGGTAATTAAGCATTGAGTTAAGACATGGTAAAGGTGGCACCAGGTGGGGATCAGTTAGTGATGGTCGGAATAAGTTAGGGATGTAGACATGTTATAGGGTTAATAGCATTTAGAGATAATAGGTTAGGTGTGGCCAGAATTAGAACTGTGTATAGGCCTGGGTGTTGTGGGGTGATGTCTCATGATAATGGTAATAAAAGGAAAGAGAGAAAACTCAAACCCAACGCTAACTTTGCCTGGCTTTTAGCCATTCTTGCCTGATTTGAGTATTTGTTGTTTGCTGATATATTGAATAAGCCATCATTGTTCTAAAGAGGAGCTGGAGTTTGGATTCATTTAAAGACAAATCTTCAATATTCAAGGACTGACTGAGATTTGTTTTATAAGTATTCACACATCGGTAAATAAATGTAATTGATATGAATAACCTATTTTGTATATCAACATCTTTCTCACTTTACAATCTTTTGTATTTTGTTGGAAAGAAAAATAAAATGTTGGATATTACTTCAGGGAAAATGTACTAGGAGGCATTTTTTATAAGCCAAAGCATTGCTTCTTAAAATAGTACTAAAATGTTTTTAAAAACTTGCACAAAACATTTAATTCTAACATTTAGTCTATTAGTTTTTATGGTAATTTTGGAATAAACTTGAAGGAGTCTGCGTGTGAGAGCTTAACTGGACTCATGCATCACACAATTGGCTGCTTTTGCACAGTATTCTTAATATTTAAACCATGGTTCATAGACCACACAACACACTAAGTCAAAAACCAAACAAGCCACATTATGGCTTAGCTTGTGCGAAACTAGCTGTTAAAAATGAAGAAAATGAACAACATCTGGGTCTTTTATAAATTAATTACTTTGAAAGGGGAGAAAAACACCCCAAACCCAACATCCTCAGAAGGAGAAATTTGCCATCAGTGTAAGCTAAGAATTTAATGGAAGAACCAAGCTTGGCAGAATTTGTCTTCTAACAGATGTCAAGGTAATTAAATCTTCCACTTTTCGTACTTCTCGTCCTATTGCAAGATCTACAGTGTATTTTTAAGAAGAATCTTCTTCATTTTTTTCCTATAGTTTACAAAACACGAGACATAGATACATATAATGGTACTGTTTTTGTATTTCTTGTTCCATTTACTTTCATCTAGATATTCCATTCCACCAAATACATTCCTATTGCTTCTGTTCCATTTGAACAGATTGTGTTCTTGTATTCTTCAATTTTTAATGCAATCATGTAACATTCAATCAAATCTGTTATACTAATTAAACATGCTTTTCTGTAATAATATTTTTATATATCAAATTTAGAGGTCATCCATCTCAGTCACATTTTAAGCTTGTCTGTTTACCCACTTTGTGAGAAGTTACTAGATAGATAACAAAGACCATAAATATTATGAGTCAGTGTGTTTCAATTTTTCTTTGATTATTTGAATAGGCTCCAACATAGTTGTGGCCTTGCTTACTCCCACAATATATCTTTGACTGAATCTAGATTTCTCCTTTCAGTCTTTCACATTATTTAACATTTTATTGGCAGAAGTATATTAAACTCACATTGTATAGTTGTAAGTCCTTGAACCTGGAGTGCTGCTAATCAGTGGCCTTCCTGACTTTATTTCTACTTATATACTCTTTTAACGAGTTATTCCATCATTGAATTTCTCAGATTTAGTAGAGTGGAAGTATCTATAGCTTAAGGCTCAAGGTCATGTGAAAACCCATGCAGGGTTTGGATGTAACTTCTAAAAGTTGATTAAATTGTAGTTTGTAATATGAAAGAAGGGAATGTAATTGTGTTTTTGCCGAACTGCTGGCTACAGGTACTTCTACTAATGCCTAGATTTCAGAATGCAATTGCTGACATGATACTTGTATGTTTTTCCCTCATATCCCTATCAGATGTAAAAGCTTACAAGTAAAACTAGAACCTTGCCTGAAAAACAAGCATGTTATGTTTATCTAGTTTCAAGCAATTCTGCTTAAAGCACATTCTTGAGAACTTGTTGGGACTCTGCCTCTTGCTTTAAGGTTGGCTAAAAACTAACTCTTGTAACATTCATCCCCTATTTTCTTGATATTTTGCCAGGCCATATGTGAAGGACTAACTAGCTTTTCAGGCAAAAAGAACAGCAATTCATTTCTTCCTAGGAAGAACATTATTAATAAGTTACCAAGTCTAAATACTAGTATAGAGATGCATTTTATAACTTCTCTAGTCCATGCCTTCAAGGAAATTCCCAAAATGCAGTATGCATGAAATTCTTCAAATTGGCAGATATCACAGCCAGTGATTTCTGTCCATGAGGAATATGTAAAGGGCTGCAGCTATAGTTTGCCCATGGGCTACAAAATAGAGTATCTTCCTTCTTTAGGCCATTGATCCTTTGAAATTTAGTAAACTTTTAAAATGAGACATGCTTCCATAATGAACTGTTTTCGTGAAATGTAATAGGCATCTTTGTCTATGAATTTCCATGTGACTGCTTACTGTGCTATAAAAACACAACAGCCCATATTTTACTGAACACTGTTAGTGAGTTGCTTTTGGTTCCATGAAAATACACACTTTTACATCGTAAGAATTAACCTACTTAAAAAAACTAATTAGGGAAGTGTTGTCAGGTTATATGCTTACCATTTTTTTATATGGTAATTTCTTGGTGAGCAATTAGAGGTTACTTTTTTCATTTCAGCTAAAATGTAGGTAGGCTTGCTTGTTTAATCCGTGTAATTGCCTATGTATGTGCTTCAGTGAAATAGCTCCCTTATCTCTGGAATGTATAATGAAAGTTGAAAGTTCAGAATATGTACACCACCTTCTCCTATGAGCTGTTCAGAGCATCCAGAAGTGGGAGGTGCTTCAGTCTCCACATTCATAGGCTGAGCTTGATTTGTGGAACGCTCCTCCTCCTCCACGTGACTCCCCTCAGCGTTCCCCAGTTTTTGCTCAGCCTCGTGCGAGACAGGCAGTGCTTTGGATGCTTCTTTGATCGAAACAGGAATATTAGCAGGTTTGATTGCAATTCGGTTTTCCTTTGTTTTTTTCCTTTGTCTTTAGCCTTCAATCCTTATCAGCCTGAGAGTCCGGTTTAAGGGAAGCGCTGTACGCGCCCCCCCCAAAAAAGAAAAGAGGTGGTGGGAGGCTTTTGGGAGGCTTTTGGAGCTGCTCTGCTCCACCTCCCCACAGATAAAATTTTCTTACCTCTGCCAGTTTGATTGCCACTGTGTCTTTAATTCCGTTTCCTTGCTAGCGCCTTGATATTTCATTTTTAAAAGTCGTATCGCCTTTAGCTCCCCTCCAAACGCCATTTCTTCAGTGGGGAAGTTAATTAGGATTAATTCCCCTTTCTTCTCCGCCGTTCTGTTGATTTGAGAGCTCAGGCTTCGTTTGAGCTCTGGTTTCGTTTGCAAGGCGGGAAGCTGCTGCTGAGAAGCACGCAAAAAACTTTAACTGCTGGAGGCCATCTTGAGTGCCACCTCATAGCTGCATGCCTTGTCTGTCTTTCCTGAGCTGTGTGAGACATTTTCTGCTCGAAGCAGCAGAACCCCTCCAGGATTTTGAGAGTTGCTTTACCCTCGTTTTGGCTACCTGCACTCGAGGATAATTAATTCGCTTTTAAAAATTGTTGGCTAAACCCTCACAGCCTTACTCTCAGTGGCACAGCAGCAAGCACCTAGGCCAGTGTCCGCCTGTGCATGGAAACTGCTAAAGGCCCTTTCAATCATCAATCCGGGCTTTAGGCGTTCGCTACTTGGCTAATTGGATTACACATTAATCTTGGTTGTTCTCTTATTAATATTGGAATATAAATATATATCACTACTCATAGGAGCAATTACAAAGCAATTATAGCAATAATATTATAATAATTATGACAATCATAATTGTCAGGCGGAGCTCCATTCAAAATCCAGGAAAGAAATACTAAGACTCTTTAGTTTAGAGAAAAGATATCTTTTACTGAAAGTGAAGTGGTAGCAACCAAAGAATTCTGAATCTGAGAAATAAGGCGTGCAATTCACAGAAACAAAGTGATGGAAGTGTTCCCACCCCCAATAGTTCAGATGAAACTTCCAATTAGAAGTTGTGAATATTGTTAGGGATAACATTGTTTACCCTAACTGGTTTAGGTGAAATAATAACTATGAATCATAGTTGTGTATGCAGCTTTAACTGTGGAATAGTAATTAAGGGAGTGGTTATGAAAACACTATAAAAGTAGCAAGTCTACAGCTTGCTCACTCTGGCTTTGATGATCCCTGATTACTGCTTGGAATCAAGACTGCATTGCTCGAACGGGAGAGACAACAAAGGACTGATTTGTAAGTGAACTGACATAGGATATTCTACATGGACTTTGCTAACTGAATATCCCTGAATGGACTGACTACTTGATACATGACTATTGGACTGTTATTTGACTATGCCATGAACTTATAATGGAATAAACTATATTCTTGATAGCACAAGCGTATCTGTTATTTTTTACTGTATGTTAATAAACATACAAGCTTAGCTCACTCATTTATCTGTGTGCCTATCTGACTAACGCTGCACATTCTGTTTAGCTTGTCTCCCTAACCCTGGTTGGGGAACCCAGGCTTAACAAATATGATCATGTGGGCATCTTCAGGTGATGATGAGGCCTCTGTCCGTTGACCTTGGCATACTTTGATAACGGGTTGCAGTTGCGCAGAGAAAAGAAAGCTAAGCGAGAAATAGAAACCTAACTCTATTGTATGCTCCCCCCTTCATTTACACAACAGAAGAATGTAACACCTCCAGCTCACTTCCCAGACTTATCCCTACCTCCTCTTCCCCCCGTTACTTATGGCAGCTGAAAGATGCAAAGCGATAGTAGAAGATCTTGAAGACTGACAATAATAATCACTCATGGTAACAAACTATTTGACAGTATATTTTAATTTCAATAAAATATTATTACTGAGATAATATTTTTTGCATGAATAGAAGCATGAATAGAAGAGATGATTTGCATGAATAAAAGCATGAATAGAAGAGATGATTCCACCAGACTGTCAATCATTTGGAAGCCTGCACTCTCAAATAGAAAGATCTCCACACCACAAGCCAGGCAAACACCGGAGCACAAACAGACTCCCTCTGATGCCTCCAGCTCAAACACCCCCCCCACCAAGCACCCAGATGAAACCTGGCTTCCTAATAGATAACAGCCGTCCTTTCACACGAAGCCAAGCTGCACTGAAAGCCTCCAGTACAGGAACAGAGTGTTGCCAGCCAATCAAAGCCACAAAACAGACAGAAGAAACCAGAAACACCAATCAAACAAACTCCAAGTCCAATAAACACAGACCAAGACTCCCAACCAATCAGGATAGGCTAGCCTCAAATTTAAAACTAACGGCTGTGAGTCCCTGACCCACATACAAACTTAATACAGAAGCCTGATGATGGCAGATGAGATTCTGCTGAAACGTTGCTACAACTTTAAAAGCACTACAATGACGTGGGATAATACCC